>RPFO01000692.1:491139-593639 GCA_009746045.1 Mesostigma viride | reverse complement strand
AAAGTTTGCTCAAATATTAAAGATGATAAGTTTATGATGTCGGCTTGTCACGGAAGTGAGCTGGTTTGCGATATCCCTCTTGATTTTTTATGCCATCGGCAGGGGGGGTAAACTGAACTTTTTGGCCGCGGGAATCGCAATAGAATTCATGATAGCGGCTGTAAATTTGCAGTTCTTGGGGGGGGTTCTGACCGTGAAGGAGGCATTAATTTCGGAAGCACCGAACTTTAAACCGAACGAGTGCTTTTTGCCAATTTTTCGGCCATTATTGGAAAGTGATTCTTCAGGCCTGCGCAGTGCGTGTCTGACCTTTCCATGGAAGAACGGCCGTTGTTGCGCTCCTGTGCGAGGGATTCACGAGGGTAAGGTATTGATTTGTGGTGAACGTTATCTGCTATCAGTGCATTCTTCTATGAGCTCATCGGGTAGGGTTTGATTTGTGGTGAACGTTATCTGCTATCAGTGCATTCTTCTATGAGCTCATCGGGTAGGGTTTGATTTGTGGTGAACGTTATCTGCTATCATTGCATTCTTCTATGAGCTCATCGGGTAGGGTTTGATTTGTGGTGAACGTTATCTGCTATCATTGCATTCTTCTATGAGCTCATCGGGTAGGGTTTGATTTGTGGTGAACGTTATCTGCTATCATTGCATTCTTCTATGAGCTCATCGGGTAGGGTTTGATTTGTGGTGAACGTTATCTGCTATCAGTGCATTCTTCTATGAGCTCATCGGGTAGCGTATTGATTTGTGGTGAACGTTACCTGCTATCAGTGCATTCTTCTATGAGCTCATCGGGTAGCGTATTGATTTGTGGTGAACGTTATCTGCTATCAGTGCATTCTTCTATGAGCTCATCGGGTAGCGTATTGATCTGTGGTGAACGTTACCTGCTATCAGTGCATTCTTCTATGAGCTCATCGGGTAAGGTATTGATCTGTGGTGAACGTTACCTGCTATCAGTGCATTCTTCTATGAGCTCATCGGGTAAGGTATTGATCTGTGGTGAACGTTACCTGCTATCAGTGCATTCTTCTATGAGCTCATCGGGTAAGGTATTGATCTGTGGTGAACGTTACCTGCTATCAGTGCATTCTTCTATGAGCTCATCGGGTAAGGTATTGATCTGTGGTGAACGTTACCTGCTATCAGTGCATTCTTCTATGAGCTCATCGGGTAGCGTATTGATCTGTGGTGAACGTTACCTGCTATCAGTGCATTCTTCTATGAGCTCATCGGGTAAGGTATTGATCTGTGGTGAACGTTACCTGCTATCAGTGCATTCTTCTATGAGCTCATCGGGTAGCGTATTGATCTGTGGTGAACGTTACCTGCTATCAGTGCATTCTTCTATGAGCTCATCGGGTAAGGTATTGATCTGTGGTGAACGTTACCTGCTATCAGTGCATTCTTCTATGAGCTCATCGGGTAAGGTATTGATCTGTGGTGAACGTTACCTGCTATCAGTGCATTCTTCTATGAGCTCATCGGGTAGGGTATTGATCTGTGGTGAACGTTATCTGCTATAAGCTATTAACTCGCCGTTCGAGGTTTTTGTGTTCTTTTTGGGCAGTTTTGGCCAGCTAGTTCGCCGTTTCTTGCCGTTGTGTTGTCGAATACCTGGCAGCTTTAGACTGTTTTCGTTGATGTCGTGGTCAGGAACGCTTCAGTCGCAGCCTGTGGCTTCTCGGGAAGGTTCAAGGGATTTCATAAAACGTGCTTTGGCAAGGATGTTGTGCGTATGGACGCTTCTTGTTGTGTGATAGTGACGCACCCTTTCCTCGCAGCGGCATCACAGCGCTCAGAAGATGAACGGCCGCCAACGGTTTCTTTACATTTTATCGTGCAGGGAAGGAAGTTTTTTGCTGATGACCATTCTAGAGATATTGCATTCATGTGACTGCATGTAGATAGCTGCCACTATTGGTTTGTTTGAGCTTTCTCTTGTTATGATGATGCGACAAGACTGAAATGTGCTGAGCCAACCATGGTTGACATGGTTGACTGCATGCAAGCGTTGAATGCCATGATCCTACTTGGTTTCTTGCCCTCCATAGTCCCTGCTTGTTGCCCATGCTGGGTACGGCAGTTTAGGAGGTGTTGTAGTGTTGATTAGCTTGGTTGGAATCAACCTTACACTCTTACCTGGGAGGAACAAAGAAAATGCTGGTTAGGCATGTTGGTGCTACCGTCGTTATTGCTATTCACATAGAGATGCAAGGCTGGCCATGCTCGAGGGGCGGTGAAGGCGTATGAGGCGCGTGGCCACCACTTTGTACTTTCCAAACATATTCAGCATGGTTTTGGTGCATGTTGGATGGCATATGAAGTGGCACTGTGGGGTTACTAGCTTACTGAGTGGTCCTTAGGGCCTTGTCAGGTGGTCATATATGAAACCCATCAACTTAAGCAGTTCTTGTCACAATGACCCCCAACCTTGAGCATGCATTGTCGTCAAGTGTGAAAAAGTTAAACATATGTGCTTTGGTCAGTTTGCAGAGGTCTTTGATGAGGAAGGCGATGCTCATGTCAAGGAGACAACCAGCGCAGGCCAGAAAGTGGCCAAACGCTACCTAAAAGCTCCTTGTAGCGTCTTCATGGGTGGCCATTTTGGAATGGTCATAGCGTGGGCAGTTTTCTCGGAATGGCATCAAACCTTGAACATAGGAGGTACCATATGCGCAGAGGATGGTAGTATGTGGTTTGGCCAGCTTTCGCGTGGTTTAGATGGATACAGCGGTGTTAGTGTGGTAAAATACACTATAAAACCAACCTTAGCTTTGTCACATGTGGGCACCTAGGAAATCCATCAACTAGAGCTGCACTTGGCAGAATGACCTTGAAAATTTGGGCGGCACGTCCCCCCACCTCTAATATTTGGTAATATATGGTGGAGCATGATATAATGTGTTTATGATTTTTTTTTTTGTTTCAAAAAGCACCTGTTTTGCGGGAAATCCATCAACTTGAGTAAACATGCGTATTTCTTGGTCCCAATCAGGTAGAATTTCTCAAAAGTGGGGGAACTATGCAGGAATATATGATTTGGTCCCAGTATGTTTGCCCATTGCCCTAGGAAAAATGTGACTAAAATAGCGTCTTTTTTATTTTTAGCGCGTTACCGGCGTATGGTGGTGGTTAGTACCTCCCCCAAGTGGCTGGGAAAAAAAATTTATAAAACGTATTTATGGTCCCCAATCATCATTGGATTTTTTGCACATGCATAGGTATGCGAATTTATGGTTCCAGAAAAGTGCCCTTTAGGTATGTCCTGTCTCCTTGAGAGGGTACATTCGCCCCCCCAAGAGAACCATCCCCATCTCAACCCATCTGTTCGGTAAACCCTGCGACCTCCAACCTCTCGCTTTATGCTGTCATCCTCCATCCAGGTGTCGTTACTATATTGCTGCGAGGTGTGCCACATTTCCGAGCGTCACTGAGGCTTCTCATGCAGGGCATCTAGTAGCTGTATAGCCTATAGAATATTAAACTAGAAGCTGGTATTGTAGAGTTATACATGATTACCCCCCTATTCTCACTTGGACAGGTGCGTGCACACACGTTGCAGATCTCAATACGCAACGTGCCTTTGCCTCACTAACCACAACCTGTTTTGCCTCAACACATTTGCCTGGTCATGGTGAAGGCGTGCGCAAGCAGTTCCCCCGCCCCCCCTTTACCTGTGAATGGCGACCCTTCCCCCCCCCCCTTCCGGTAGATCGCGCGCCTCCACCCCCCCTTCCAGTAGACTGCAAACCTTCCCCCCCCCCCACCGGTAGATCACAAGCGCTTCCCTCCCCTACCGGTAGACTGCGACCCTTCCCCCCCCCCCTACCGGTAGATCGCGAGCGCTTCCCTCCCGCCCTACCGGTATACTGCAACCCTCCCCCCCCCCCGCTACCGGTAGACTGCGAGGTGCTTCCTCTCCCCCCGACAGGTAGATGGCGACCCTTCCCCCCCCCCCACACACACACCGGTAGATCGCGACCCCTCCCCCCCTGCCCTACCGGTAGATCGAGAGCGCTTCCCTCGCGACCGCGCACGCCACCGGGTGCCCTGTGTATGTGAAGCCGTGGCCAAAGGAACCTGCAGGGTGCGGTCAGGGCCAGGACAAGCAGAACGGAGGGAAGGAGTGAGATGAGCGCTTTAGAGGGAAGAAGTAAGATGAGTGGTATAGGCTTTGGACAGAATCCAGGCCGCATAGATATCCCAAACCATGATCCCTGTGTTCCCTTGGGGGAATACATGCAAGCTAGTACATATACATATATACCCATGTCCTTAAAAAACTACAAATCTCACGAGGTCGCTGGAAACATGCTCACAGCCAAGCCCCAAGGCGTAGCTGCCCTTTTCTACTTCTGCCCTGCCAACTGGCTGAACGAGGTGACTGGGTAACCTTCTGGGTAAAGAGCTTCCCAGCTAATGAAAGTTCTCATTATTTCACACAAGTCAAAAAACTCCAGTCCCATGTCCAGATTCACCAAAGTCAAGGGAGGTCTCTGCAACGTCATTGTCATCCTCGGGTCCCAGCCCTGATAACAAAATGAAGGAGACAACAGTCCTGATAACAAAATGATTGGGCAGAGGAAAAAACTCCTCCACTTTTGAGAACATTGCTCAGTTGACAGATGCTGGGATAAAGAAGGCCTTTGACAAAACACATGTTACCTTGCACTGGCACGACAGAGGGATCATGTCGCAGTGCGCCCATCCACCGTCAACCTTAGCTATCTGCTCAACCCACCCCCCAACCTGCTCAACCCACCCCCCAACTTGCCTATTTAATCCACCCACCTCCCACCTTGTCTAATCTCCCTTAACCCACCGCCCATTTTGTCCGACATGTTGGTGATGGCGCGCGCCACGCGTTCGTTGTTGATGATGGCGGCGCCCAGCGGGATGTAGCCCGAGGTGATGGCCTGGCAGGGGGGTGGGCAGGGAGGGTGGGGCAGGGAGTGGTGGGGAAGACAACGGTGGGGCAGAGCGGGTGGCTAAGGCGGCAAGTATGTTGAAGGGGAGCGAGAAAGGAGGGCGCCAACCTAGGCAGCGAACAAGGAATGGATACCAACCGAGGAAAGGGTTGTCAATCGCAAGGGAGTGCGAAGGGCTCAAAAGCCAGTGCACCAAATTACGTGCCCAGCATCCCTGCACCTACCATGCCCACACAAGCCGGACAGCGGCAGGCAGGACTACGAGCGTGATATCCCCCCCCCGCTCCCACATGTCAGCGTGCTGCCGACGGTTCCCCGACTTTCCTCCCCTCGGCAACTTGCCATGGCTGTACGCATATCGGCAACTTGCCATGGCTGTACGCATAGCAGTGACATTCTCATCTTGTCCACCCTGACGACGTGCCGTTAAGGTGAAATCCAGATTGGCCCCTTTTAAAGAAAACGGTCACCTACCTCAAACCCACAGCTTTAAGAGGGTCACAGTGTAGTTGCAAAGGGTCCCTCTCCTCACTTCCTGAAGCATTGCTCACCTGTGCAAACTGCTGAAGTAAAGAATACAGACCCAGTACTTCCCTGTGAGGCTGTGCTCACCTCACCCACCGCGATGCGCCCTCACCCACCGCGATGCGTCCTCACCCACCGCGATGCGCCCTCACCCACCGCGATGCGTCCTCACCCACCGCGATGCGCCCTCACCCACCGCGATGCGTCCTCACCCACCGCGATGCGCCCTCACCCACCCACCGCGATGCGTCCTCACCCACCGCGATGCGTCCTCACCTTTGCGATCGTGATAAAGTCGGGCTTGATGTCAAATTTTTGGGAGCCAAGCATGGTGCCCAGTCGGCCAAACGCGGAGACGACCTGCGGGAGGGACAGGTGGCGGCACATGAACCCCGTGTCGCGGTGGCAGCTACGTGGCGACCAGTCAGCGAGCAGCGCACGCCACTTTCTTTTTGTGGTTTTGGGAGTCTCTTTTCGTTTTCTTTTGGAGTCTCTTTTCTTCTTATTTTCTTTTGGAGTCTTTATACTGAACACAGAAGCCCCAAGGGTATCTGCATGAAGTCAGACGCGCTAGCTCGCAGAGTACAACGCGACAGCATGCACGGACATGAAAGCAAGCATTCCAATCGATTATGACAGCACATACCCACTGACGCGCTACGGCTTCAAGAGGGGGTTGAATTGTGAAAATTCTGCATGCATGAGCGCATATCCCAGTGCATGTCATTAGTAAGTGTGCATGAATGCAGGACAAGGCAGAAATAGTCCCACTCCCTGTACGTGCCGTTTTCAGTAGTCGACAGGAGTACTGTTGTAGTCGACAGGATAACTACTGCAGTTGACAGGATTACTGACGAGGGATTGACAATGACCACGCTGAAAACAGTCTTTCTCGGAACTGCTGGAGGATTCACCCAGGCACCTATTCATATGTGTCAGGACACATGCTGGTGTAGTATAACGATGTGACTACGGCATCGTCACACGCTCCATTGCACGCATAACACTGCGCTGTGAACAGCGGCGGCCTAGAGCTGTTGAAGCCGACCCCTTGCAAATGCCTGGGTGCTCTCGCAACCCGCAAAGGCGATGCCCAGGGTCCCAATGAGGCCACGGCGGCAGCCGAACGCAGAGTGCTAAAAATAGACACGTCGCATACCTCGTCCGCCACGAACAGGATGTCGTGCTTCTTGAGCACTTGCTGGATCTGCGGCCGACAGCGCAAGGGTCAGGTGGAGGGGGGTAGTAGGCGTATAGGGTTGGTGGCGGGTGTGGGTGACGAGGGTGGGTGTAGGGGGTGAGTGGAGGGGGTGAGTGGAGGGGGTGAGTGGAGGGGGTGAGTGGAGGGGGTGGGTGGAGGGGGGTGGTGGAGGGGGTGAGTGGAGGGGGTGGGTGGAGGGGGTGATGGAGGGGGGTGGTGGAGGGGGTGGGTGGAGAGGGTGAGTGGAGGGGGTGAGTGGAGGGGGGTGATTGGAGGGTGTGGGTGGAGGAGGGTGGTGGAGGGGGTGAGAGGAGGGGGTGGGTGGAAGGGGTGAGTGGAGGGGGTGAGTGGAGGGGGTGGGTGGAGGGGGTGAGTGGAGGGTGGTGGTGGAGGGGTGAGTGGAGGGGGTGAGTGGAGGGGTGAGTGGAGGGGGTGAGTGGAGGGGGTGGGTGGAGGGGGTGAGTGGAGGGGGTGTGGAGGGGGTGAGTGGAGGGGGTTAGTGGAGGGGGTGGGTGGAGGGGGTGAGTGGAGGGGGTGGGTGGAGGGGGTGAGTGGAGGGGGTGAGTGGAGGAGGTGAGTGGAGGGGGGCGTGGAGGGGGTGAGTGGAGGAGGTGAGTGGAGGGGGTGAGTGGAGGGTGGTGGTGGAGGGGTGAGTGGAGGGGTGAGTGGAGGGGGGGGTGGAGGGGGTGAGTGGAGGGGGTGGGTGGAGGGGGTGGGTGGAGGGGGTGAGTGGAGGGGGGGGTGGAGGGGGTGGGTGGAGGGGGTGAGTGGAGGGGGTGAGTGGAGGGGGGTGAGTGGAGGGTGTGGGTGGAGGGGGGGTGGAGGGGGTGAGTGGAGGGGGTGGGTGGAGGGGGTGAGTGGAGGGGGTGAGTGGAGGGGGTGGGTGGAGGGGGTGAGTGGAGGGTGGTGGTGGAGGGGTGAGTGGAGGGGTGAGTGGAGGGTGGTGGTGGAGGGGGTGAGAGGAGGGGTGGGTGGAGGGGGTGAGAGGAGGGGGTGAGTGGAGGGGGTGAGTGGAGGGGGTTAGTGGAGGGGGTGAGTGGAGGGGGTGAGTGGAGGGGGTGAGTGGAGGGGGTGAGTGGAGGGGGTGAGTGGAGGGGGTGAGTGGAGGGGGGGCGTGGAGGGGGTGAGTGGAGGAGGTGAGTGGAGGGGGTTGGGGGGAGAAGGCAGCCAGTGCAGGCAGAGAAATTCATGGTAAAACCATTTGCTTCTGCATGTGATTGATGGGCCACAAAAAATGCCTTGTCTTGAAATCAACGAAACTCAAAAGAAGGATGCAAAAAGAATGACATGCTTCCCACGTTGGGGAAGCCCACCTATACCAATTTCACCAGGGCTGTCATGACGGTGCACGGGGCGCCAGAGCACAGTATGAACAACAAGCAGACGCCGCCCTTCCTAGAAAAACAATAATTACTTATTTGTTGCGAGAAACGTCATTGCCTTGAGGCGCTTTCCTTATTTTCCAAAGCCCGAAATTCCACATGACTTCCCCAACATGGAGTACCCACCCCACAAACATCATCTCCCGGAACTTACTCTTGCCGTCCCTTGGTTACATGCGTGTGCTTCTTCCCATGGTGAAAGATCCAACACGAATTTCCCCAGCTTTCGCCCTTGGTGCACCAACAGAAAAGAGAGCGGAGCCTGCTGGCCTAATGTCATGTAACTCGTTAACAACTTTGATACCGGAGCACAGGTGCTTACTTGTTATGGCTTTCATTCACCATAACTACGTCCACAAAATACACGAGGACAGAGTGCTTACTTTGGGGAAGTACGTCTTGGGGGGCGGGATGACGCCGCCCGCCCCTTGAACAGGCTCCGCGAAAAACGCAGCAATCTGCGGACGCAAGTGCAAGCAGATGATCGAGATAATCAAGTGATTGCACACCATGCGGGTGGTGCAAGTGGTGGCAACCCTCACACGATGAGGGCAAGGGGTGGCAGCCACCATGAGCGCACCGCAAGGGGTGGCAGCCAACCCCGTGAGGGCAACCGATGGCATCCCCCACCACTGCGTCAGCGCGGGTGCTTGCTGTGAGAACAACCTTCAAAGGCCCAAAGTCAAACATGCCCGCAAATAGAGAAGCGGGGTTCCATAGTCCCAGCGGAGCTAGAGCTGATGCAGGCCGCGTCTTGCCCATGAAACATGCGCGCACGGACGCCATCTGCCATTCCCCTCTCACCTCCCACACTCGCGAACCCACGCAGTGCGCCCCTTCACTCTGCATCACCAAACAGACGCATGCTCATTCCAAACGTACACGGGCGCATCCACCGAGTCCGCGCCTTCCCTCTGGCCATTCCAAACGTATACTGGCGCACCCACCGTGTCTGCCCCTTCCCTCTGTATCAGCGCATCCAGCTCGTCCGCCATCCGTGTGGAAAAGTCTTCCTCGCTCTCGCCTGCGCACACATGCCCCATGGCACACCAGAGAGGTGCAGCAAGAGCCGAGGAACGATGAGCGGCCCGCACAGGCACCTTCCCCACATGGATGTGCAAGCGCTGGTAGGGGCCCTGCGGCTTGCAAACATACGGGCAGACGCATGGCCTTTAGTGCACCAAGAATAGCCGCTGTCTTATCCCCACCTCGCACTTGGGTAGCCGCTGTCTCATCCCCACCTGGCCGCGCATGCCGCTTGTAGTGGGGGCTGCTCGTGCGCAAGATGAGGCCGGTCACGGGCGCATCAAAGCCGCTGTGGAGCAGCGCCAGCCTGTGAGGGAAAGGGGGGTGCAGAATGCAAGCAATATGGCACACAGGCGGGCAAGGATGCAAATCATGACACGCAAATGATTGCATGACAGCCAAGCCCTCCAATAGCTCGCAACCCTTCCCCCTCTGATGAGTCGGCTGAGTCAAAGGCTCACCAGGGTAAAGAAAAAACAGCGTTAAATACTACGGCGGCGTCAAATCCAGAAACGGTATCGAGTTTCGGACAACATCATTGAAAGCCAACCCCATTCCTAAATAGGGAATTGCCTTGCAAAGCACTGGGATGACGCAAGCCTTTTCAACACAACATGGTCAAGTTGGTTGGGCTATCCTGGCACAAAAACTTGTGCATCCAGACGGTTGCCCGCTACCCAAAAACAGGTTGTCATGTGCAGTTCTTAGGGGCACGCCGACACAGCAGGAGGCCACCATGCCCGTTTTTCTTGCCTCCCCACCCGTATCGCGCTTACCCAGTAAGGCTGCCGGAGAGGACGCTCGAGCCGTGATAGCTGCGCCGAGGGCAAGTGCCGGAGGGACACAGACAAGAGGAGCAGACAAAAGCAGGCAGTTTTTGGTCGCAGGCAATCGTTGATTGGGGGCAAATGTTACTTGCAGGCAACTGTTAATGGCAGGGATGCGACCGATTGTGGCGATTGGCCACACGTCAGCATGGGCCTTGCAAGACAGAAAGAAGAACCATCACCCGACGCAGCTGGATGACAACCTGTCAAGGTACCGTGGGGTCGGGAATGTCTGGCATGGCTTGCCTTTAGGCTAGCTACTCGAGAAGTAGGTCCGCCTAGGCCTTCCTGGTTCACCCCTCCTGCGCCCCAGCATATCACCGAGATGCCATCCAGTTATCCCTGGGACAAGCACACGTTGACGTAGGCTACAGATAAACAGCACGAAATGGAACACCGGGGTACAAGGACCTTGCATGCTTGACGTATCACAGATAGACAACAGGTAGCTATACCATTAGCCATACAATTCGATACTGCATGCAGACACCAGCTGTCAATGTATGCCCCACCACCCCATCATGCAGCGGCACGTAGAAATAAAAACTGTACATGCAGCACGTATGCGCCCCCCTGCGCGCATGCACCCCACCCCACACTACGTCCCCACACTAACAATTGCATGCTATTTTAGTGTCCAACGCCGAATATTATCACTATAGTGTCCTGCACGCTAACAATCGTATGCCACTATAGTGTCCTGCGGCTAGTATTATTTTGGTGTCCTAACGTCCATATCGCATAAGCACACACTCCCGCA
Source organism: Mesostigma viride (assembly GCA_009746045.1). Classification (NCBI taxonomy): domain Eukaryota; kingdom Viridiplantae; phylum Streptophyta; class Mesostigmatophyceae; order Mesostigmatales; family Mesostigmataceae; genus Mesostigma; species Mesostigma viride. The sequence continues at coordinate 582,984 of RPFO01000692.1, read as the reverse complement.
TACAGTCACCCCATAACGCTGGCGCTGCCACACGCATATGAGCTCCCGCATACGTGCACACCACCCCGTGCGTTATTGCATAGTTTCGTAATCATAGCATCACATCAACCCCTAAAGCTGGCGCGGTCACATCCGCGCGGTCGCACAAGAAAAGAACATGATGGTATGCGGCGCGGTGTCGCGCTAGCCATGCATTACCCTTTGCACTACCTCATGCACTACCCCATGCACTATCATATGTGTTATACTATCACGCTAGCCCCTACGTCACGTACGCGCGGTCGCGCACAATGATCTTCTTCTTCCTGGGTAGGCCGATGGCGTTGTGGTAGTACCACACGAGCTTCACCTGCAAACGACCAACACAAAGGCATCCCACGGCAACAGCCAGCACACCAAGATACTGTGGCGTCAAACAAAGCCAAATACACGACAATAAAGACAACAACGGAAAAACAACATGATATGGTAAGTGGCGTAGGAAGGTGGAAGCAAGGAGTAAACCGTAGGGGGGGTTGTATGGATAGGTGACTCAAACAAATATAATATAACAATATAGGTATTTCAAGCAAATACACACTAATGGCACTAGTCGGTAAGAGGGAGCATATTCGCGTGCAAACATTCCCCCCTTATCGACGTGCGGCCTCAAAGGGAGGGGTGGAGCGGGGAGCAGGGAGCGGGGAACGGGAGAACGGAAGAAAACAGCGGAAGGAGCCGCCAGCTGCCTGTGCCGTTACAGATCAAATGCCTCACATCGTACATCGTCTTCACAGCTCAGCAATTATGAAAGCAGCAGCTATGCGTGCGTGACCATATTAGAAACGGCGGTGCTGTTTCTTATAGTGACGCCTAGTGCGTCAATCTATGTCTAATTGAGTTGTGATTATTTCTAATAATCAGGGTGGAATGCCGTGTTTGGTGTGTTACCCGCCGCAGGTGAAGAAGACATGCCCGTTCTGGATGGGTCATATGATTCCTTAAGGTCGCATTATTTATCACATCAGCAGTAACGCACGATGCTGTGTATGGGGTCAAGTATTTCAATATTTATTTTTCTAACAACCACCCACGATGCTGTCGTTGGCGTCCGATCCACCACTTGTGAAGATTCCTTATTGTATCGTCTATCGCACCATGATGATACCCTATACCATCCTCTATGCAACCACCAGCAGCCACGCACGATGCTGTCATTGGCGTCCGATCCCCCGCTCGTGAAGAAGACCTGCCCGTTCTCCACGACAGGCCGAAAGGAAGCAAGAAGCTCGTCCGCTAGTGCCTGCGCACGCCGCGCGCATGGCCACGCAAAGGGGGGAAACGGAACACAAAAAGTTGAAACAAACGTAAGAGAAACAGAAAGTAACAATTGACTGTATTCGGGTACCTCACAGAACACAGGGGCAACGCTATGATTCGTTCATCCGGCACGCGGGCACTGCATAGTGCGGGCACGCGGCACGCCCTGTGCGCCTCAAACAACAGCTGAACCCAAAGGCACCACATCCCTTGCACAGGATGAGCCCGCGCGCATCCCATGGCGCGCGCATCCACAAAACTTGTGGAGACTGCGGAGCAGCTGGACCTCGATGCTTTGATCACTGGGCCCACGCAGAAACGCCTTCACCAAACGCCAGGCAAAATCCTTGCCCGTTTAAGTCCAGGCAGGAGTACACATCACTGCCCACAGCCATGGCAAAACGCGCCAGCACAGGATATGGACAAGTGAGCTAGAAAGTAAAAACCAATCCACCCTGGATAAGGTTTTACCATCCGAGATTTCCCATCCAACCTAGATAAGGTTTTACCATCCGAGACTTCCCATCCAACCTAGATAAGGTTTTACCATCCGAGATTTCCCATCCAACCTAGATAAGGTTTTACCATCCGAGATATCCCATCCAACCTAGATAAGGTTTTACCATCCGAGACATCCCATCCAACCTAGATAAGGTTTTACCATCCGAGATTTCCCATCCAACCTAGATAAGGTTTTACCATCCGAGATATCCCATCCAACCTAGATAAGGTTTTACCATCCAAGATATCCCATCCAACCTAGATAAGGTTTTACCATCCGAGATTTCCCATCCAACCTAGATAAGGTTTCACCATCCGAGATTTCCCATCCAACCTAGATAAGGTTTTACCATCCGAGATTTCCCATCCAACCTAGATAAGGTTTTACCATCCAAGATATCCCATCCAACCTAGATAAGGTTTTACCATCCGAGATTTCCCATCCAACCTAGATAAGGTTTTACCATCCGAGATTTCCCATCCAACCTAGATAAGGTTTTACCATCCGAGATTTCCCATCCAACCTAGATAAGGTTTTACCATCGAAGATTTCCCATCCAACCTAGATAAGGTTTTACCATCCAAGATTTCCCATCCAACCTAGATAAGGTTTTACCATCCAAGATATCCCATCCAAGCAGCGACATGGGATCGCAACCAGGCGGTGCCCGCAACTTTAAGATGGTACTGTAACCGACTAAAAGTATCAAAAAAACGCAGTAGTCGACAAAAAGTATATACACCCACAGAATCCCTCAATGAACAATCACTAAATGGATTAAGAAACAACCAGCCGGCAAGCACCAGCGCCTTCTCCAGATGTCATATACATCAAATACAAAACAGGCTTCCTCCTTCAACTACTTTGAGCGATAACAAACCAGCTGGAGCCTACCAGCGAGGCGGCGGTGTCAACACGCTCATGCACATCATGGTGTCCTCACAGCAACATGTCTAACACCACCCACCCGCGTGGTGTCGGTCACCCTGCCTCTGTAAGCTCAATATCTCATCATTACTACTATACTACTCTACAGCTCTACTACTCTACTACTCTACTACTCTACTAGTCTACTAGCCTACTAGTCTACTACGCTACTGCTCTACTACTCTACTACTCTACTACTCTACTACTCTACTACTCTACTACTCTACTACTCTACTACTCTACTACTCTACTACTCTACTACTCTACTACTCTACTACTGTACTACTATACCACTATACTACTATACTACTATACTACTACACTACTGTACTACTGTACTCTACTACTCTACTACTCTACTACTCTACTACTATACTACTCTACTACTAAACTACTCTACTACTCTACGACTAAACTACTATACTACTATACTACTATACTACTATCCCAAACATAACCCACCAGCGTGGTGTCGGTCGTCCGGTTCCAAAACGACGGGTAGAACGGGAGGGCATCCATTTGGCGAACGGCGGCGTCCCGTAGCCGCTGGCAGCTGCCACCTGGCGGGTAAGGGTTAGGGTCGGGGTGGGGGCGACTGGCAGGTATTAGGTACTCTTCATAATGATGAAGGTGGCTGGTAGGTAGCGATGTTTGGTAGGAGGCGATGATGATGATGACAGCATCAGGCAGGTGCACAACCAATGACAGGAGGAGGTCCATCCCTTGCATGAATGAAGTGCATAGGTGAGTGAGCCCGAGGACCAGCCTGTGCAAGGGCAAATCAGTTCAGACAAACTGCAAACATGCTCGATAAAGAAAGCATGGAAAGCACTTTGTGAGGGCGAATATCATACACACATCACGGGCTCATATCCAATATTCCTATCTAAACACTGCGACCACCAACTCAGCATGTTGCACAAGAGTCCAGAGCGCTGCGATTATACCTATGGTAGCACAGGCAGGATACGAACATCCAGGTACTCTTGACCCCCTAAGATGACCTCCCTTGCGCGCGCGATCGTGTGTGGGGACATGCGTGACAACCCACCGAGCGCGTTGCACCAGAGTCCGGCCAGGCCATCCAGATATTTGTTGCCGTGCTTGTCATACACGTAGACGCCCTGCAGCAGGTACCATGGCACATGGGCACATGGCACAAGGGCACACGTGTGTGCCGGGGCGTGGCAGCGTGAGAAGCGACTACGTACGCTCTCATACGTACGTAGTATGTCATACGTGCGACCGCGCCACGCCCCTTGTTGCAGGTGAAGAATAGTCCACAACTACAATTTAATCTTCCAATTACAGCTCCAAATACTTATTTGCGCACGGCAGTGGGCGTACAGAATGGGCCATGCACATACATCATGAGCAAGGAGGCCAAGCATGGCATTGCAAGGAAAAGACGTTGCACGCAAGCATGAAACCAAACAAACACACACACACACATACACACACTCTTTCTCTCTCTCTCTCTCTCTCTCTCTCTCTCTCTCTCTCTCTCTCTCTCTCTCTCTCTCTCTCTCTCTCTCTCTCTCTCTCTCTCTCAGCCATTACCTTTTACCCAGTACCCTACCTCGGCAAGCAGCCACGCACAGAGCCAACCACTGCCCCTACCTGCACGCACAACCACTGCCCCTACCCTACCCGTCACCCAACCATCAGCGCCGACTTCACCGCAGCGCCAACCACACAAGCGACCGCTCCATCCCATGCCCCTACCTGCACGCACAACCACTGCCCCTACCCTACCCGTCACCCAACCATCAGCGCCGACTTCACCGCAGCGCCAACCACACAAGCGACCGCTCCATCCCATGCCCCTACCTGCACGCACAACCACTGCCCCTACCCTACCCGTCACCCAACCATCAGCGCCTGCTTCACCGCGGCGCCAACCACACAAGCGACCGCTCCAACCCATGCCCCTACCTGCACGCACAACCACTGCCCCTACCCTACCCGTCACCCAACCATGAGCGCCTGCTTCACCGCGGCGCCAACCCCACAAGCGACCGCTCCAGCCGGTGCACGCAAAAACGATCCCTCTACTCACCAACCTCCCCCCATCTCAGGCAACCCCTACCACAACCCCTACCACAACCCCTACCACAACCCCTACCACAACCCCTACCACAACCCCTACCACAACCCCTACCACAACCCCTACCACAACCCCTACCACAACCCCTACCACAACCCCTACCACAACCCCTACCACAACCCCTACCACAACCCCTACCACAACCCCTACCACAATCCCTACCACAACCCCTACCACAACCCCTACCACAACCCCTACCACAACCCCTACCACAACCCCTACCACAACCCCTACCACAACCCCTACCACAACCCCTACCACAACCCCTACCACAACCCCTACCACAACCCCTACCACAACCCCTACCACAACCCCTACCACAACCCCTACCACAACCCCTACCACAACCCCTACCACAACCCCTACCACAACCCCTACCACAACCCCTACCACAACCCCTACCACAACCCCTACCACAACCCCTACCACAACCCCTACCACAACCCCTACCACAACCCCTACCACAACCCCTACCACAACCCCTACCACAACCCCTACCACAACCCCTACCTCGGCGCGCGTGATGGTGAGCGGTTCCTTGCGGGTGGCCAGCGTGAGGTTGCTGAAGGGTGCCAGCAGGCTGGGGAGGGGACCTTGGGGTGTGCCATCGCTGGTGTGGATGCAGACGCAGCGGACGCAGCCGCAGCAGACCCACAAAGCAGTCGCAAAAAAATTGCCGTACAACCACGCATGACCGCATGTCCGTGGACCATCCAGCAGGCACGCCAGAGGAACAAGGACGCGACACGCATCAACTTGGCATCCAAGAAGAGAACTCTCACTTAGAATCCACAGGAAATGGGCCGTCACAATGCCAATGGCCTGAGTGCCGATGACAGTATCAACAACTAAAGACCGTCGAGGAAGCAGGCATGCAGTGAGGAGTATAGCAGGCATGCAGGCAGCTTTGACATCTGAAACGCAGCACGGAAGGAGCAGCGGCAGCGACAGCGTCGGCGGAAGCCCCAGATGAATACCGTCCCCTGCCTAGAGTCATCAGGGGTGGCACGCTCATGCCGCACGGGGCAACCTTGCGCTGGTGAATAAGATGTTCAATAGAGGCATGTTGTGCTCAATAAAGGCATGTCGCGAGAGGAGCGAGCAGCTACATGCAGATGCGCCCCAGTCAAGGCATGCACCCTAGGCAAGGCATGCACCCTAGGCAGTGCATGCACCCTAGGCATGCGGAACAAGCGAGTTGCCTCATCAAGTGCGGGCCTCTCGACGGAATGCACATTGGCCCACCCATCACGAACCAATAGGAACAACAGCCACCACGAACCAACACATACAACATCTGTCACAAAGAACAAGCCACACCAAGTCAGCCTTCTATGCCTGTGCGCCTTGTCCCAATTATGGTCCTGAATAGCAATCCCAATCATGGTCACTGTGTAGCAATCCCAATTATGGTCCTGAATAGCAATCCCAATAATGGTCACTGTGTAGCAATCCCAATTATGGTCCTGAATAGCAATCCCAATAATGGTCACTGTGTAGCAATCCCAATAATGGTCATGAATAGCAATCCCAATAATGGTCATGAATAGCAATCCCAATAATGGTCATGAATAGCAATCCCAATAATGGTCACTGTGTAGCAATCCCAATAATGGTCATGAATAGCAATCCCAATAATGGTCACTGTGTAGCATCCAGCCCTTCCTGGCTTTCTGTCCTATGTGCATGGAAGTATGCGGGCTGCAATACCCGCTGGAGCATGCCGAGGAATACTTGTGCAATTGCCAAAGCTTTCGTCAGTGCAGACTCCTCTGCATGGATAACAGGCCGCCTAACCGCTACCGGATAAGATGCTTGCCATCTGTCGTGTGCCGATCTCAACAGATCTGACAGGGACTACCATGGCTAGACTGCCGCCTGCAAGTACCACGCCGACTGGGTTGCTGCATAGATAGAATACACGGGTAGATAGTTTGACCAAAAACTCACGATAACGGTTCAGCTGCAGGATATGAGAAACGCCGTTCAAAGGCTGGCGTGGGCGACCAAGGGGGCGCAGATACTTCCGCTGAACTCCGCCACGAGAGGAAACCGACGGCCGGAGCAGTGTCTAAAACGGCTGAAGTCACGGCAGAAAGCCTGCCATAAACACCAAGCGTGACGAGATCAATCCAATAAGCGTGAGATTCCAATAAAGACGCTGGGAACAAGGTGCTAATAATCAGGATCGCAAAACGCTCGAGCACCTGGCCCGCGGTCGCAAGCAAGTCATAATTCGACGCAATTACCAACCTGTTTGCCAGGAAATACCTCGCCCGATGCATGGTGCCGACGTATGAGAAGCCGAATCACGAAGGCGACTTCATACAGCCATTAGAAGGTCAGACAAAGCCGTCGTTTCTACACCATCGAGGTAGTAATTTGGTGTCAACATTGGAGATGCGACTGCGAGGTCCTGGTCAGGGCCTCGTATCTGTGTGGCTCAGTGCTGCCCTAGGCTCCACGTGTACCGGGGTCCTGCAAATTGTCGCGACACAGACCTAATGCTATCATTTGCGTTCCCCGATCCTGCCACGTGGCAATAACTGCCTCCTTTGTCGTTCTTTCGTAGTGTGTTCTATACGAAGCAGTGGAAGTGATGCCACATTCCGAAGGCACAAAGTCAAGCGAATGAGGATGGTTCCTAATACCGGTAGCAGCTGATCGGCATTGTGGCTTCTACGCAGCTGCTGTTAGGGCAATGTCGTGGAACGTTTCGTTGCATTGAAGGGAAAAAGCGGCTCACAGGTGAAATGTTTGCCGGAATAGCTGCAGCTGCTCGTGACCACTTAGAGACTGACGCTCCCTTATGAGCTGACCAAGATATCTAGCGCAACCTTTACATGGCTTATGTGATTGCCTCCGTAGCTTCTGCGGACATATTTTGCCGGAAATTAGGCTTCGATGGGCTGGGCGCGAAAGCCGTCCGGCAAGCTTGGACATGTAAGCGACGTCATCGCATTCCATCACCTGTCTGCCAAGCTGCCACGCACAGGGAGGCCAATGACGCCGACATTGATTTGTCGAACGGAGCTCTAAGCATGTGCAGGGTGGTTTTGGTGTCACCTCAGCGCCCCGGCAACGTTGGCGCCGTGGCCAGGCTTTGTGCAAACCATGGTACGTTGTCGCGGGGCAACCGCGGCGAAGGGTTCGCACAACGGTATTGTAGCGGCGTAGTTTGGTGGATGAAGAGTCGAGCAGGCCTCTAGGATGTCACGCGGCCTGGGGCCACGTGGCTGGCTGGCGATTCGCAATTGTGGTCGCGATGTGATCCCTTCGTTGGGCGAGTGACTTCTCGGGAAACAGGCACCGGCCAGCAGGCATGCCCTGGTAACTTTCTCAACGGTAACCTACCCGCAGGCATTCCCTTCTCGGTCTTACCCATTTCGGTGTGCAAGTTGCGGCTGGCCTCGTCCATCTCGCCGCATGCATGCATCGGCGCTCAACCCTTGCATCTGGCAACGCCTGGACTTCGGCAAGACCCCTTGATCCTGACGACCCCCTCGTGTCTGTGTGGTTTTTCCTGGCAAGTTCTAACATGCGCGTTGGTTCCCTGCGGTTGGTATGCCACACCCTGTCATCCCTTGCCACGCATTGCCGCCCTTTGCCACCCTTTGCCATGCATTGCCATGCATTGCCACCCATTGCCACCCTTTGCCATGCATTGCCACGCATTGCCACCCATTGCCACCCTTTGCCATGCATTGCCACGCATTGCCACCCTTTGCCACGCTTTGCCACACCCTTGCCACGGTCTCTGTGCCACCACATCCCACACCGCGGCATGCATCGGCACCACACCCCATCGGCCGTGCCTGTGCGTTTGCTGGCATACCCGGGGGCGGCCCCGTCCCTTGACAAGACAGAGTGCCGCAACCTGTGGGTGGTGAGTGGTCGTACTGGGTTGCACACGCCACACTGGTCTCCAAACACTTGAACACTTGAAGCGTATGTGCGCTGGGTTTCACACGCCGCGCTTGTCTCGAAACACTCGGAACCCTAGAAGTGTACATGCGTGCGGGGGTGGCAGCTCCCCGGCGCGATGCCCATGCTTTGTCTGCCCTATCCCAAGGCTCCTGAGACCGGTTCTGCTTATAGATGCTCTGGCCTTGCATGGTGCGCACGGGAACTTTGTTTGAGGTTAGCTATTGCAGCTAAGATGTGTACTTTGGCTAATGCCTGCCCTGCCAGCCTCATGTACCTCGCCACCCCCGCCCCTTCCGTTCTCTCTCACCCACTCCGACCTGCTCTGCTCCCCGCCCCCAGGTGAACCCCTCGTGCGATGTGCTGGCGGAGGAGGCGTTCATGTTCGCAGCGACATCTGTCGGGTGGCAGCTGCTGCGGGGCGTGCGCGTGGTGCCCTCACTGGCAGAGGCGCTGTGCGACTGCAATGCGGTGAGCAACTTATTGACGTATAGAATGGGAAAACCTTGCTAGACCTTACTAAGACGGGACACAATCAGAGGCGCTGTGCGACTGCAAGGTGGTGAGCAGGTAAGATACTACCATTATAGATAGGAAGGGAAACACCGTGCAAGGTGGTAAGCAGGTAATATACTACCATTATAGATAGGAAGGGAAACACTGGCTTTGGGACACATATGGAGGCTTGCGCGACTGCAACGCGGTGGGTATCTATGAACCGCGGTGAGCTGTGAATGTAATATGATCGAATGGAGGAACTTTGTAGACCATGCAGAAGCACTGTGCGGCTGCAACACAGGGAGGGCTTCATCGGCCGTCCCGGCCCTGGTTTCCTGCTTGCCATGAGGCTGCCATGAGTCACTTGTAGACGTGTACTATATGCCAGTAAAAGCACATGAGGGATCCGGTTGCACGATAGGGAAGATACTATAAGCACATGAGGCCATGATGAGATTCTTAACGCATGCCCCCTGTGGTTGCACGATAGGGAAGATACTATAAGCACATGAGGCCATTATGAGATTCTTAACGCATGCCCCCTATGGTTGCACGATAGGGAAGATACTATAAGCACATGAGGCCATTATGAGATTCTTAACGCATGCCCCCTGTGGTTGCACGATAGGGAAGATACTATAAGCACACGAGGCCATTATGAGATTCTTAACGCATGCCCCCTATGGTTGCACTATGGGGAAGATACTATAAGCACACGAGGCCATTATGAGATTCTTAACGCATGCCCCCTGTGGTTGCACGATAGGGAAGATACTATAAGCACATGAGGCCATTATGAGATTCTTAACGCATGCCCCCTGTGGTTGCACGATAGGGAAGATACTATAAGCACACGAGGCCATTATGAGATTCTTAACGCATGCCCCCTGTGGTTGCACGATAGGGAAGATACTATAAGCACATGAGGCCATTATGAGATTCTTAACGCATGCCCCCTGTGGTTGCACGATAGGGAAGATACTATAAGCACATGAGGCCATTATGAGATTCTTAACGCATGCCCCTGTGGTTGCACGATAGGGAAGATACTATAAGCACACGAGGCCATTATGAGATTCTTAACGCATGCCCCCTATGGTTGCACGATAGGGAAGATACTATAAGCACATGAGGCCATTATGAGATTCTTAACGCATGCCCCCTATGGTTGCACGATAGGGAAGATACTATAAGCACATGAGGCCATTATGAGATTCTTACCGCATGCCCCCTATGGTTGCACTATGGGGAAGATACTATAAGCACATGAGGCCATTATGAGATTCTTAACGCATGCCCCCTATGGTTGCACGATAGGGAAGATACTATAAGCACACGAGGCCATTATGAGATTCTTAACGCATGCCCCCTATGGTTGCACGATAGGGAAGATACTATAAGCACACGAGGCCATTATGAGATTCTTAACGCATGCCCCCTATGGTTGCACGATAGGGAAGATACTATAAGCACATGAGGCCATGATGAGATTCTTAACGCATGCCCCCTATGGTTGCACGATAGGGAAGATACTATAAGCACATGAGGCCATTATGAGATTCTTAACGCATGCCCCCTATGGTTGCACGATAGGGAAGATACTATAAGCACATGAGGCCATTATGAGATTCTTAACGCATGCCCCCTATGGTTGCACGATAGGGAAGATACTATAAGCACATGAGGCCATTATGAGATTCTTAACGCATGCCCCCTATGGTTGCACGATAGGGAAGATACTATAAGCACATGAGGCCATTATGAGATTCTTAACGCATGCCCCCTATGGTTGCACGATAGGGAAGATACTATAAGCACATGAGGCCATTATGAGATTCTTAACGCATGCCCCCTATGGTTGCACGATAGGGAAGATACTATAAGCACATGAGGCCATTATGAGATTCTTAACGCATGCCCCCTATGGTTGCACTATGGGAAGATACTATAAGCACATGAGGCCATGATGAGATTCTTAACGCATGCCCCCTATGGTTGCACGATAGGGAAGATACTATAAGCACACGAGGCCATTATGAGATTCTTAACGCATGCCCCCTATGGTTGCACGATAGGGAAGATACTATAAGCACATGAGGCCATTATGAGATTCTTAACGCATGCCCCCTATGGTTGCACGATAGGGAAGATACTATAAGCACACGATGCCATGATGAGATTCTTACCGCATGCCCCCTATGGTTGCACTATAGGGAAGATACTATAAGCACATGAGGCCATGATGAGATTCTTAACGCATGCCCCCTATGGTTGCACAATAGGGAAGATACTATAAGCACACGAGGCCATTATGAGATTCTTACCGCATGCCCCCTATGGTTGCACGATAGGGAAGATACTATAAGCACATGAGGCCATTATGAGATTCTTAACGCATGCCCCCTGTGGTTGCACGATAGGGAAGATACTATAAGCACATGAGGCCATTATGAGATTCTTAACGCATGCCCCCTGTGGTTGCACGATAGGGAAGATACTATAAGCACACGAGGCCATTATGAGATTCTTACCGCATGCCCCCTATGGTTGCACGATAGGGAAGATACTATAAGCACACGAGGCCATTATGAGATTCTTACCGCATGCCCCCTATGGTTGCACTATAGGGTAGATACTATAAGCACATGAGGCCATTATGAGATTCTTAACGCATGCCCCCTATGGTTGCACGATAGGGAAGATACTATAAGCACACGAGGCCATTATGAGATTCTTAACGCATGCCCCCTATGGTTGGAGGTCATATGCGCACAATCCTCCCATCCGCCCCCAATACACATACCGCCCCCTTCGCCCTGCCCCCTTCTCCCACCCCCCTTGTGCCACCTGGCAGGCGGTCGGCTTCAGCCGTCGCGTGGGTCAGCGGCGGCTCCCCTCGCTGCACGTGCGTCAGCTGGCGGAGCTTGCGCGGACGCCAGAGCAAGAGGGGGGAGGGGAACGAGCGGGGCGAGGAGGGGGTCGTGGGGAAGGGCAAGAGGAGGGGCGAGGAGAGGAAGGGGGCGAAAGAGCATCGCTGTTGGGCGCAGCAGAGCGACAAACGCTTGCGGTGGGTGATCGAGTGCTTTAGTGTACAGGGACTAGATTTCAATGGGTGGCTATAGGCTACAGTGTACAGTGACTTCCGTAGTTCGTAGCAAGGCTAACCCGTGCCATGCGCAATCTACTCGCAGTGGGTGCATGTATGTTGTAGTGTGAAGTGCGTGCCAGTGTGCAGTGGTTAAGTCACACTGTGCAGGTGTGCAGCAACCTTTTGAAGTCATGACTGGGGTCATTACATAAACACGCCACCGTGCACATCCATGCCTTCCAACCAATTAACCCAACGGGTAATGCAGCACCTCCGTGCCTCGCGTACCTTATGTCCCCCCTTCCCTTATCCCTCTATGATATCTTGTAGTGTATGATTACATATCTCCTCGAGACCTGCGTAATGTCCCCCCTTCCCTTATCCCTCTATGATATCTAGAAGTGTATGATTACATATCTCCTCATGACCTGCGTAATGTCCCCCCTTCCCTTATCCCTCTATGATATCTTGTAGTGTATGATTACATATCTCCTCATGACCAGCGTAATGTCCCCCCCCTCCCCTCCCCCCACGCAGCTAGTGTTCGGACGCGAGGATATCGGCCTACTCACCGAGGAGCTGGCCATGTGCAGCCACGTGTGCGAGCTTGCGACCGGCAGGTGGCAGCCCAGCTTGAGTAAGTTGACCGATTGCTATCACATAGCTGGCCAATTGCTATAACATGGTTGACCAATTGCTATAACATGGTTGACCGATTGCTATAACATGGTTGACCAATTGCTATAACATGGTTGACCGATTGCTATAACATGGTTGACCGATTGCTATAACATGGTTGACCGATTGCTATAACATGGTTGACCGATTGCTAGAACATGGTTGACCGATTGCTATAACATGGTTGACCGATTGCTATAATATGGTTGACCGATTGCTATAACATGGTTGACCGATTGCTATAACATGGTTGACCGATTGCTATAACATGGTTGACCGATTGCTATAACATGGTTGACCGATTGCTATAACATGGTTGACCGATTGCTATAACATGGTTGACCGATTGCTATAACATGGTTGACCGATTGCTATCACACAGTTGACCGGTTACTGTAATGTAGTTGACTGATGGCTGTTACATAGTGGACTATCGCATGCTTATAGGCAGTAGGATTATCGCACACGGCTGGGCTGGGCGGGTCACGCTCCCTCACCTGATCCGTTGCGCCCATAAATGGTGATACCAGCACTTGGACGGAAAGGGAGATAAAGGCCGTGAGCGATGGCCCTGCGAAGTGCCACCTGCCCGTGTGCTCACCACACTGCCGGCCTACCCACCCGCCTGCCCACCTTCGGATCCGCCGGCTTGCCTGCCCGCCCGCCCGCCTACCTGCCTGCTGGCCGGCTTGCCTGCCCGCCCGCCCGCCTACCTGCCCGCCCGCCTACCTGCCTGCTGGCCTGCTGGCCTGCTGGCCTGCTGGCCTGCTGGCCTGCTGGCCTGCTGGCCTGCTGGCCTGCTGGCCTGCTGGCCTGCTGGCCTGCTGGCCTGCTGGCCTGCTGGCCTGCTGGCCTGCTGGCCTGCTGGCCTGCTGGCCTGCTGGCCTGCTGGCCTGCTGGCCTGCTGGCCTGCTGGCCTGCTGGCCTGCTGGCCTGCTGGCCTGCTGGCCTGCTGGCCTGCTGGCCTGCTGGCCTGCTGGCCTGCTGGCCTGCTGGCCTGCTGGCCTGCTGGCCTGCTGGCCTGCTGGCCTGCTGGCCTGCTGGCCTGCTGGCCTGCTGGCCTGCTGGCCTGCCCAACCATTTTTTGAATCCACCAGCCTGCCCTGCATTGCCCCTGGCTCCCTCCCTTTGGCAGATCTGAGCCAGGCGTGCGCCGTCGCGCTGTCTCGCCTCTACGAAGGGGTGGCGTCCCCCCCGCCACCACCACCGCCACCGCCATTGCGGCAATTATCCACCACGCATGACTCCATCAGCACTGCCAACGGTGCCAGAGCGACACTGCCAGAGGACGCGGATGAGGTGGGGCGACCCACTAATGCGCCCGCCTTGCCAGGGTCCATGGCCCCTCACCCGCGCTCTGCGGCGTACCGGTCCCTTCCAGGTAGGCACGTGAAACTCAATTTGGTTAATTTTTTGCTTTGTCCTTCAGGTGGGTTTCTGAAACACGACTTAATTTTTGGCTGTGTCGTACAGGTGGGCAAAAGAGCCACGGCTTCTTCTGTTTGCCTTGTCCCACCGTGCACCCTGGTGCACACATGTCACTTGGGCTCACCTCCATGTGGGCATGTGCGCCTGTGCACGATAGCCATGGATCTATATGACAAGGGTCTATAGATAGCCATGGATCTTTATAACAAGGATCTATAGATAGCCATGAATCTATATAACAAGGATCTATAGATAGCCATTGGTTTTTGGGTGATAAATTGTTATTTGTGTGGTGTGGAAGTCGATATTTAAGAAGGCCATGCCAATATTTAAGAAGGCCATGCCAATATTTAAGAAGGCCGAGTGTGCGTTGTAATGGGCGTGCCTATTCCCCTCACGGATGTGCCCACCCCACCCCCCTGCAGTCCTAGTAATGGGCGTGCCTACTCCCCTCACAGATGTGACCACCCCACCCCCCTGCAGTAATAGTTATGGGCGTGCCTATTCGCCTCACGGATTTGTCCACCCCACCCCCTTGCAGGCTCAGCCACACTTGCTGAGGTGGACGCCGTCATCCGGCGATGGGACCAGCTCGTCAGCGCCTCTGCTGACCTCATCCAGTGGGCGGGTAATGATGCCAGCAGCGCTGCAGGCACAGCAACGCCAGGGAGGCCTAGCACGCCGTCATCAGGCAGCCCCCCGGCAGGCAACCCGTCTGGCACAACACCTGCGGCGTCACGTGCTCAAGCCGGCCCTGGCCGCCTTGGCCCTGTTGCAGACGCTAGTGGTGTGGACACCGTTGGTGGTGATGTGCCGCCAGAGGAGTTTGAGGGCAGGGGGTACCAGCGGGCTGCTGGTACGGTGGATGCCGCGGTTGGAAGCAGAAACGACATGGGCGCAACCAGCCATCGTGCTGGCAGTGAAAGTGGCGGTGTCAAAACGGGCGGCGGTAAAGATCCTGCTAGACAGGGAGGCGCCAGAATTGCTGGCGGTAACGCGGGTGACGACACATTTAGCGACCGTTTTGTGCCCCAGATGCGGCGGCTGCTTCTGCGCGCCAACGCCAGCAAGAGGGAGCTCCAGTTCTTGCACGGCTTCTTTAGCCTGGTGCGTCCACTCCATCCTTCTCGTCCTATTCCTTGCACGGCTCCCTTCTTCAGCCTGGTGCGTCCACTCCATCCTTCTCGTCCTATTCCTTGCACGGCTTCTTTAGCCTGGTGCGTCCACTCCATCCTTCTCGTCCTATTCCTTGCACGGCTTCTTCAGCCTGGTGCGTCCACTCCATCCTTCTCGTCCTATTCCTTGCACGGCTTCTTCAGCCTGGTGCGTCCACTCCATCCTACTCGTCCTATTCCTTGCACGGCTTCTTCAGCCTGGTGCGTCCACTCCATCCTTCTCGTCCTATTCCTTGCACGGCTCCCTTCTTTAGCCTGGTGCGTCCACTCCATCCTTCTCGTCCTATTCCTTGCACGGCTTCTTCAGCCTGGTGCGTCCACTCCATCCTTCTCGTCCTATTCCTTGCACGGCTCCCTTCTTCAGCCTGGTGCGTCCACTCCATCCTTCTCGTCCTATTCCTTGCACGGCTTCTTCAGCCTGGTGCGTCCACTCCTTCCTTCTCGTCCTATTCCTTGCACGGCTTCTTCAGCCTGGTGCGTCCACTCCATCCTTCTCGCCCTATTCCTTGCACGGCTTCTTCAGCCTGATGCGTCCACTCCTTCCTTCTCGCCCTATTCCTTGCACGGCTTCTTCAGCCTGATGCGTCCACTCCATCCTTCTCGTCCTATTCCTTGCACGGCTCCCTTCTTTAGCCTGGTGCGTCCACTCCATCCTTCTCGTCCTATTCCTTGCACGGCTTCTTCAGCCTGGTGCGTCCACTCCATCCTTCTCGCCCTATTCCTTGCACGGCTTCTTCAGCCTGGTGCGTCCACTCCTTCCTTCTCGTCCTATTCCTTGCACGGCTCCCTTCTTTAGCCTGGTGCGTCCACTCCATCCTTCTCGTCCTATTCCTTGCACGGCTTCTTCAGCCTGATGCGTCCACTCCATTCTTCTCGTCCTATTCCTTGCACGGCTTCTTCAGCCTGGTGCGTCCACGCCATCCTTCTCGTCCTATTCCTTGCACGGCTCCCTTCTTCAGCCTGGTCCGTCTACGCCATCCTTCTCGCCCTATTCCTTGCACGGCTCCCTTCTTCAGCCTGGTGCGTCCACTCCATCCTTCTCGTCCTATTCCTTGCACGGCTTCTTCAGCCTGGTGCGTCCACTCCATCCTTCTCGCCCTATTCCTTGCACGGCTTCTTCAGCCTGATGCGTCCACTCCATTCTTCTCGTCCTATTCCTTTCACGGCTTCTTCAGCCTGGTGCGTCCACTCCATCCTTCTCGTCCTATTCCTTGCACGGCTTCTTTAGCCTGGTGCGTCCACTCCATTCTTCTCGCCCTATTCCTTGCACGGCTTCTTCAGCCTGGTGCGTCCGCTCCATCCTTCTCGTCCTATTCCTTGCACGGCTCCCTTCTTCAGCCTGGTGCGTCCACTCCATCCTTCTCGTCCTATTCCTTGCACGGCTTCTTCAGCCTGGTGCGTCCACTCCATCCTTCTCGTCCTATTCCTTGCACGGCTCCCTTCTTCAGCCTGGTGCGTCCACTCCATCCTTCTCGCCCTATTCCTTGCACGGCTCCCTTCTTCAGCCTGGTGCGTCCACTCCATCCTTCTCGTCCTATTCCTTGCACGGCTTCTTCAGCCTGGTGCGTCCACTCCATCCTTCTCGCCCTATTCCTTGCACGGCTTCTTCAGCCTGATGCGTCCACTCCATTCTTCTCGCCCTATTCCTTGCACGGCTTCTTCAGCCTGGTGCGTCCACTCCATCCTTCTCGCCCTATTCCTTGCACGGCTTCTTCAGCCTGATGCGTCCACTCCATTCTTCTCGTCCTATTCCTTGCACGGCTTCTTCAGCCTGGTGCGTCCACTCCATCCTTCTCGTCCTATTCCTTGCACGGCTTCCTTCTTCAGCCTGGTGCATCCACTCCATTCTTCTCGCCCTATTCCTTGCACGGCTCCCTTCTTCAGCCTGGTGCGTCCACTCCATTCTTCTCGTCCTATTCCTTGCACGGCTTCTTCAGCCTGGTGCGTCCACTCCATCCTTCTCGTCCTATTCCTTGCACGGCTTCTTCAGCCTGGTGCGTCCACTCCATTCTTCTCGTCCTATTCCTTGCACGGCTTCTTCAGCCTGGTGCGTCCACTCCATCCTTCTCGCCCTATTCCTTGCACGGCTTCTTCAGCCTGGTGCGTCCACTCCATTCTTCTCGCCCTATTCCTTGCACGGCTTCTTCAGCCTGGTGCGTCCACTCCTTCCTTCTCGTCCTATTCCTTGCACGGCTTCTTCAGCCTGGTGCGTCCACTCCATCCTTCTCGTCCTATTCCTTGCACGGCTTCTTCAGCCTGGTGCGTCCACTCCATCCTTCTCGTCCTATTCCTTGCACGGCTCCCTTCTTTAGCCTGGTGCGTCCACTCCATCCTTCTCGCCCTATTCCTTGCACGGCTTCTTCAGCCTGGTGCGTCCACGCCATCCTTCTCGCCCTATTCCTTGCACGGCTTCTTCAGCCTGGTGCGTCCACTCCATCCTTCTCGCCCTATTCCTTGCACGGCTCCCTTCTTTAGCCTGGTGCGTCCACTCCATCCTTCTCGTCCTATTCCTTGCACGGCTTCTTCAGCCTGGTGCGTCCACTCCATCCTTCTCGTCCTATTCCTTGCACGGCTTC
The DNA here is from genome assembly GCA_009746045.1 of Mesostigma viride. Taxonomy (NCBI): domain Eukaryota; kingdom Viridiplantae; phylum Streptophyta; class Mesostigmatophyceae; order Mesostigmatales; family Mesostigmataceae; genus Mesostigma; species Mesostigma viride. The sequence continues at coordinate 564,782 of RPFO01000692.1, read as the reverse complement.
TTCAGCCTGGTGCGTCCACTCCATTCTTCTCGTCCTATTCCTTGCACGGCTTCTTCAGCCTGGTGCGTCCACTCCATCCTTCTCGTCCTATTCCTTGCACGGCTTCTTCAGCCTGGTGCGTCCACTCCATTCTTCTCGCCCTATTCCTTGCACGGCTTCTTCAGCCTGGTGCGTCCACTCCATTCTTCTCGTCCTATTCCTTGCACGGCTTCTTCAGCCTGGTGCGTCTACGCCATCCTTCTCGCCCTATTCCTTGCACGGCTCTCCAAGCCCGGTTTGTCCCTTACATGTGTGTATGAAGTAATGTGACCGCCCTGCATGCGGGTATCGAGCGAGTTACGTCCCTAGGCACAGCCTGCTCATCCGGCTGGCCGTATGTACAACATGTGCACACGATTCGAATTCTGATGCCATTGGCCTCAGCACTCTTGTAGTTGTGTGATCTATGGACCGTCACATGATCAATGAACCATGCACATATTCCACCTTGCTTCCCTCCAATGATGCCTGGAGACGTGCTCGTTCCACGTTCTCGTCTTCGTGGCATTCTCCCGCCACAATGCTGTACCAGTATGAGTCATGGGCTTTCCCCGTGCTGTCTATGTGGGCATCCTAGGTGTCTCTTTCCTAACCCGCACTGCATTTTGTCCTGTCCTTCAGTGTACTCCTATCCTATGCTCACCCTCTCCTCTATCTCTCAGTGTACTCCTATCCTATGCTCATACTCTCCTCTATCTCTCAGTGTACTCCTATCCTATGCTCATACTCTCCTCTATCTCTCAGTGTACTCCTATCCTATGCTCATACTCTCCTCTATCTCTCAGTGTACTCCTATCCTATGCTCATACTCTCCTCTATCTCTCAGTGTACTCCTATCCTATGCTCATACTCTCCTCTATCTCTCAGTGTACTCGATCCCTCTCATCCCATAGTGTGTTGTTCCAATCTTAAAAAGTAATTGTCACGTTCAATAGACATGATAGTCCTGTTCTGTGCACTACTGGTCCAACATGTACAGTGCACTCCATGTCCCATAGTGCACTACTTGTCTTGCAGTAGTACTCTCGGTCCTGATTCCTGGTTATGCAAAATAATGGGCCATGCTCCGCTACCAGTATGCGCATCACCGATCGGTTAACTGTCGCTGCTGCGCCCGTCGACTTGCGACAACCCCTGTTCCCCCCCCCCGCCCCCTTGTTTGTGCCGGCTGTACACACACACTATCCACACACACCCTGCTGTGGGGAAGAAGGGTACTTGCTCCCGAGGGAAGCATGCCGGGCGTGACCGCTAGGGTCCGGCCCATCTACTTGAAATAGATTGAATAGACCAGTAGGAATGTGTGTTCCATCCACCCACCCAACCAACCAACCAACCAACCAACCAACCAACCAACCAACCAACCAACCAACCAACCAACCAACCAACCAACCAACCAACCAACCAACCAACCAACCAACCAACCAACCAACCATCCATCCATCCATCCATCCATCCATCCATCCATCCATCCATCCATCCATCCATCCATCCATCCATCCATCCATCCATCCATCCATCCATCCATCCATCCATCCATCCATCCATCCATCCATCCATCCATCCATCCATCCATCCATCCATCCATCCATCCATAGATCGGGGTTAATACTCCGTGACTCCCCATCCAGAGCACGAGTTTAATTAACTAATGAATTAATTATCCACACACACTGTTCCCCTACTGTTCAATCGCGGGCATTTGCAGGTCCAGCAAGCGCTTGCGGCTCAGCAGGTTCCGCGGTGATTCGCGCCTGAAGTTGACTTAGGCAGGAGAACCATCGAGGGGAGGATTGGCGCATGCCCCATATGGATCGATAAACTCATGCTGTGGTCTGGCTGCCTGGCCGTCGCCTCCTTACGTGGGGCGGCCCAGTCACAGGCCCACAGCCAAACGCTGCACGGGACCCGCACATTCCGGGACCAACAAGTGGCAGACATGTGGTGCCTAAGCCTCTCACTGATTATTAGGGGGAAATATGCAGGGCAAGCTGGCTTGGCATCAGATAGTGGAGGCCAACAAGCCTTGATCCTCCGGTAGGCCTTGTGAAGGCACGTCTCACCCTCAATTGCTGCAATTCTGCCAGTCGACGGTCCCTGCCCCCTAGATATGCTAGGCAATTAGAATCAGTTAGTATAGGCTTCTTCACATCAAAGGGTTTCATTAATGCCCTGCAGCTCCCCAACGTGCTTGCGTGCTGTTCATTAACTAATTGATTAAGCACATGCTCGATATTATTATTGTTCTTATAGATCATTTCATTATCAAGGAGACAACCAGCGTAGGCCGGAAATCAGGAGAATCCGGAGAATCCGGACCATGGTAGCTCAAGCCTGCCGTTATCTTTTCCGCGTTTTCGAGTCGTTCAGGATGATGAATATGAACTTCATTATTATTATTATTATTATTATTATTGGTGATGAATATGAATTTCATTATTATTATTATATTATATTTTGGTAGTACAAAATTTAAAGTATATTTTCTTCAATATTTATTTTTTTCTTTCTCTCCTTTGTCTTTACCACTTTCTCTTTGAGCCTTTACTCCTATCTATTACTAGCTATCGCTGTTATCAGGGATCATGATTCGAGCCGGAATGATGTTGCATTGATCGAGACAACCAGTTATGTTTGTTCTTCCTATCTATTTTTTCACTGTGTTACCCATGTAATGGGCTCACGCCAGGGCAGCCCCCTGGCATGTCTATCATCTGGAGGCAGATGGTCCACAAGGATAAATAATTAATATTAATTAATGTAGTAATGTACACATGACTGCGTCACGTGAGCATAAGTCCTCTGTGGGATCGAGGGGAACATGGGATGGAATGGATGATGGAGCAGCACGTGGCCCCCATCGCTGCAGATGTGGCGGCCATGGGCGGCACGCTGAGTGCCGAGCTCCCCCTCCTCTCCACCATCTCCACCGCCACCTCCAGCCTCCTCGCCTCCTCCACCGCCGCCACCCCCTCCTCCGCCGCCATCATCAGCACCGCCCAGCTCCGCGACATCGACCAGCGTCTCCAGGACAATGCCATCGCCTTTGAGGTCCTGCAAAACACCGCAGGCCTCACCGCCCAGGCGGTGAAGGACATTGCCGCCAAGCCAGCCCTCACTGGCCCGGGCGGCGATGCGGCCTCCCACCCAGACCTGGGCGGACATGCTTAAGCACCACACCACCTCCACCACCTCTGCCATTGCAGCACAGCTAGCTCCAGCAGCAGAAGCTCGACCTCCGCGAGGAGGCCGAGCTCGCCAAGTGCAGCCTTAACGCCATACTCAAGAACTTCGACATGGAAGAAGGCGAGAATTCTGACTAAGCTTGCACGTGTGATTGAGAGCAAAATCCTTGCTCGCATGGGCCTCCTTGGTGAGATTAAGCTGGTCGCCCACCGCCTTCCCAGCGCGCGGGGTAAGGCGGGGGCGCCCCCGCTTCTTCTCATCTTTAATTAGAGCCCATGCAGCGGACAAGACTTCGTTTCTCAGACGCCGCAAGCGGCTCGAGAACACTCCCTTCACCGTGGACAACGACTTGACCCCGGCGCAGCAACAACGGCGACGGGAGCTATGGCCGACCTACCTCCAGCTCCGGCAGACCAAGGCGGGACAGCCGGTGCACTAGAAGGGGGCGGCCATCTACGTCGGCCACAAGCCCTGGCACGCCACCCCAGCGACCACCGCGGCCCCAGCGACACCAGACGCCCCAACTTAGGGGAATACAGCAGTAGTGTAGAATAGTTAGACCGTGGCCTTGTACATGCACGCCTACTACAGGCACTATACCAGCTGATTTATGTATCAGTCATGTACATGTGTGCCCATGACGCGCCACACACCAGATGATGCCTAGCTTTATTATTTAGTTATGCTGTGACTACGCAGAGAGCCATGCACTCTCGGCTGAGAAGCCATGCCTTAGCTTTTGTATCGCCATGCTGATCTTCCCCCCCCATGACAGGCTCCCCTTAGTTGGGTTTTGCTTGAGACTCTGGATAAAAAAGCGAATTTGGCGATGGAGTTCATGCTTGCCTGCGTTAAACGAGATGCTGAGTTAGTAGAATACTTGTGTATGACTAAACATGTTCACGCCTGAAAACTGGTCTGGTTTGGGAGGGCGCAGGGTTTCTTTTTTTAATGGTTGGTTATACCTGAGTACTTTCTGATCAGACACTCCGCAAAGGTGAAAACCTTTGCGTTCAGTGCCAGGCCGCGGAAAACGCGGAAAACGCGATCTGCAAATGAATCCGACCGGAATCGAACTGGGGACCTCTCGCACCAATTTTGCTGACTATAGGACGGACGTCTCCGGATACCATGGCATCGCCAACTTACACCTACAGTCATCCGCAAAAGTTCTCCTGTCCGGGGAGTGATGCAAGCCTTTCGGATTTGGTACTAGATAAATCACTCGAGATCTGTGTGTAGGAGTACTACACACGTGTCTGCACGCGAGTACTGACCTGAGTACTTGCTTGATTTTCGCAGCAGCGGCCTGCTGAGCGTCATATTTTATTCCGCAGTTTTTGTTGCGTAATAAGATGTTCTACGATATGGGTTTTCCTTAGCAATGCATTTAAACTCACTGGGCGGGAAATGGCCGCCTGCGGAGGAGTAAGTCGGTGGTCAGATAGTGCAAGGTCGCTGCTGTGAGCCCGAGAGCTGCTGGGACCGAGCAGCGGACAGGCATACGATGCCATGGTTGCATGAGATAGAAACGCAGCAGCCGGTGCGTGGGATTGGTATTCTTGTTATTTCGCAACTATAAAACGGTTTTCAACGCGACAGTGCAGATATTGCGTGCGAAAATGGCAGCGGAAACTGCGGGCACTTGCCGGCTTCCTAAACGGCACATCGCTGAAAAGTACGCGCTTCTCAAACATGGTAGACAGCGCCAAGAAAGGGGAGAATGACATGCGGTTATCTTACTAAGATTTGACAAGACTGCAGAAAGTGGAAAAGGTGTGGAGTTCTGATGGATGAACAGGTGCTGGAAGTATAGCCGGGGTCCTGGATCACGTTAGAAAATGAGCAAGTGTTTTGTAAAAATGCTGCAGTAAATTCGTCAGTATTTTCTGGTTCGTGTGAGAATGCATGCAAGTTCAGCAACCAGATAGCCCTTTTTACGAATGCTGTTGGAAAGATGCCAGCAAGGCAGCCCAGGGCTTAAGCAAGTAGTACTCTTTTCCTCTTGCCTCTGCCCACTTTCCCATAGCCGGTAAATTCTCAGCATGTGAAGGTAAAAACAATGGATGGGTTTCTTAGTAGGATTGGCATTCAAATGACTAGCCAGCATTTACACAAGCAACTATAGTGTGCAACACCACTGGTTTATACCACCACTATAAAGGCAGATGCAAGGTTCTAATGGGGTGCAAGAAAGCGGCACTAGCGTAGTAAGGTGACTAAAGTCCTTGAAATAGGACAGTTTGCATTCATTTACATGCCAAGCGTGCTTCTTTAGCACTGGTTTTGCGGCCTTTAGCACAGGTTTAATTGTCATTAGTAATGATATGCCGCCACTTTAAGTTTGAAGTGGTTTTGCCCAGTTTTTTGAACCATACGCTTGTCGCAGGTGGTATGGTTGATGTTTGGTGGCGTGAAATGGGCATGCCCATGCGTGCATCTTTTCTCCTAGTAAACTGCAGGCCCACATGCTGGGTGCTGGGATTTATACTCTCTACATTGTATTGCACCAATTTTGAGTGTGGCAGCCTCTCCCCTTGCCATAATTAAGACATGTATTGCACCGATTTTCAAGTTTGTAGGGCATGGGAAGGTCCTTTTTTGTGATGATTTTGTAGGCATTATTTACGCCAGTCATGGGTTAATGGTCCCTAACTGTGGCTTTAGAGGTGCCACTCTCTTGTACACAAGTCTGGGGATGCTACAATAAGGGGGCTCTCAAAGACCTGTTCATTTAAGAAAGTTATAAGCCTGCATGTAAAGTGTGAATAAAAAATGTAACTGAAATGTCCCTGAAAAATACCCATGTGCGCCATGGCAGTTTTATGTGCCCAAACGCTTTGCGATTGGGCCCCAAATTGGTGGGCTCATACCCAAGTGTGCCACCAGCATGGGTGTGATGTCAAATCTCACACGCCGTCCCTATCTCTCATTTGCACTAATTTAACGCGGGCATGTGTGCGAAAATCAGCCAAGGGCCAGGTGACCCCCCTAGGTGTCTTTTTGTGGTGCCTCTAATTTCAGAGTCCAAACCCAGATTTTTTTTCATAGGTCTTTGCTATACATCTCTAGGTATGAGGACATGGAAGGGCTTTGAAAAATTCCCATATAAATTACCGTGGTAGTGCCTCATACACAGTGTCCAATATGTAGATATTTTAAAGGCCCACCCTCGTAGATATTTTAATGGCCCGGAGGTAGTATCATAATATTATCATGAGACTTGCATTTCACCTTTCCTTCCGCGTCTTAACAACGTCTTCATCGTACAGCCTCTATCGCTATGCTATGCACTCCCTGGCACGAGTAATGATAGAACAGAGTAATGATAGAACGCCCCTTAAAAAAGGGCTGCCTCACTTTACAACTGAACCATAGGGCTGCCTTACGTTCGGAAACAGCTGCACTATTTCATGGAATGTAATGCCGTCATCATAATAATGGCCACGCGATCGGGCCCCGATCATGGCCTGACCTGGTTGATCATGGTCTCAGGACAGCGAATTTCCTTGATTGTCAATCGTCTCTCCCGACCATTATTATTGATTCGTGACGGGCGAGCCGGAGCGCGGAGTGCGGACCTGGACGCAGGCTTGACAGCGAATCTGGGCTTTGGCGCATAGGTACCAGCCGTTTGCTGGAAATTCAACTAGCCGTTTGCTGGAAATTCAACTACAGAACTGTAGCCGTTTGCACCTAATTCAACTAGGAGTTTTTGTAAACATCAGACACTGATTTCTTCAGACGATGCACAAGGCTGGGCGCGGCGCAGCGTGCGCAAGGCTGGCGTGCGCAAGGCTGGGGAGTGCGCGAGGCTGGGAGTGCGCAAGGCTGGGAGTGCATCGTGGCTGGGCGCGGCGCGGCAGCGTGCGCAAGGCTGGCGCGTAAAACTGCAAACGACGTAAATCGTATCGGCTGCCTTTGGACTTAGCCGAATTTCGTCGTCGATGCGAGTGGTGATGGCCGTTTAGATCTTAGTTTTTAACCCGACGGGTTTCCTTATGATGCGTTCAAAATGGCAGCTGATGGCATGATTACTTAACATGTGGCGCGCGCAAAGAGCCTGTAGTCGTGCAGTTTACCCTCAATAATCAATCAATCTGAGTCTCGAGTCCACGTTGGAGTCCACTGACCCCCCCGACTAGAATTTCCGACCCCCAATGTTGCACGCAAGCTATGCCTGCCATGCTTTTTCTATTTCCTAACACCCACAGTTGGGGGATCATAGTCATTGACAATTTCTCCCCGTTGCTTTTTATGCTGCATATCCAACTATATCTGAGTAAGAGGGGTCGAGCGGATGACGCCGACATGGTTTGCATATACCTTCATAGTGGCTTCAAATCGTCATATTCTTGAAGCGCGGTCAGTTCAGCCCACAGAACCTTACGTACGTCTTACCAAGGTACATGCACGGTGGGGACGCGGTCGGCCGGTCGGGGTTTGCCTGCTTTCTTTACCCAACCAGGGACATGTTCGTGATTTTCTTGCAGCGCTGGAAGATCAGTCCCGGGAAGAACCGCCTGCGACCCCTGGACCGTTCCGTTCCAACGATACCTGTGACTCTTCAGCATCAACGGTACGAATAGCACGAACCCGCCCACGTGCTTGGCCGCCATACCCGTTCCTAGTCATGCCATGCTCCTTCCTAGTCATGCCATGGTCGTTCCGAGTCATGCCATGGTCGTTCCTAGTCATGTCACTCCCGTTCCTAGTCATGCCATTAATTAATTAATTAATTAAAATGATAGCTCCGTTGGGAGCATATGTAACACATAGCCCTGAGAAAAGGGCATCTATGGGTTTGTAATACAATCAGGGCTACAACCTGCAGGTGGAGGATGTACAACTGTCACCTGCTCTGGGTGCACAAGGTGCACCTGCACCGCCATGATGGTTCATGCCTCCTTAACAAGCACAGGCACCCAGGGGGGGCTTGAGGAGAGGGCCTAGAAGGCCTGCATGACATATGGGGTGGAGGGTATGTGGCTAGGCTATAGCTGGTGTACACATGGCATCTCAGCAGAGAGTAACTCCCTGCATAGGCATCGCATGGCTAAATTCTTAATGCATCATCCATGGGAGGTCCCATTGTAGGCTGGGCGCGGCTAAATACTGAAAGCATCATCCATGGGGGCCATTATGGGCGCACATGCGCGTGGGCCACGTCATGCCATACCCGTTCCTAGTCATGCCATGGCCGTTCCTAGTCATGCCATGGTCGTTCCGAGTCATGCCATACCCGTTCCTAGTCATGCCATGCCCGTTCCTAGTCATGCCATACTCGTTACTAGTCATGCCATGCCCGTTCCTAGTCATGCCATACCCGTTCCTAGTCATGCCATACCCGTTCCTAGTCATGCCATACCCGTTCCTAGTCATGCCATGCCCGTTCCTAGTCATGCCATGGCCGTTCCTAGTCATGCCATGCCCGTTCCTAGTCATGCCACACCCGTTCCTAGTCATGCCATGCCCGTTCCTAGTCATGCCATACCCGTTCCTAGTCATGCCATACCCGTTCCTAGTCATGCCATACCCGTTCCTAGTCATGCTGTACACGCTCCTAGTCATGCCACACCCGTTCCTAGTCATGCCATACCCGTTCCTAGTCATGCCATGGTCGTTCCGAGTCATGCCATACCCGTTCCGAGTCATGACATACTCATTCCTAGTCATGCCATACCCGTTCCTAGTCATGCTGTACCCGTTCCTAGTCATGCCATGGTCGTTCCGAGTCATGCCATACCCGTTCCGAGTCATGACATACTCATTCCTAGTCATGCCATACCCGTTCCTAGTCATGTTGTACACGTTCCTAGTCATGCCACACCCGTTCCTAGTCATGCCATGCCCGTTCCTAGTCATGCCATGCTCTTTCCTAGTCATGCCATACCTGTTCCTACTTCCTAGTCATGCCATACCCGTTCCTAGTCATGCTGTACACGTTCCTAGTCATGCCATGCCCGTTCCTACTCATGTCATGGTTTTTACCTGTATGTCCTCTGCCCTTGGTGCCAGCGTTCTGTGAGCACCTCAATGTATGGTCTGTCGTGAGAACAATAATGGCAGTCTAGCCAACGTCGATACGTTCGAGTTGGGCTCATAGTTAGTTGGTTGTTGTCGACCCACACAATAGCTGTTGCTTGTGTTAATTGGGAAATGTGTTTTATTGCAGCTGAACATGTATCAAGCTTCATTGCAATCTAGCTGTCGCGAACGATTCCTCTAAATCATCTTTAGTGGTGATAGGTACCATTCGAGTGCCAACGGTGGAGACGTACAGGTTCTCACATAGAGGTGGGTTAACTCGTAACAGTGCTATCAATTGCGTGCGATAAGAACGTGACTGCACCACGTGAACAAGAGACAATTATCAATATTATAATTAACAAACATCACGTGAGCATTATTAAGTTTACATCATTTGCAGGTTGTTGCTTAGCACGCTTATAGACCATGTACCCCCTCTCACGGACATTTAATTAATTAATTAATACCACGTGACTGCGTGAGCAGTATCCTCATGAAGGGAATGGATGACATGCGAAAGAAACTATCTAAGCACGGGTAGCAGGATTGTGGGCCCCGCGGCCGGTGGCACTGTGCCGACCGTAGCGGGTTACCCGAGGTGCCCCTACCGGACATTAATTAATTAATTAATAGACACGTGACTGCGTCACGTGAGCATAAGTCCTCAGTGGGAGGGGAACATGGGATGGAATGGATGGTATAAGCTATCTAGGTCCTAGTTACAGGGGTGTGGGCACCGCGGCCCGAATCGCTATGAATGCCATACTTGGTCACACGCGGAGCCCCCACAGACTTGGGGGTGGTCTCCTTCATCACTACTTGCCATCTATCCTTGCGCACCATCTGCCTTAATATTACAGACTACCGGACATGTGTTACGTGATCTCCCAACGGAGTAACGCTTCAATTCAATGCAACTAATACGTTAGACAGTATAATATTATCGTGACATGCATCACGTGAGCATAATGAATGCAATATCAAAGCGACTACCGGCGCAGGCCAGAAATCTGGAGAATATGTCAATATCAACAAGTACTAGGAGCATAGAGTGTACGCATTATGACTGTCCTGGTTAGCCTTGTACTCAGACCCTACGTGGATCATGCCACGACAAATGAGGGTCGTACACACAACTCTTGGTTTAGCTCCGAGACCATGCAGTCATTGGCAAACTTTGGAATTACCTCTTTCTCGATACTGTGCCAAAATTCCAAAACAAAAGAGGTGGTAGCCCAACATTGCATGTGACGACTGAAATCACTTTTTAGGTGTTAAAATTATATGAGTAAATATTTTAATCCATTAATTCATGCTCCATGCATCACCATCCCACCAGCATTTTGTATTGAAATTCATGACTAAGGTGTAGATGAATTGGAAAACGTTGAGAGCACTGTTTATCAAACCCAAATCAATCACAATTGAATTATGAACATGTTATGTTGTCTCTTTGATGTTGCTAAAATGAAAATGCAATTATTTTATCCATGCTTTAATACAATAACAACATTTTAACTCATCCGCCGGACATGGCACCACCCAAGGGCAGCTATCTCGTGACCGAGTGGTACAATGGACAAGGCTGGGATGGACTAATTGAAGGGGATGAACTAGGAGGTAGGGTGGGAGCCACGGAAGAATGGCTTTTTGGAAATAGGCCCCTCTTCACACTGTGCAGTTGCACTACGAGGCTGCTTGCCTTTGCGACTAGCTGCTCTATCCGGCTCGCAAGCACTGCGGTGCCTCCTAGACTGAGCCCCGTGGACCTTAGGCCTTCCCCGCGGCTTTGCGATTGGTGGGTTGCCACATAACAAGGGCTGTTGGGTTGGCGCAGATGTTGCTTGCGCATTGACTGGGAGTGGGTGCTGAGCTATCATCGGTTGTGCAGGGCCCGGGGTTGTGGCTGGAAGACCGGGGTTGTCGGAAACACACATCTCAATTCCACGCTCTATATGCTGCATGATTTCCACTTCCTTACGGGACTCGACCGCCAATTGAACAAGGCGGCGGCTAAGGGCTATCAAGTTGGCATAGTTTGGTGTCACCTCCACGTTGGAGGGGGTGGTTGGGTCAACAACCAAGTGGGGTGTAGGATGCTGCGGCCTTGTCATCGCTTTGAAAGACTCATTGCGCATATTTGCCTGATCTAAAGGCAACAACCACTTCTGGTGGACACACTGCAACGGCAGAGCCTTTGCTTGAAGCCACACAGCAATTAGCTCCACAGCAAGCACGTGCCTGCAAGGGAGGCCCATGTGGACAACATATTGACAACTGCAAGCAATGGGGTGCTTGTCGCTGCCAAGAGTAACAATCCTTGACACTACCGTAGGCTCATCCTCCTTCAGTTGTTCTCGGCGAGCCTGGCTCCCAGAGCTCTCTGGAGATAACTTTACCTCCACCAGGTTGCCATCATACACGGGACCAACTATGTAATGAAACGCCATTGCTAACTGGATTTTCAGCTTGTCAAAAGCATATTTGGCTAACTTTGTCTCAGCATCAACCAAAACCGGGTGGGCTATGGGACTGATGCGGTTCAGGTGGTGCTTAGATCGACGGTAAAGCTCGATCTCATGTGACTCCGCACGCCGTTGCCACAAATCAGCCAGCACAACAGGGAGCTCCTCCAACTGCGTGGTTTTGTCCACACGGTTTTTTATCGCGTTGTGCGTGACCTCGGACCTTTGGGAAGAGCTCATCCCAAATGTTGAGTCACCCCAAGTAAAGCGGCGGGCCCATTTACGCGCGGTGTCATACAGCTTGTCCATGTGAGACCGCTCACATTTGGCGGGTGGATACAACAAGTCAAACACCTGGTTGTAGCCATCACTACCAGCAGCCACAAATCGCGCATCCTCAGCAATCTTGGCTCTGCAGCTGGGTACAAAGACGCTGTTTACCACCTCGCAAAGTTGTTGTGTAAGATCTATGAAGGAAGTATACCCAGGAAAACGATTCTGAAAGTTCTCCACCGGGCTTTGTTTGTAGGTTACGTACTCGTCCCAGAAGATGTTCGCAATATCAGTCGCTAGCGACAACCACTCATCGCTTCGACGCACCTCGAACACACGCATGCCGTTCTCCATCGTCCAGCTGAGGAGAAGGCCACAACGCATATTCTTCACCTTCATTTGCCACTGAAGCTGGGCAAAATGGTACAGTCGCATCTTCTCCAGGGGATGCGCGTCCTTCCACACAATAGTGCATTGCCTGTGAAGCGACAACAAGTCAACAGAGCGACAACAAGAACATGTACAGAAAAGTTACACCTATGTCTGGCGTAATTCATCGATGCACAACAAAAAGCCCCTTGGGCACACGACATAGAAAGCGAGTTAGCCAACTGAAACTAAGTGTGTGATAAATATCTTGTCAACTTTGTATAATATATAGATAAATACTTATACTTCTTGAACGTAGCGGTGTATGTAGCTTCTAAAAGGGAGGGAGGGGGGGTGGGAGGGGGTGAGGGAGGGGGAATGTCAAGCAAACCTGAGGTACTTGGAACTGCAAGGTTACTTGCGAAATTCGGCCGAACGAGGCGAAGCAGGCAGCATGTTGGGCAAGGCGGCAAGGCCTTGTGTAGCAAGCGGCGGGTGAAGTGAGTAATGGGCTGCTGGCAACCGGTGTTGCGGCGGTAAACAGGAGGCATAGCTTGGATGGCGGGAATGGGCATTGAGAATATGCTCTAGTTGGTTGGGGCAACAAGCATGACTTGGTATGGCCTATTGACCAAATGTGATACTATTCCCCCTGATGAGGGCGGCGAACACGTGCTACCCGGGCCATGTTGGGGGGGCTAAGCCAACAGGCAAAACTAGTTGGCGAGAAAATCAGATATTGTAATGAACCTTTGATTGTTTCATGAAAAGGTTGAGGAAGGTTTAAGGTTTAGATGCATTTCGGGTGACACATGCATTTGGGCCTAAAAATGCAATGGTGACACCGCCTTTTGGTAGACCTTGCATGACACATAAAAAACCGTGGTTTGCAATCACTGTTAAAACTTGTTGTGCTGATGATGCATAATGGTAAGCCACGGAGGCGAAACACTTGTACACTAATTGCTTGGATAATCAAGATGTGTGCAGAGCTGTGGGTGTCCATACCGGCTCTTTACAGTGTTGCGGTGGTAAATTGGATTGAAACATACGTACCGTTCCTCCCCAGCACGCAAGGTCGGCCCCTCCATGAACGTAGGGTGGGTCTTGACTTCAAGTAGGACGCCATCATCGTACGTGCATGTCTTGTCAGCCAATGAAACCCAACCCTGCACCAAGCCATCCGTCGTCGCTGCAAACCGACTGTCGTCTTGTGAGACCGCCGTGGGGCATGATGTCATGGTAGCATCCGGGAAGCTGTCCAGAAAATCTGACTTGGCAGTTGACTCGTGCATGATGCCGTAGCACAAACGCACACGAGTAATCAGATCTTCTGTACAGCTAGCAGACTCGCGGCGCAGGTGCCGCAATGCTTCTATCACACGAGCGTGTCCGCATTTGAAACCAAAGTGGCCAGCGACATCGCTTTCAAACATACCCAAGACGGCGGCAAGCAGGCTGGCTGTCAAACGTCCGAGGCGCAACATGTCATCCTTTTCAACGTGCGCATTCAACATGCGAGGATGACGAGGGACATGACCAGCCTGGAGGTAGGGCAGGTTGGACCAATGGGCCAACGTGCGGCATTTGGGGCCCCAATACTTCTGGGGAAGGAGAAGAAGGACCTGCAAAAAATCTCTGTCAAAGTGCTCACGGCTGCGAAGATCGGTTTGGTTGCGTAGCCGCCACAATGCCAGGTAAAACTTCTCCCACGCAGCTTCGTCACCGAAGCAACGCCTCATGTTCTTTGTCACATTCATGATGAAGAGGTGGAATATACAAAGATGATGAGTGATTCCTCGCTTTGTAATCGCCAATGCCATGGCCTGGTCTTCGTCGGTGATGGCAACCTTCGGCAAGTGCCCATGCATGCACTCAGCGAACTGGTCCCATATCCAGCCAAATGCCTGCTCGTGCTCCGACACTGTTAGGGCAACTCCATAAATGTCATTTTTCCCGTAAGGAGACACACCCGTGAAGAAGATTAGCTTCATGCCATGATTATTCGTGCCGTGGGTCGCGTCAACAGAAACCGCCTGGGAATCACAAGCCATGGCATAACGCTCCCTCATGTCCCCCGTCGCGTAGAAAAGAAGGTTGAGCCGGTTGTTGCCATCAACAGCATGCTTCCAGTAGAAACGAGGATCGGCATCTTGCTGGGCATAGCACCAGGAGACCAACTTCGACGCAGACGACAAGTTATCTTCAGGAGACCGCCGCAGGAAATTCCTGACATCGCTATCAATCCACGTGCGGTTTTCCCCAAATTCCTTATCGATCATTGTCAGGATTGTTGGCAGGTCGACCCCGCTCTTCCTGCACAACAATATCCTTGCCTTCACCTCATCAGGCAGCTTTCGAAGCATGGGGTCCAAGAGAGCAGCAATGGTCCCGGGACGTCTTAGCTCATGATTGTGGCCAGTGGGAAGGTGCCCTGGCTTTAGGCTTGTCACGGGCAATGGGTATTTTGTGACATAAAACATCCCATCCTTCCGCTTTGCAATCACAACTCGCCACTCACAATTCGTCTTCTTGGATGTTGTCTGTTTTTTGCCTTGATGATTAGCTACACCGCAACCATCGCACCAGAATTCCCGGCGCTCTGTTCTGCTCTGAGCCACGTAGCGGGCGCATAACGCGAAGGCTCCATGCTCACCATGATCAGCCCATGATTGAATTGCGGCACGAGCGGCGACCCAGGATTCCCAAGGCCCCGTCGGCATATTCTTGGCAAGATCGCAATCCCCTCCTATGTCCCGTGGAGCGTCCCTGTGCAATGAGACACAATAGCAAGTGTAGTGTGTGAACAAGACTAAGTGAGACAGCAAACAACATGGAATGAGTTCGAGCAACGTTTATCAACCTTAACCTCGGGACCCTATAAAACAACCCAATAACCGTAGCCGACCCATTAACCGTTCACCCACTGGGTTACTTGAGACGGTGAGAGGCTAACTAACCCCTTATTTGATGCATACAACATTAAATTATATGTATATTTATACACCAAACTAATTTCATGGGGTCATGTAATCGAGAGGCGCATCAACACATGATGCGCGCATTCTTCTAACAAGCAATTACCTTGTCAGCGCCGGGCACGGATGTGCCAGGCTCGCTGCTGAGCGGGGACAGTGCGCTGCAGGCAAAGGCACGCAAACGACGCAGGTTTGGTCCACATGGGTGCCTTAGTCCGAAAGCCAAGTGCTTTACTCCATACCTAACGCCACGCATCATCACACGATGAACATAATGATGTCAGGTTGGCATGCCGCGTGGCCCAAGGGGGCTGTCTCTTCTAACAAGCAATTACCTTGCGCACGGGACAGTCGGTAAGGCGGCCGTTGGGGGGGGGCTGAGCCCAGGCGCGGGCGCGACGCCAGCCCCGCTGTTGGGACCGGGGCAGCTCGCAAAGCCGCTGCCGGTGGTGCGGCTGCCAGGGATGCGATTGTCAGCGCCGGGCACGGATGTGCCAGGCTCGCTGCTGAGCGGGGACAGTGCGCTGCAGGCAAAGGCACGCAAACGACGCAGGTTTGGTCCACATGGGTGCCTTAGTCCGAAAGCCAAGTGCCTTACTCCATACCTAACGCCACGCATCATCACACGATGAACATAATGATGTCAGGTTGGCATGCCGCGTGACCCAAGGGGGCTGTCTCTTCTAACAAGCAATTACCTTGCGCACGGGTCAGTCAGTAAGGCGGCCGTTGGGGGGGGCTGAGCCCAGGCGCGGGCACGACGCCAACCCCGCTGTTGGGACCGGGGCAGCTCGCAAAGCCGCCGCTGTTGAGCAGGGATGGCGCGGCGCAGGCAAATGACGCAGGTTTGATCCGCATAAGAGAGCTCGCAGTGCCGCAGACAGAATGATCGAGTCGCGTAACACCTTTACACTAGCACGAGGTTCAGGAGTTAGGCTCATAGTAATGCGAAAAAAATTTGCTTGGTCAAATCCATAAAAAACCGAGCCATCACTGCCTTTCATTACCTGGTTTTCCCTTTCGCCTTGAAGCCGTGGCGCCGTGTCTTGGCACAATCTGGGCAGTAGTACTTCCCTTGTATGCTTTCCAGCACAAGTCTTGATGGCGCCGAGTTGTCTACTTGAGTTAGACCCCGCTTGGTGCACCATCGTTTGTTCGTTCGACCCATGCATTTCACGACCACTGGTCGAGCTTGTGGGGATGGCGGCGAAGAGGAAGATGGATGCCCATGATTCGCACTTGGAGCTGGAGTCGGAGTGGCTTGCTGGTGGTCATCGATCTCGCACTGCCCGGCCCCCGCGTGCACCGAAGAAGACACATAGATCCATACACATACAAGATCATGAATTAAGCGCAACACTTTGTCCTCAAAGGGGGACCAGGAAAAAAAAAAAAAAAAGGTAACCTCGGAGGGGGGCCAAAACAAATGTACTTAACTATATTGTAGCCCAACTGGTTAAACGCAAGTCCGCAGAGGAACGGTGCCACATGAAAAGGTGCAAATTTGTGGCCACAAGTGCAATACACCCTAGTACAACGAGCGGATAAATACGGCATACCTGAGTCAGCGGCGCATCAACCAGCACAGCAGCTTGCTCTTCACCTCCTTTGCAATTGTCCCTGCCCCTGGTGGCATATATGCGCTCCTTCGTTGCCGCATCATCCACCACGTCGTCGACCATGCCATCTTGTCCTTCGACTTTGCCATCGCCATCATCATTGTCGTGGTCCTTGTTCCTAGCTTGGACCTTGTCCTCCTCCTCGTCCCCCTCCTCCTGCTGCTGCTCCTCCTCCTCGTCAACGTCATCGTGGTGGCGGCTGTTGTTGTTGTTGTTGTTGTTGTTGTTGTTGTTGTTGTTGTTGTTGTTGTTGTTGTTGTTGTTGTTGTTGTTGTTGTTGTTGTTGTTGTTGTTGTTGTTGCTGTTGCTGTTGCTGTTGCTGTTGCTGTTGCTGTTGCTGTTGCTGTTGCTGTTGCTGTTGCTGTTGCTGTTGCTGTTGCTGTTGCTGTTGCTGTTGCTGTTGCTGTTGCTGTTGCTGTTGCTGTTGCTGTTGCTGTTGCTGTTGCTGTTGCTGTTGCTGTTGCTGTTGCTGTTGCTGTTGCTGTTGCTGTTGCTGTTGCTGTTGCTGTTGCTGTTGCTGTTGCTGTTGCTGTTGCTGTTGTTGTTGTTGTTGTTGTTGTTGTTGTTGTTGTTGTTGTTGTTGTTGTTGTTGTTGTTGTTGTTGTTGTTGTTGTTGTTGTTGTTGTTGTTGTTGTTGTTGTTGTTGTTGTTGTTGTTGTTGTTGTTGTTGTTGTTGTTGTTGCTGCTGCTGCTGCTGCTGCTGCTGCCGCTGACAAAGCAACCAAAACCGATAATCCGTGCGACCAAGCCATGAAGTAAGCCAGCGTATCCAGGAACCCTATAGATGTGGTCATCTGAGCCGCGCCTGTCGTTGCCATGGCCACCACATGAACTGCTTCCACCCTGCAGCAAGGGCGGGCTTGACACGTTTTTTCGTTGTGCCTTGATGAAAGCGGCACCACGACGTAACCACCATTTGCCGAGGTTGGACTTGAACATAGCACGCCAATAAGAACGTGCATATGACCGGTTGATAAACTTGTCCCCAAAGCAACAAATCAATTTTGCCTGCACCAGAACAAGTAGCAAAAAAAAAAAAAGAAAAGAAACATAACATCATTTAAATCCTTTTTCTCTAGCAAAAAATACTCACCTTAAAACTTGCAAGCTAAAAACAATCATAACAAATGCACTACCAACAAACAACCATGTGTGTGGAAGCCAGTATGGTGTTGGCGGATTGGGGGGCCCGGCTGGTCTACCCAACCCAATGATACTTATCTATTGCCATGCACACTCCTGTTATTAAGAACAACCAAAGCTCGCATGCAAGCAAGGGTGCAAATATTTGGTAACCTTTTCAGGAGACCGCATGAATGAAGAACTTGGATGTGGTAGTGATGCCACACAGGTCTAGTGGGTGGAAAAATAACACGGACTTTAATTTACCCTATGCACTACTGCTCTAAACCCTAGACTGTATTCACTCACTTTTGTCAGGCCAACAACCGTCCCGCCTGGTTAAAGAAACATCAGTGATGGCGTAATGTTCTTACAAACGACGTCCCCATTTCAGCCCTGTATCACTCACCTCACCGCCAAGGCCAGGAGGACACAACTCAGCTCCGTTCATGTCCTTAAAACCTTCTTTCCCGCTGTGATAAGTCGTGCCGTGTCTTGCCATGCCCTCAAGCACACTGCTCGTGAATGGCACTGTTGAGTGGGCCAGGATGCCGCCCATCACCATCGCCTTAAGGCTTCTGTCATGTAGCACCAGAGCCCCTTTGGGCCCAACCCATGCGCCATAATGCAAGGCAGTGTCCCGAGTAATCTCCCATAACTGAGCGAGCACCTGTGATGCCCCTGAAGCTTCAAACGTCTCTCCACCCCATTGGCCGGTTCCGACGACCTTTTTTATGGTTCATTACAGGGAGGATGCCGGGGGGGAGCAGAGGGGAGGGGCGGGAGGGGGGGAGACAAACAATAGAAGAAAAATTTAGAACCAGAAAGTTAAGCAATTTGTGGGTTGTAATAGTAAAAGAAATCAGTAAACCTATAATGCAGAGTATTGGAGTAATGTCGTATTGCATGGGCTGGACGGGAATTTCAGGGGGGGAAAATGATAGAAAAAGTTTTGATGGCTTGTCAGAGCTATTGCTCTCGTCTTTTGTACGTCTTATTTAGGCGGAAATATAATAACACAAGGTGTGAGTCAACAAACAAACCAATAAGGACGCGCAGTCACCACAATGCAGGTGGCAAAGACCCCGTACAGCAAGCACATAAACAATTTTACCACTTTCAGTTGTATAGCCCCGCTAGGCATTGAAGAAGCCATGCTGAGTTTACCCGGTAAAGATCACATGGCATACTCTACCAGACAACAAATACCGAGTTAAGGGCCAAGGGGCAAGGACCCAGGGATATTGTACCTTCATGCACGCACGCATGACTGCACCTTACCTTCCACTCTTGTGTTCAGTATTCTATACATTCACTACACGAAGCCTGCACATACACGAAGCCTGCATTGCGCTCGAGGTCCCTTTTCTGTTTTAAACCATGGCCTTGAGCTTTCCGCTCATCAAAACTGTCCAAGGGCCTCAGCAGGGTACAGTACAAGTTGTAAAGCCTTACAAATTACGCTGGGCAGGGCTGTCGCTAACATGATGTCGGAATGACAATTTATTTTACCGAGCGTGCCCTGCCAAGCGTCATTTGTAATGCTTTACAAGTGTGTACGTATGACAGTCCATGAAATAAAAGAAATCCTAGTCCTCAAACCCAGGCCCTACGGTGAATTTTTCGGCAGGCCAGGCTACACATCATATGGCTAGCTGACAAACGCTCACCTGATACGCCGCCAGGATGGTACCCCCTTCAACATAAACTTCAATCGTAGCCACGTTGCAATGAAGAGTAGCGTGTGGGCTGTTTTCCAACACGCACTTGGCAGCCATGGCTGGCGTTATGCGCATACAGAGCGTCATAATCGTGTCCGGCTTGGCGCCGCTGTCAATATCCTGCACGCATGAGGAGCGCCAACCGAAGCTGCAGATATCTTGCTCAATTGATTTTTTTTTTTTAACCAAGAGCGTGATAAGCAGATTTATGGCAGCGTTTTCCAAGTTGTAAACAATATCTAGACAACACCTAGAACGTAGAACAATACCTAGAACGTAAATTATCAAAGTATAACAAAAGGGGAAAACGTACCCATTCATCGCTTGTAATGTTCACATATGACAAGGCCCTGCATGCCGTTAACATGAGTCCTAAATAAATAACGGCTAGAATCACGGCCCTAGCCATGATGATAGTGCCTATGAAATGAAATCGCAAGCCGCGACGTTCTTCACGAGGATTGCAGTCGGCTAGTTGCGGCCATGATCACCAGAGGTCGCATCGGCGAATTTGACCCAAGTCCTGCTTGCTCAAAATTTGGCGCCTTTTGCAAGCCACACTTTTACGTCGGTTGGAGTTTTACGCCGCACCAGTGGGTAGCTGTCAAGTCGCGCCGCGCCCAGCCTTGCGCACTCCCAGCCTCGCGCACTCCCCAGCCTTGCGCACGCCAGCCTTGCGCACGCTGCGCCGCGCCCAGCCTTGTGCATCGTCTGAAGAAATCAGTGTCTGATGTTTACAAAAACTCTTCAACTAGCCGTTTGCACATAATTCGGTTGATGGTCTACTCGCCGGTTGAAGTTTTCCAAAAAACTGGACCTTTTTCTACTGACCGTACCATTACAGCCGCAGATACAAAAACTTTAAACAAAGATCCACCGTCATCTGAGTTTCGTCCAATGGTAACGCTAATCGTGCATCCCCCTTCTCACGCACCTCTCCAACTAAATTGTCTTCGCCCTTTCTTCGAACCTTTGGTTCTTCCGAAAATGGGCTCCGCCGGATATGACTGTATGTTTACAAGACGAAACTGAAGGCAAGACGTAACTGCTAAAGTCGCAAACGCAACCCCGCGGACATGGAAAAGTCCCAACGGCTAGCGCAACCCGGAAAAATATCTGAGCGCCAAGTCAGGAAAAGCGCCGTCCACAGCGACTAGGAATCTGGAATAATCACGTGGCATATCCACCGCGAAAGGACAACCTGTGCAGTATTTGGAAGGATAGTTATCTTTCACGTGGATATCTGGCTGAAAACTGGCGACCTTTTCGCTGTCAGAATGCAGCTGACAAAGGCTGACAAAGAGCTAAATGCAAAAGTGGATTCTTCCCGCCTGAACCAGCTTGGACCAGTCGCCTCGACACTCGTGAGCGTGAGTCGTGACTCGTGAGTCGTGACTCGACAGTCGACACTCTTGAGTCTTGGGTAAACACTTGTGCTTTTTCGCGGGCTCGTCTGGGTCAACGTGGCAAGCGCGCGCCAAGGTCTGCTGGACGCGTGGAGCTTGCTGTTCAGGGTTAGCAACGGGCCATACAAAGCGTTTCGTTGAGTGGCGACTTATCTGTTCTTCCTAGCTAATGCCGGTACGACCAATGGAGCGTCGCCAATAGATCGTTGACAAATCACGTTGCAAAAGCATGCAGATAACAGAGTGTCAGGGGCGTATCATGGAGATATCAAAGAGAGATATTTGTAGCATTCAATTTAGGTAAAAGTAGCCAGAAGGGCGTTTGATAGTTGAAAATAGATGTTTTCATTGGATGTATCTATGTCAAGGGTCAGCCTTGGCGGTAAAGAATCTGGGCATGTGCAACTTTTTGTCAGTCAGTGAGTCAGTTGTATCCCACGCCTGCACAACTTTTTGTAGTGCAGCCCTCATGCCACGTTGGCGGCGCGTTTATCCGACAACCCTCTGGTTGCAAATTCAAAGCTCAAAAGATCTATCAAAAATCGGGATCAGGGACAATTTTTCAGCGCCGAGGTCTATCGCGCCGTTCCTCGAATTGCGTGCTGAGCCCGAGAAAATCCTTTTCAGATTGACGTGGCTTCAGCGGGAAGAGATCGTTATAACTGCGCGTGGCAGAGCGGCAAGTGGGCATAGCTTCCGCCATGCGCACCCGCTTTTGGCATGACCCTGGCGTGAACAATTCTTCAACACCGCCTACGCACCGATACATGGCCAGGAATAAAAAATCCAGGCCCATCCTGCTCTCCAAATTCACGTTCCGTTTGTAAATATTTCCTCGCGCCTGGCATTGGCCATGGGTAGATCATTTACTGTCTCTCCCTTGTACGCCACTATCCCGTCTTTATTTGAGGTAGCTCGTGAAGCGCGCATGTCTCTGAGCTCGGACTGCACCGATAGCTCGGAAATGGACTTTGAGGATTTGTTTTGTGACATCCAGGAAGCGCAGCAGCCGCGCAGGGACGAGGGCGCAAGTGCCGAGCTTGACATTGATCACGAGCATCGCACGCTCTTGCGGCTTCATTTGTTAGAGAGATTTACAAGGAATGGAGGCTTATTCGGGCAGAAGCTCCGAGCTGATGCCGAACATATTTTGAAAAGTCTTGGCGCTTCGTGGGGGAAAACGGACATTCCTCAGAAACTTGCCTATGAGCTCTGGAAAACTGGTGGCTACAACGTCCGTGTTTGCAGCACGGCAGGCTCCTGCGTTTGTTTAGGGAATCACCAAAACACGTTCCTCGAAGTCAAGTGCGACGCGGATAGCGGGCAGCGCTTTCTTGTTGACCCTGGCCTGCGCGACAACTTCGAGGTCGCGAAGCCAACGCCGGAGTACGCCGCTTTATTGGAACGCCTTCCGCCCGTGTTTGTTGGCGACGCCTCGATGCTGAAGTCTCTCGTGGGCTTCATGGTGGATAGGGTAAGTGACCGAGCACTATCTCAAAGCCGAGCTTTCCGCTAGCTGAATTATGTGCCTTACAAATATATATCGGCCATGGCTTGTCTTTGTGGTTGTTGCGAATCGGAAGTTAAAGACATGGTTTGTTGTTCTGCGCCTTTTTGCTCACCTTTTTTCTTAAAAAAATCTTCTGCTCCTCTTCCTTGCAGATGCGAGAATCCATTGAGTCCCACGGCATGGCGGTCCCTCCCTGGCGGACTCGGCCTGCCCTGCTCGCCCGCTGGGGCTTCCGCAGCGCGTGCTCCTGCAAGGGCGGCCCCAAGAGCAAGACGGCCATCAAGAGCATCACCAAGACCAGCCAGGACGAGGGCGAGATGTCCGGCTCGAGTTCCAAGTCCTCCATGCCCAGCAACGAGTCGACCACGGCTGGGGGCGACCTGTGGCCCCAGGCAGGGGTGAAATGGACCGCGCCTTCAAACTGGACAGGGCCGGTGCATTGGGGGCATGTCCACGTGAAATGAGGAAATTTCACTTCCATCACAGTTTTGTTGTTTGCCAAGAGGCAAACAGATCTGTGCGCCCTCAAAGGGCAGCCGGAACCATGTGTGCGCAGCACCTGTTTGGCATGCCGACGAGAGTGGTCTTGGTTTGGGAAATCAAGTCGTCTATGAGATCCAGTTGGGCGGCCACCCCTCTTTTTTTTTTTTCCCCCACAGACGGGTGGCTGAGGTCACAGTGTGACCTGACTGGGCGGAAAGTGTAGGAGCTGAAAGTGTAGGTGTCCTATTAGACTGGGCGGAAAGTGTAGGTGCCCCTTGGTAGGAAAAGGGATTGGGGTCTGTGTGTGCGCCACCAAGAACAGATAAATTGTCTTAAGGGTGTGCTGCTTGCAAAACAACGCCGATGTGAGCGTGCTGCAGGCACCCTGAGGGCGTAGCCCAGATGATTTGCCATGGAGGCAGCCTGCAAATGTGGGCGCTGTTGGCAGGCAAGCAGATGATTTGCTAGTGGTAGGGTGGCAGATGACAAACAAACTTGGCCATGTGAAACGGGGTGTGGATTAGAGTAGGAAACGAGTGACATGCCGGTGGCATGTGCGCATGAGGCAACATCTCATGGGGGGTGTTGGGAGTACTTGGCCGCTCTCCCCGCCCCCTAGAATTTGTAGGGATGGCTGTCGTAAAGTGGAGGCCTTTTTGGTTTTCCTGAAGATGGGAAGTGAAAACAAGAGTAAAAAAAAACATGCGTGCCCCCAGCAACAAGGATTTTGGGATTGATTGGCTGACATTCGACCCAGTTAGCTGTGTGCTTTTTGGGGGGGGTTCAGATCTTGTGGTAAGAGGGGAGGATTGGACATTCTGATGAACGATGATGCTAAGTCACTCCTATCTGAATGGCTGCATGTGAAGTATGTTTTTGAGAGCAATCTTCATAAGTTTTGATGCTGAATATGAATCCATTTCCCTTGAAATATCTTTTTTTCAATAGTCATGGATGCCTGGCATCGATGCCAGTCGCCTTGTGCGTACAGACATCAGGCTTGAATTGCAGTGAGACTCTAGACACCGCCCTCGGTCTGGCCGGCCCACAGCGGCTTGGCCAGCCAGGACGGCATATCCTGACCTGGCCTGGCCCTAAGGACATTCCTAAGAAGGTAGGCAAACATGTCATGACCTACCCACAGCAGTTGATGGCTGACCTAGTGGTCCCAGCGCAGTTTGCACATCGCATTCACTCCCTCTCTCTTGCTTGGACTGCTATGCAGGACAAGAGGAGGTGGAAGACCATTGTCCAGGCTCATACGCCCGCCCCTGTGGGCAAGCCCCCTCCCCCCAAGCGGAAGGGGCGCTTTGCTGAGTAGAACAAGTAGGGTTTTCTAGATTAATTAATTAATTAATTAAACTCGTGCTCCCGTTGGGGAGTCACGGAGCACCGAAGTGCTTTTAATCCCTGTGTGTGCACTACAGGAGAAAGGGCAGAGACCCCCAGTCTCCTTCATGCCAAAGGCATGCCACAGCTGCAATCGGGCGCGGCTAGCTAAGGACAGGCTAACGATCCGGCAAACTGTGGGTGCAATAAGACCCATGTGAGCATATCATAGCATCAAATATCATAGCAAGGAGCGTGGGCAAGTAATCTGAACATAGCCAGGAGACGTCCGTCCTATAGTCAGCAAAATTGGTGCGAGAGGTCCCCAGTTCGATTCCGGTCGGATTCATTTGCAGATCGCGTTTTCCGCGTTTTCCGCGGCCCGGCACTGAACGCAAAGGTTTTCACCTTTGCGGAGTGTCTGATCAGAATAGCCAGGGCGTAGCATGGCTGTACTAGGACTAGGCTAAGGCTATGGCTGGTTGTGTACCGTGCGTTGGCGGCACGTGACTAGGTGTGTTGGCACAGCTAGGCAACATTCTAGGCATGGCTGCCTTAGCGGCAGTGACGCCAGTGGTTACAAGCTAGGGCTATTGCTATTCTAGCCCGCTGGGGGCGTCCACATCTTGTGGTTGATCATCAGGTCCCCGCCCCTCCAGTACACCTTGGGCCTCTGGGGGTCCTGCTTATGGCGGAGGTATTCCGGCCACAGGTCGCGTCGCTGCTGTTGCTGAGCGGGGGTGAGGTCGTCATCCAGCGTCCAGGTGAGGTCGTGCAACCGCTTGCGACGAGAGAGGAACCGCTGCTTATCCTCAGGGGAGGGGAAGGTGAGTAGGACTGGTGGGGGAGCCGCCTTGTCCCGTGAGTGGGGAAGGCGGTGGCACCCACGCAGTTCTACCTCACCTACCAGGCCCATGAGGGTAAGAAGCTGGTTCTTGAGCTCGTCAGCAAGAGAGGTTGACGTCTCACCTGGCTTCTGGGGGAAGCGACGTAGCACCACTCGGCACTCGCGGCGAGCGCGGTCGGTGACCTCCCGTTGCTGGGCCTGGCGGTGGTCCTCCAGCTCCTGGAGCTTTGTGGCGATGGCGTCGGTGGTGGAGGCGGTCGCTGACCGCAGCAGGTCCGCGTAGGAGAGCGGCGGGAGGTCGCCAGCATCCTGCCGGGGTGGCTGGGATGCAATGGTGGCCGTCTGCTCCGCTATCTTGGGGACCTGTGTGGCCAGGGCCTCGGTGTGGGCGGTGATGGCCTCAAGCTTCTTCAGGAGCACGCCACACTTGCCCTCCACCTGGTTAAGGCGAGAGACAAGTGCAGCATGCGTTTCCGAAGCCTGCGCCGCGGTGTGTAGCGCCGTGAACTGGGGTTGTAGCTTGTGGACGACCTTGGTTTCCACGTTGGAGACCCGGGCTTCCACCGTGTTGAGCGTCGTGTTCAGCGAGGTCAGCTTCTCGGCCAACGGCCAGGTCACGTGCTCCTCCAGCACTGCTCGGATGTCATCCTTGCAGAGGGAGGAAGCCGATGTGGCTGTCGGCCGCGCAGGCTGGGCTGGGGTGCGGATCCTGGCGACAATTCTGCTCATAGGTAGCTGGAAGTAGCTGCACATGATGGCGATGCGGTGGTTGAGCTCTGGCCTGGCAAGGAACCTCTCCAGGTCGTCGGCGGGGATGGGCCCTACGGCCCCATGGAGCTTGCGTTCCTGTGATAAGAAACGCACTATTTCGGCGCATTCGTCTTTGGTCAGTTCCAGCCAGTGGGTGAAAGAAAAGCTTTCGTAATCTGGTAGGTACTTTCGCCATTTGGGTTCGTGGCAGGGTTTCTTGGGCTCGGGCGAGGCGCTGGGCGATGGGTTTGCTGGCGGTGGGTTGGCAGGCCCAGACGGCTGGTTGGCGGGTAAGCCTGGCGGCTGAACAATGGCGAGGGCGAGAGGGTTGGGCTGGGCGCTGGGAAGCTGTGCCAGCTCCTTTTCCAGCCCTCGTTTTGCTTTGGTAGTCGTCATAGCTGGTCACGTGCGTAACTTTGTCTATACTGCGTGGCAGCCGTAACCGTTTATACTGGCAAGTGCGTCTTAGAAAGGCGCATCAAATGCAAGTGTCCTGACCGAATTTGGGGCTCAGACGCAAAAGATCTGAACTCCGCCGTCAGCCATACCGCCGTCAGCCATTTTCGTTATTCTCATTTTCTAGATTAGATTAGCTTAGAGTTAGATTAGTTCGGTTTCGCGGCTTTGCCCCCCCTCCATCCATCCACGGGAATATGTGCTACATGATCTCCCACGGCGTGCGGCTGCCTAGATAGATGTTGTAGTTAGAATGCTGTTAGATAGATGTAGTATGTAGCCAATGTAGATAGATTAGACCGGTAGGACTGTTTGCACCCATCCATCCATCCATCGGGGTTAATGCTCCGTGACTCCCCAACGGGAGCACGAGTCTAATTAATTAATTAATTAATTAATTAATGATCTCCCAACGGAGTCATTAATTAATTAATTAATTAGAAACATAACTCCGTTGGGAGTACATGTAGCACATATCCCTGAGAATATGTTCTCAGGGATATATGTTCTCACTTCCCTGCTGGGATAGCCCCACCCACCCTCCTCTCAGCTAGACGGCAGCCCCGTCCCCCCGGCGACTCGCTTCAAGCTCCTTGGCAGCTGGCTTCCCTCCACGGCCGACGACATCAACACCCGCATTGGCCAGGCCTGGGCGGCCCTCCGCCGCCTCGACAGGTTCTGGACCTGTCGCTACCTGAGTGAGCGACGCAAGCGCATTCTGTTCAAGGCCCTTGTCCTCAGCATCCTCCTTTATGGCTGCGAGGCGTGGACCCTGGACCAGGCGCTGAGCCAGCAGCTTGACGGCACCGTCACTCGAATGCTCCGTCATATCCTCGGCGTCCGCTACCAAGAACGCCGCACCCGGGCCGAGCTCTACTGCGAGCTCCCTCTTGTCACCCATACCATCCGACACCGCCGCCTCCTCTTTGCCGGCCATCTTGCCCGCACAGACCAGGTGAATACCGATGTGGGCCCTGCCGGGGGGCTTAAGACGGGCCAACCAGGTAGACACCTCCTCCTATGGCAGGGTCCCCTTGTCCCATCGCAACCCACTGGCAAACTTGCGCGCGCCGCGGGCACCGGCGCGGCGCGA
Source organism: Mesostigma viride (assembly GCA_009746045.1). Lineage (NCBI taxonomy): Eukaryota > Viridiplantae > Streptophyta > Mesostigmatophyceae > Mesostigmatales > Mesostigmataceae > Mesostigma > Mesostigma viride. The sequence goes on along the minus strand of RPFO01000692.1, from coordinate 537,106 downwards.
CCCGGACCTATGTGACACAACTGCTTGAAGATGCAGGGCTTCTGGGACTATCCGTACTCCGCGCCCGCATGATTGACAAGGAGAAATGGGCTGCCATCTGCGATAAGCACCTCCCCGAGGGGTATGCTCCTGTTTTCTCCCCACGGGCCCCGCGGCCCGTTGCTAGCCAGGGTAGAAGTCCGCAGGTGGAGGTTATTGGTCCTGAGGATAGCCGCTATACTACCGCCTCGTCTGCCATTACAGTAGAGGACAGCTCGGATGAGGATTACATCCCCATCTAGTGTCGTCGTCTGTCCCAACTCAGTCCTCACAGGAGGACTGAGTTGACAACTTTCAACCGCGTGTAGCGACTAGGTGGGGGGTCCATCCCAAATGTTTTGATGTGGATCAGGGGTGTACTAGATGTCATTTTGTTGGCAAAAATACTGCATATGTGAAAACTTGACCCGAACACCTGAAAATTACACGGACGTTGGGCACCCCTCACGAATTTGCATTTTTCGGGATAAGAACGAGTGGGAAAAATTCAATCAAATCCTGGTGCATGAAGAAAAAATATAGGCATGTAAACAATATAGTTCTTGAAACGTGGCAAAAAACTGGGCTCGATTTGGCCACTGCAACTGCCTGGTACAATTAAAAAACTCTCAGTCCTCAGGAGAGGAATGGGGCTTTTGCTAACTTTGCTAGCATGTAAGTGCGGTCATACTACACACCACCGTGGCCACCAACCATCCCAATCAACTCATTTCCCTTCAAGCATTACAGGACAACACACTTGCATCATCATACTTCAGGTATATCATACCTTAGCATGTAGTGAGAGCCTATGCATGCATGTAGGGAATGGGCTTGGATACCTACCAACAAAGGGTTATGTTATAAGTGTCAACCACCAATATAATGGGTAGGTTAAGCATATTTCCATTGTTTCTAACAACAATAGATATGGCTATAACTGTTTTGCCTTGCCATGATGTGGCCAACATAGTTGCTGGCACATGATGGCAGTGGTTTGTCACCAAGACTTTTCACTCACCCGTAAAAGCTTGAATGCACCCTTGACGCAGCCCGTGGCCACACAATCATGCAGTATGAACGTAGCAAAAGAATAACTAACATCTATGAAGGTGTTTAAACCTGCACAGCTCCTATAACCCTGCACAACTACACTGGGTTAAGGCAAATGCCTGATAACATCATCTGAAAAGGGGGTTTTAGAGAGGGGCAGGCAACGGTCAAGAAAGAGCATCAAGACTTGAACCTGACAACGCCTCGCAAGCTTAAACTCATGTACGAACATCAAGAAACGAAGAGGCGACGATTATCCGGCTTTACCTGGCACGGCTGGCGTTACCTTGGCCCAGGCGGTGCCCGAAAAAGTGGCATTTTGCGGCACATAGGCCATGACGTGACAGAATGGTCGAAATCATCAAATCTATACTGTCACTCAATTTATTCTAATACAATGCATGTTACAATGTAGAAAGAAACCTATCAGCCATTGAAATTGCGCCGGAAAGCAAGCGCAGTCATCAATTCCGTCGACCTGCCTTATCGCAGTTTTTTCCAGCAAGAACAGTGCCGACACCGGGTATATCGCATCCCCGCAAGCTAAAAATTGATTTATATCATCTTTAGGGCATGTTAAATCTATTTCCTGAGTTTGGACAGCTAACTCGTCCGCAAACGTAAACTGCATGCATGGGCGCGAGCCGCCATGGCTAGGTCGTGCATTTCCGGAACTCGCGTTTCACGTGGAAAAGTACCCTTACCACCTGTACTTTGACCGTACATTTAGCCGCTCATACCAAATCCAAAAAAATCCCAAAAATATGTCCAAGAAAGATCTTTTCACGTAGTATTTGAATAAATTTTGAGAGAATTTTTTTGTCAAACATTCTGACCGGGGCGAATTTTCTACGAAACCCAAAAACTCGGTCCTCTAGAGAGGACTGAGTTCAACTCAGTCCTCCGTAGAGGACCAGGGACAGACGACGAGTTAACGGTTGGGGGATGATGCAGACGATATTTGTCTAAACTTTTGTGTAATTATTTTTCTAATGAGATTAGCATAGTACTCCGTGGCATGCCTTTGCGCATGACACGCAAGTACTTACTTACTTACTTATCCCTGAGAAGGGGCATATGGCTTTTAATACATTCTGGGCTACTTCCTGCAAGGGTGGGAATGTAAGCGACCCTTGCTCTAGGTGCACCAGGGCACCTGCACCCTCAATAATCTTCACACTATGCCCAGCTAAGGGGGAGTATGTTATGTGGGGGAAGATCATCATGGCTATACACGAGCTAGGACATGGCGTCTCGGCAGAGAGCATCTCTCTGCATGACATAGCATGGCTAAATTCTTAATTCAACATCCATGGGGGTCCCATTATAGGCATGGCTTGGCTAAATGCTGAAGGCAACATCCATGGGGGCCATTGTGGGCGCACATGCGCGTGGGCCACATGCTAGGCTAAGCCTTACTAATCTACACTACTGGTATATATATTCCAGCCCGGCCAACTGGTTCACATCATGGAGGACGGCACTCGCGGCGGCCTGCTGTCGCGGTCGGGCACCCAACACTACATTTCGCCGCCTAGGACACCTTTTTTAGCGGGGAATGTGGTTCGGTCAAGTAGGGGAAAACGGTGGCAGCTCTCCGAGCGTCAGATACTTGAAATTCTCGTTACGTTCGTATCGAGAGTAGATTTCTGACAATTTTCCTCATTCGGACAGAATCGCAGTGAATTTCAGCATCCGTCCAGTACCAAAGCATGGACCTAGCAGGAATTCCGTCAGACATCTCGGAAGTAGCAATTTTTAGTATCGACCGGACTTGCGATAGTGTTCAGTACGAATTTGGCCTCCGTCAGGTCAGCAAGCGGCGTGGGAATAAACTGAACTGAACTAAACGGTGGACTGTACTAAGAAATTCGTACTCAATTTTCGTCATCCAAATCGGAGGGAAATATTCGACCAAGGACTAGAGATTTCATCGAATTTTCAGAACTGGCCAATTGATGCCAAATGGCGCGATTCTAGATAACAAGTGTTGCTTTACTGGTATCCGACGGTGCCGAACTTCGAAATTGAATTTGTAACCCCCGCCGTATTGACGGAACCACATTCTCGCATAAATTGGGTTTCCGCGGTGGCGAAATGTAGTGAACAAGGGGACCCCCTGGGACCCCTGTACTTTGCCGCCCCCCTCCAGGGTTGCCTCCAAGCGGTCCATGCTGCCCACCCGGCGGTCGCTATTCAGGCCTACTTGGATGATATCTACCTTCTGGGCCCTGTGCCGGACACCACCGCGGCTCTGCTGGCACTGCAGACCGCGGTGGCCGACATCAACCTCCAGTTGACCCTTGCCAAGTGCGCGGTGTACTCGCCCCAAGGTGATTGCTCCGGCTTTCCGCCCCAGCTCTTGGGCCGGGACGAGCGCCTCCATGGGTTGGATGTCCTCGGCGTTCCGGTTGGCGACCCCGCGTTTGTCATCGATGCTCTGCGGGCCGCCCTCGAGGCACGCACTGAGGTACTGCCCTTGATTGCGCGCCTTCATGACTCGCAGACCAAGGGTCTGCTTCTGTGGTTTTGCGCTCACCCTCGCGTCGTTCACTGGCTCAGGGGCGCTCTTCCGTCTCAGGTCCGGCTGGCCGCCGAGGGCCACGACGAACGCATCCAGTCGGCCTTGGCGCAGCTGGTCCCGGGCCCCGACCTCCCGCCACATGCTATTCGCATTGCCTCCCTGCCTGCACGGATGGGTGGCTGCGGTCTGACTCGTGCCGCCCGGCTGGCCCCAGCAGCATTTTTGGGCTCCGTCGCTCAGTCGTGGGCGGAAAGCTGCCGGCTCCTGCCCCTTTTGGCAACGGCAGCGCCTGACCTCCTGGACCCCAGCAGCCCTTTGCCCTTCGTCACCGCCATCCAGGAGGCCTATGCTGAGATCCAGCAGGCCTGTTCTCCCGTCCGTGCCGCTCAGGCGGTACAGCGCCACCTCCCTCGCGGCACTCCCTCGGTCGCCTCCGTTCAATCTCCCGCCGCATTCCCTGCTCGCGTCATCGATAAACACCAGAAAACCTACGCGGGTATTCTGCACACGGCTGATTGGATTGCTCTTTTCGCGGACCTCAACGCCCAGGGACGTGCGTGGCTGTTCTCGCTTTCCTTGCGGAGTGTGGGCTCGGCGTACCTTCGTGCTCTTCCCATGGCCCCCCCATTCGCCTTGGCTCCCAGCCACTACTCGGTGGCGCTCCGGCACCAGCTATTTGCCCCGCAGCCTCTTGTTCCGGCCGGGCGGCCTTGTGGTAGCTGTGGGCAGCCGCTGGATCCCACGGGGACTCACTACCTTGCCTGCATGGGGGCCAACAGAATCAGAATTGGTATTTGTATTTGCACACTGTCCTCCTGACGGTGGTGCTCGCCATGATTCGGTCGGTTTTCCCCCACGCGAACATCCGGTCCGAGGATGCGGATGGCGCTGCCTTCTATTCCCCAACCACCGGCCTGACATCGTGGTGCTGGACTTTGAGGGGGGTGGCCGGCATCTGCTTATTGACGTTTCGGTGGCGCGGCCCTTGGCTCTTAGCCACGTGGCTGGGGCCTCCCTCACGGCAGGTTACACGGCGGACCGGGCGGAGCGGGCCAAGCTCCTGGCCTACGGCGACGTCGGGCACCATCGTGTGGTGCCCTTTGTCCTGGAGGAGTTTGGGGCCATGGGGCCCCTGACCTCCGCCTTCTTCAAGGAGTGTTGCCGGCTCCGGGAGGATCGGCTGGACCTGGAGGGCCAGCGGGCCCCATGGTCGGCGCGGACCTGGACGTCATATTGGCGTCAGCGCTTGTCGGTGGCGCTGACTCGGGCCATGGCTGACATCATGCTCCGCCGTACGCGGGCTGATTTTGCGGTGCAGCAGGGCTATTAGGTTCCTCCCGTTAGGCGTTTCCATTGGTCTTATCGTAGTATAGAGCTTTGACATGGCTCTGTATATAGGTTTATAGCTGGGCGTTTGCTTTGGTTTGAGTGATTTCACTCTGCTGTAAGTAATTATATTTTTAATATATATATTCCTAGTCTGAGGTGGCAGGAGGGGCTGCCAGGGCTTGTGGTCAACATGGATGACCGCCCCCCTCCAGTATACCGGCTTCCCCCGGGCGCTCTGCCGGAGCTGGAGGTAGGTCGGCCATAGCTCGCGTCGCCGCTGTTGCTGGGCCAGGGTCAAGTCGTCGTCCAGCGTGAAGCGAGTCTCCGAGAGCTTCTTGCGGCATTTAAGGAACGCCAGCTCGTCCGCCATGTACTTAAAGGTGAGGAGCACGGGTGCCGGGCCAGCCTTCCCTCGCGCGCGGGGGAGGCGGACAGCCGACATGTCCAGCTCACCAGTGAGTAACATGGGGGCAAAAATGGCGCGTTAAATGCCTCAAGAAGGCTCGTGGAGGTCTCACCTGCCGGCTGGTCGAAGTGCTTGACGATGACATTGTGGCTGCGCCGGGCGATGTCGGCTTCCTCGCGGAGGTCGAGGGCTTGTTGCTTGAGTTGTGCAGAGATGGTGGAGGTGGTGGAGGTGGTGTGCTGCTTAAGCAAGTCCGCCCAGGTGGAGGGAGCATCGCCGGCCGGGCCAGCAGGCGCCGGCTGGGCGGCGATGTCCTTCACCGCCTGGGCGGTGAGGCCGGCGGTGTCATGCAAGCTCTCAAGGGCGTTGGCGGTGGTGAAGGCGTTGGTCGAGGTCGAGGAGCTGGGCTTTGATGTCGGCAGAGCAGGCGGAAATGGCAGCGGAGGTGGCAGTGAGGTGAGGAAGTTCAGCAGCCAGCGGACCACCCATTGCTGCGACGTCAGCAGCAAGGGGGGTCACGTGCTGTTGAAAGGCTTCCGTGAGGATGGAACGGAGGGTGGGGGCGGAGATGGATGGAGCCCAGATCTCGCCGTCAGAGCGCTGGAGAAGGGAGTTGAGGATGCCGGTATGCTGGAGGACGGGGCGGGGGGAGCCGAAAACCATGCTGACGTTGTGCCAGCGACGGCCGTCGGGGACGATATGAGGCGTCCGGTGGCGTGGAGATGGATGCACAGGTCGTAAAGCGAGGCGTAGTCCCCGTAGAAGATGCAGTCCAGAGCATCGGTCGGAGACATGTTGGTCCAGTCGTGATCATCGACCTGGAAAGGTGTGAACCGAAAGCGCGGTTCCGAGGGGCGTGAACACCCTCCTGTTTTGTCGGCTGAGCGGGCGCGTTTAGGGTCAGGCGATGCCGATGGCGAGGCATTGAGGCCGGGAGGTTTCTGGGCGACCACCAGTGCACGACTAGTGTCACCGCTGCCTGCCGGATCTGGCGAAGCGGCAGCCTCAGCTGCCGCATTGTCAAAGGCGAGCGCATTGTTACGTCCCGGCCCTTTTGGTCGGACGTAACAATGGAATAAATTACTAAGGCCGTGTGGCCGTTGTACTGGGTTTTATGAATATTGACTATTGTGTGAATTGGACTAGTTATTTTGGTCCTAGGTTGACCTTTTAGGGGCCGGTGCCGTGGCGCCGCGCCAGTTCTGGGTCTGTCTATAGTTCTAGGCGTGGATCCTGTAGTTGGGGGTCGATGTCGGCCCGGATCCTACGCGGAATGAGTGACTTGGATTGTCCAATGGGGTTTGGTGTTGTATCTGCGCCGCAACCAACCTAGGTTAAATTAGTCCGAGGACGAGAGTCTCGTCCTCTTGGTTTGATGAATGATAAGTGCGAATACGCCTACACATTGAGCCCGGGGCAATTATCCATTTGTAATTGGTCTTGCTAGCCATTATAAGTGTGTACAATTAGCTTGGCATCAAGCCGTGATGCCAGACATCTCACGACTCACGTCGTGAAGCGCAACCTACATTAGGCCATCTTGAATTATTCCTAATTCCGGCAAGGAGGGTCTTTCGCTACGTAGCTCAGGCTAGGTGTGTCTGGGCTGGGACGTAACACTGGTTATCGGAGGAAATGTGCTGGAAAGGTTAGCTAACTCTCGCGGAGAGGGTTAGTGAGGCCAATTAGGATACCAAGGCGGAGCTTGGCGTAGGTAGAGGTTCCGGAATTAAACGATTGCTGACAGGTCGGCGGCCAGCCCGTAAAGGGATTCAACGACGACCTATAGGCAGCAAGCGGCCAGTCTGGGATACTCGGCGGGGCTAGCAATAGTCCTGTGGTGAGGTGCTGTCAACGATAGCGTTCAGCTCTCCTGTTTTCAACGACACCTAGTGGCGGCCAGGGCTTGCCTTCAACGACACCGGGTGGCGGCCAGCTCAGGAGGGATTAACGTCATCGACGATGGTACGTCCCCTAGTTAGAATTCTTTCTTTACAAGCTAAGCCTGCTGAAGGCTAGCTGGCGAGCTCGCTTACTCTCTGGGACCGCACGCGTAGGGGGTTCTTGTTATACGTTGTACCCTCTATAGGTAATTGTAAATGTCGTTGGTGCCTATGGACGTCGCGGAGACGGACATCGTTGTTTGACCTGCAAGGGGTCGTGGGGGTGGATACCGTCTGGCTGTTGCCGACTGTGTTGACGGTGTTTACCTCCGTGTGCTTATTGTATAGCCCTTGCAGCGGAAGCTTGGGCGTGTGCTGTGCTAGACTCTGTGCTCTTTCCTCGTTTGTTTTGGTAAAGGTCACTGCATTTAGAGGTAGCCTGGGATTCCCCTTTCTCTCCTGCTTGCAAGCCGCTGCCAGCCTATGATGTAACATGCCCAGACGCAACAGAATAAATAAGGGTGGTCAATCTGGTTTTCCTTACTATGCATGCCGTGGCCCATGATGGGGGCGAGGGTAGACCAGCCATATTTTACAGTTGGAAGGCATGTGAAGAACACATCAAGGATAAGATAATGTCCAGAGACTCTTGTGCTAAGTGGAAGGGGTTTGATAACATCACTGATGCAGATAGGTTTGTTAGGGAACACATGCCATTGCCTGAGGGGATGCACACCACTCGTGAATGCTCTAAGCCACCCACGCTCAGCAGTCAGGGGGAGGGGACAGCAGTTACAGTGACCTTCTCTCAGCTGACCATTGGCCCTAGCAAACAGTAGAGGATCGAGACTATTACTAGGGAGTAGTACTAGGTTCTATATTTATAGATCTATAGCACGTGGTTGCTCTCTCTCTTTCTCTCTCTTTCTTCCTGGGGAGGTGTTGCCTGCAGTGTAAGGTACCGGTACGAGCACCATGCCATGACACGGTACCAAACAAGGAACGCCAGAGAGACAGAAGACGAGACTAGAGAAAGAGACTCAGAGAATAGAGAGATAGAACCGGTAGACAACCACGAGCACGGTACAGAGGGGCTAGAGGTACCACTGCACGACCAAGCAGAGACAGGTACAGGTGAGGTCATGGAGAGACCTGCGGAAGGCTTCCCACGATCCAGAGACCAGAACCCTAGGTTCCCAGCGGATGGGGACAATCTAGACGCCTTAACAGGGCAGGAAGATGATAGGAGTGACCGAGAGATGCTTCAAGGGGACGCGCAGCAGCAACAGCAGCAACAGCAGCAGCAGCAGCAGCAGCAGCAGCAGCAGCAGCAGCAGCAGCAGCAGCAGCAGCAGCAGCAGCAGCAACAGCAGCAACAGCAGCAACAGCAGCAACAGCAGCAGCAGCAGCAGCAGCAGCAGCAACAGTCACCGCAGCAGCAACGGCAACAACAGCAACCCCGACCGCGGCAACAACAACCTCAGACGAGACTACATTGGCTACCACATGATCCTGAGCAGCAGGGAGACGAGAATGAAGATACCCTGCACTACCGTTATCAGCAGCCAGCCACAGGGCGGCCATCGCATCCTTGGGCGGGGCGGGGGCGTCCCCAGGGACCTCCGCCGGGCCCCACCCACCGGGGCAGACGCAGAGTGTCCTTCGGCAGCACTTCCCTGTTACCCACGGCGCTATGGAATTCGGATGAGGATGATGGGGAGATTCCAGGGGCAGATGGCGAGTTCGACGATCTGGAAGGGACTGGCGAGGTTGACGAGGAACCAGTTACGCAGGGCCCGCCCGTTGGTACTCATAGACCACGGGCCAGGCCAGGGGATGACAGAAGCAGTGTCACGGCCCGAGGCGAGGAGACTCATACGCCCGTCCAGCGTCCGGTACCTCAACCGCAGCGTCCACGGGTGCTTGACAGCAGCGTGGTCCCATCGCCTGCGCCTGTTGGCAACCTTAATTTCAGCAGGGTGGCATTGGATGACCCGGGGTACGAACATCCCTCATCAGTACAGGTGCGGCGGACTCATGGTACGCCGTCCAGATCCGGATCTCTCCCCCGGTCGCAGCCCCCCGCCTTCGGGCATCTCCTACGTAGACGTCGGTGGGCCCATCACCAACGCGGTAAAGGCCCCGTGACCGATGCCCAATTTCAAGAATGTACCCAAGCTGCACGCGGACATGAAACCGCGCGAGGTAGACGAATGGGGACGCATGTGGCAACAGCAGTATACCATCTGGCGCAATCACCACAGCTGGCAGCTGGCCACCTGTGATCTGATCCCGCATGTGCATGGTTAACACCTGCATGGACCCCTCGGTGGTGAGCATCTTGAACTGTGAGAGCATCGCATCCCAGTCATACCCGCAAACCGTGGAGGAGCTGATGGACCGGGTGCGCCGCAAGTTGATACCCCCAGACGCGGAGCTCCACGAGCGAATCGCCTTCGGCAAGCTGCGCCAGGGGACCACCCCATATCGTGAGTTTCTGTCCAAGTTTGAGTCCAGCGCCGCCTATACCTGACCGACATGACTTGGTACGAGTACAAGATCAGATTCATTGAGGCGCTCAGTCCCGAGCTGCAGGACGAGGTATTCAAGCACTATACGCGGAGGTTCCTTGGAAGGATTGGGACATTTTGAATATCCAGAGATACCTTCTGCAGGTGGCCGACGTGGTGACTCGCGGGCGTGCACCCTCAGTGCGTCGTTTCTTCAGGCCAGCTCCCCCGCGACGGGTGAATCAGATGTACTCCACTGAGTTCGTCGGCGAGGAGGAGGACGAGTGCCTTGACGACCCTGATGATGGCTACACCGACCAGGGTGTCAACGCGATCGACGCTAGCAAGGCGCGGTGCTTCATGTGCAGTGAGGTGGGGCACCTCAAGCGTGACTGCCCCAAGCTTCGGGGCAAGCACGCCAGTCGCGGTGCAGGGGAGATGGAATCCAGCGCTCGCTTCTCCGGTCCAGCCTTCGGCAGCCGCCCCGACTCCTCCGGTCCCCGGGACCGACCCCGCAACGCGGGTGAGCGTGCGGCTCGCCTGCAGCATGCCAGACAGGTCCCGACTCAGTACCAGCAGCCGCGACCAGCCGCGACCAGCTCTACCAAGGGCGTGTTGCGTGCGGTTAACGAGATTGAGGCGCGGCGACAGTCCTCCTCTTCCGGCCAGACGCACGCAGTGGCTGGCTACGAGTATGACGACGAGGAGGAGGCTGACGAAGAGGAGGAGGGGGGGGAAGAGGGCGGGCGGTCGGGCGAGGCGGCCTCCCGTCCCACCGCTCCTCGGGAGTAGTAGCCTTGCCCGTGGGCTTGGGCCCCGGGGTAGAGGATAGGGTAGAGAAATCAGATGGTAGCCCTGACGCGGAGTCAATTAGAGTAGAGGTAGACGTCAATAACGTGGCTTCAGACGCGGCCTCCCAACCGGCGGCGCGTGCATCTCAAGGAGGCTCGCGACATTTGTTTCTTTTCAGTGGAGGGTTACTGGTTCCTCCCACCGCCCTTGATCCGTATCTGAAGGAGAAAACGGTCATGGACGTGAAGTTTCTGGTCGACATTGGCGCCTGAGTCCACGTCCTTCATCAACGAGGCCCTGGTGCGGCGGCTGGGCCTGGTCCCACGACCACACACCACGGCAGTGTACGTCACCTATTCGGATGGCCGGCGACACCAATCGCCGGGCCTAGCAGACATCAAGGGGGTGCTGCAGGGCACGCCGGTGGACCTGGTGGCGACCATTTCGCCGCTGGGCGCTGCAGACATCATCATTGGGGTGGACTGGCTGGACAAGCAGGATGTGGACATCAGTGTGCGCCGACCGGGGTAGTTTGGTTCCCGGACGATTCCTTCTGGTGCCCCGACAGCGAGTACAGGGCACAGGCCGCCGAGGTCCATAACATTACACACGAGCGCTCGGCGGACGGGCCTCGACCAGCGTCCCAGATCCTGATGAGTAGCAAGACGCTGGCGCGCCAGCTCCGGAAGGGCAAGGAGTATGCGATGTACCGTATAGACCTGGACAGCACTCAGGCCATGCTTAACGAGATCGGTGTCGGCTTCACTCCGGACGAGCTGGCGCGGTTCAACGCCGTCCTGGAGAAGCGCGCTACTCTCTTCGCGGATCGCACACCCCAGTTCCCTCCCAATCGATCGGTGCTACACCGTATCCAGGTCCAGGAGGGTTCCGGGCCGACAGCGTCTGAGTCCCATGTACCGCATGGGCCCAGTCGAGCTGGTGGACTCAGCTCAAGAAGATCCTCATTTCGCTGCTCGACGCCGGGCTCATTGAACCCAGCAACAGCCCCTTCTCAGCGGGCGTGCTGCTCGTTCCCAAGCCAGGGGGCAAGTGGCGTCTGGTGACTGACTACCGGAAGCTGAACGCCATCACTGTCAAGTCCCGGTATCCTCTACCGCGGATCGACGACATCTTCAATCGTGTCCAAGGGGCTACGTGTTTCACCGTCATCGACTGTGCGGACGGGTTTTGGCAGCTGCGCATCGCGCCAGAAGACTGCCACAAGACCGCGTTCGCCACGCCCTTCGGTCACTACCAGTTTCGGGTGGCGGCAATGGGGCTGTGTAATTCGCCTGCGTCCTTCCAGATGCTGATGAACGACATCCTCCGTCCGGTGATGGGCACTGTCAGCGGCCCACCTGCCGCAGGTCTCCAAGGATCTGACGGACCCGCAAAAGGGGGCGCGCCCGCCCTGGACCTACAAGCGCACGTGCGCGCTGGCGTATCTGGATGACATCCTGGTGTACTCCAAGACGTTCGAGGAGCACCTGGAGGATGTTGACGCAGTGCTGCAGATCATGGAAGACGAGCACCTGTCGGCGCGGAAGGCCAAGGTGCGCGCCGGTCGCTGTGTGCCGTTTCTGGGCCATACCCTGTCCGCGGACGGCATCGCGACCGACCCGGAGAAGATCGAGGCCGTCCAGCAATGGCCGGTCCCCACGGACGTGAAAGGGGTGCGCAGTTTTCTGGGGTTGGCATCCTACTACCGGCAGTTCATCCCGAGGTTTGCCACCATCGCCGCCCCGATCAACGCTCTTCTCAAGAAGGGTACCCAGTTCCTTTGGGCTGAACAAAGCCAACAGGCTTTCGAGGCACTTAAGCGCCACCTCACCACAGCGCCTGTCCTCGTCCTGCCGGACCCGGCCCTTCCTTTCGTCGTGGCTACCGACGCTAGCAAGGTGGCCATCGGGGGGGGTTCTCCTGCAGGATCAAGGCAATTAGGGCCTGCAGCCTATCGAGTACATCTCACGCACCATGATTCCGGCGGAGCGGAATGATCCAGTGCATCAACAGGAACTCCTGGCAGTCGTTTACAGCTGCCACACGTGGCGTCATCATCTCCTGGGGGCCCAGTTTTCGGTGGCCATTAGTGAGCAAGGGGATCTCGACCCCCACCGCCTAGTGATCCACACCGACCACCGGCCGCTCACCCACCTCCTGGTGCAGCCCAACCTGACGCCCCGCCAGGCGCGGTGGATGGAGTACTTGTCGCAGTTTGCGCCGTTCAAGATCCAATATGTCAAGGGCGCGGACAACGTGGTGCCCGACGCCCTCTCGCGACGGGCGGACTATTGGTTCTATGAGGACATGGATGTGCTTCATACCACCTGCGTACCAGTGGCCGCCCCGGGGACCGCCTACGGCGTGGAGCCACGGTCTCCCCGGGCCCGCCACCTGTTTCATCTTGGGCACACCACCAGTGATGACTTGTCACCCCTCCTGGAGGAGTCGAGCGCCCACGAGGACGTGGACACCCCCGGGGAGGGGGAGGGGTCGCATACGCGCGTGCCCCTTAGTCATGTGGTGCCGCCCCAGGGATTTTTTCAGCTTCAGCCGATCGGCCCACCCACAGTCTTCTCAGAATTCGTCAACCAGGCGAGTACGGATGCGGAGGACCCGGCCGCGGACGTGTTCACAGTCACGTCGGACCTGGAGACGATGATCAGTCGTTTCACGGTCACGGAGGAAGCGGCGCTTGAAGCCATCCGGGCGCATCCCCAGCAGATGGGCGCCTTCCCTTGCAAGTTCCAGGATGGGCGCCTGTTCGTGAGTGTCCAGCCGGAGGAATGGCGGCTGTATGTCCCTGAGCTTTGTAGGGCCGCCTTGCTTCACGAGCTCCATGATTCCCTTCTAGGCGGACATCAAGGAAGCCACCGCCTCCTTCCCCGGGCCCGCAAGCATTTCTACTGGCCAGGGATGAAGGAGTATATCGAGACGTATGTGCGCCAGTGCCCCTCGTGCCAGATCATGAAGTCCAGGAACACGGGCTCTCAAGCCGTCCCTAAGACGCTGCCTGATCCTATGGGTCCTTGGGATTCTATCATGATGGACTTCATCGGCCCGTTTAAGAAGACGAAGAGCGGCAACAGCATGGTCTTGGTGTTCGTGGACCGCCTGACGCGCATGTGTCACTTGGCCCCGTGTCCGGTCGACCTCACGGCGGAGGAGTGCGCCAAGATATACCTGACGCACGTGTTTCGGTTTCACGGGCTCAGCCGACAGTTCATCTCTGACCGCGACAAGCTCTTCACGGCCAAATTCTGGCAGGAGTTTTTCGAGCGGCTGGGCACCAAGGTGTCGCTGGGCACGGCCTACCACAGCTCGTCGTCGCACCTGGTGGAGCGGTTGAACCGCACAGTGCAAGAGACCATGCGACACTACACCGACACGGTGGGCAGCGATTGGGAAGAACTTCTGGGCTTGGTGGAGTTTTCCCTGAACAATGCCCCCCAGGCCGCCCATGGATTTACTCCCTTTTTCCTCAACTCCGGCCGACACCCTCTCACACCGCTCGACTTGCTTATGAGCCCCGGACTTGGAGAGGATCAGGTCAAGCTGGACACCCTTCAGGGGGTTGAGCGGTTGCTGCAGCGGATGCACCAGGCGCATAACAGCGCAGTCCAGGGCTACCGCGCAGCGACAGAGCGGTATCTGGAGAGGACAGCCGGCAAGCGGGATCACCGGACGCCGTCCATCGAGGTGGGCGATTGGGTCCTGGTTGAGGGCCCGCAGATCGGGCGATTTTCACACAAGGTGGAGAAGGAGCTGAAGACTAAGCTCCGTCCCATGTTCCTGGGTCCCTACAAGGTCCTCACCAAGTTCGACGATGTCATGTTCCAGGTGGACATCCCAGTGTCATGGAACCTCACGTCCAACCGTTTCCACCGTGACCAGCTCAAGTTGTATCACCAGAACACCATCCAGGGCAGGGTCCATCCCCCAGCCCCGCTGGAGTTCAATCCGGACACGGGGGAACAGGAGGACGAGGTGGCAGCGATCGTGGGACACCGGGATGTCAAACGGGGACGAGGGGTCCAGCGACAATACCGGGTGCGATGGCGATTCGCACAGCATGAGTCTGAGGACTCCTGGCGCACCGCCACTGAGTTAGCTGGGTGCGCCCGCTTACTAGAAGCATATAAGAAGACGCACCAGTTGCGTTAGCAGGCCACATCCGGTAGGGTGTAGGGTGAGAGTGGTGTGTGAGCTGGGTACCAGGTACACGCCGACTAATGCCCTGGCATCTTGTGTGTGGGCTGTGCAGGGGGACGCCGCGGAGGCGCTTCCCAGGGGCCAGACTTCCGTCGGCGCCGCGGAGGCTGCAGACGCAGAAATCCGGGAAGCAGACGGGGAGTCCAGCGATGAAGATCTGGTTGACATGGACATACCCGACCAACCTGAGGTCCCACAACCAGAAGCGGGGGCGAGGACTCAGACAGCTCGCGGAGAGCCTGCAGTTCGAGGGGGTACCCTAGGGGCCGGAGGCTCGGGAGGTGGTGGCTGGCAGACGAGGCCTTCATCTGGCCGCGAGCGCCGGCAAGAAACGTCGTCCAGACCCGGAGCACCGGACACGCGTACGTTGCAGCTAGTGAAGGAGCTGACACTAGGAGTTAATTTTACGGGGCGTAAACGCCCCGGTTAAGGTTACCGGGGCGGTTACCGGCCGGTAACCATGTACGTTTAAGGTTAATACCGGCCAGGTTACCGGCCGGTAACCCGGAATGCAACAGACTAAATACCGGCCGGTAATGGTTACCGGGCGGTAATAGTTACCGGAACGTTTACTGGGCGGTAACTTTTACCGGAGCCGTAACCATGCCCGTAACCTTACTGGGTTACGGGCATGGTTACGGCCCAAGTAGAAGTTACCGGGCGGTAAACTGACATGGTTACGGGACCAGTTCTGATAACCGGGATGGGTTACTGGCCTGGTTACGGGACCGGTAACTGGCCCGTAACCTGTACAAGTAACTGACCCGTAAACGGGCATGGTTACTGGCATGGTTACGGGTCCGGTATTTGGCATCAGCATAGGTTACGGGCCAGTCTCGGGCATGGCTACTGTCCTGGTTACGGGCCCGTAACCTGGCCAGTAACCATTACTAGTTACGGCGCCGTAAACGGTCCTGGTTATTGCCATGGTTACTGGTCCGGTATTATGTACTGGGGCAGGTTACGGGCCTGGTTACTGGCCCGTAACCAGGCCAGTAACCACTACTAGTTATTGCCCCGTAAACAGGCCTGGTTACTGCCATGGTTATGGCCCAGTAACCAAACCCATAACTAGTTACCGTCTTGGGTATGGATCTCAAAATGCAGGATTTGATGTAGACAGTCTCTAACAATTTATTATGCACATACATATGATATTAAAATAATTTATTCAGAGAACCATAAGTGTAAGTGTAAAAGACAAGGTGCGGCCCACCATGATAAAACACATAGCATCATTGGCTCACATCAGAAAAACACAGAGTATTCAAAGGCAGTATCATCATCAATGTCTTCAAGGTCCTGCCATAATACAAGGTTCCACCTAGCGTAACATTACCAGCTGGTGGTAAGCCTGGACTTGGGGTCCAGCCAAGGCATGGCCTGATGCCATTGTATACCGTGCACAAGTTGTGGATAGTCATTATTGTCTTCCGCTAATGCCATTTATCAGCACTCGTCCAGTGCTTCCTCCTCAATGAGGTCGTCCAGGTCTGCATCGAACTTGCTGCGTCAGCGGTGGTCAGAAACTTCCTCGCCACGAGGCCGCTAGCTGATTTGGCCCTCATGTCAGCCTCAGCTTCCCACACGGAGTCTACCACAAGGCCGACATGGTCAATCAGGACCTTTCGCTGCTTCATCGTGTCCACGTTCCAGTGCTTGAACTTGCGAAGGAGGAACTGCGCATTGACACCACGAGCAAGTCCAATTGCAAGCGTACACACATACATGACAGTGAGCAAGTGTAGAATGTAATGCATACGACATCATGGATATATAATGCATGATGTTGCAAAGGGCACAAGGAAGAACAGCAAGGCTTTACCATATCGTTTTTAGACCACACGTTCCTCGACAGGCCACCACCCATTAAACCTAGTTGAGCATTAAAGTGACCCCATAAGTCATACACTTACGTCATACACCAGGCGTTTACGCCCCTTGGAGCGGATGTCGCCGGCTGGCGCTGCCGCCGCCTCAACGTACTTCTTGTTGTCTAGCGTCATCTTTCGAATCTGCTTCTTGGCATTGGACCTCCCCGATGTCAGGTGGCATCGCATCGCCGATGCTGCGTGCTTGGCGGCGGCCTCCCTCCTGCCCGCTGGCATGTACTTGTTCTGGATGGCCACGTCCGCCACGATGGCAACATACTTCTTCCACAGCCCCCCGTCATCCTCCTGGTCCATGGCCTCAGGGGTGAGAAAGTGGCCATCCATGTCGTCAAACGCAGCCTGGATCTCCTTCTTTTTCCACTGCGAGACCCAAACAAAACACACAACCAGAATTGCAACGACACACGTGACAAGTACTGTTGATTGCATTTGCATTTCGTAGATCATAATCACCCCAAACAACTCCAAGGAGAACCATACGGAATGCAAACGACGCGTAGAAAAATCGCATGATGCACTTTAAAGGGTTCCCCTAATACAGCAGAGGGGTTTACCCATTCGAAGACTGGAACGAAGCCAGCGTCGATCGAGCCGCGAGCGTCGCTCGCCGGGCTCCCCTCAGGACCTGAGGCACTGGAAAGCCGGGTCGGCTGCGTGGGCGTGGCCTCCTGCGACCGGGGCTGCCGACCCTGGTCCAGTAACTGTTGAAGCATCTCATACATCTTGGAGGTCATTTCTTTCTGTTTCTCCATGTCGCTCTTGAGTTGGCGGACGTCCGCGGCTGTCCCGCTAGGGTCCAGCCTGCTACGAGTAGCGCCCCCGCTGCCTGCCTCAGCTTTCCTAGTCTTCCCCTTGCTGCCCGAGCCCTTGTCCTGCCTACCCTTCTGAGGCGTGGTGTCCAACTCATCGTCGTCATAGTCGTCGTCCTGGTCGTCCTCGTCGGAGGAGGTTTGTAAGTCCTCCTCCGACTCCAGGTTCTCCGCCTCCTGCTTCCCCCAGTGGTCGTCCTTTTCCACGTCGGCCCGCCTGGCCTTCTTTCTCGCTGTGGCATCGCGTGCCGAGACCATGCCCTTTGTTGTGGCTGCACCCTTTGCGGCCGCCATGTCATTCCGGCGCTTTCCCATATTCACTTCCGCTGCTTTGTTGCGTTCTGCACTGGTGCTGCGTTCTGGGCACTGGTGAGGCTTTCAAGCGTGCGCTCGTGCAAAATGTAACGCAGCTGGCGCGTTCGGAAATTCAAAAATCAAGGCGACGCGTCGGCCCCGGTCCACGTGGCTCACTCGCAGAGGAGCTGCTTCGGGCAGTCGTCATGAGTCGAGTACATAGCGGAGTGCTGCTGCATTGGAGACACTATGTACTCTTGGAGTACATAGTGTGCCACCCTATGTACTCTTGGAGTACATAGTGTGGAGTAAATAGTCACTCCTTCCTATGTAATACGGGCGTGTCTCACCGCGTCGGCAGTCCCCTATTCGGAAATCCCGGATCATATGTACTCCGGACTATGTACTCTTGGAGTACATAGTCACTCCGGACTATGTACTCTTGGAGTACATAGTCCGGAGTACATAGTCACTCCTTCCTATGTAATACGGGCGTGTCTCACCGCGTCATGACTCGAGTACATAGCTTAGTGTGGAGTAGATAGTCCTAATAATCCCTGCCACTTGGAGAATAGCAATTGAAGGTCCTGTGCTCACGTGACACCAACTTCATTATATCACAGTAGGTTAGGGCTTATATTATATAAACGTCATTACCGTGGTTCGTGAAGTGGCGGCGGCACAGCGCAAAACTTGGCCAGGCCGAATGCATGGAATTAATGTTTAGGGTTCGCCTTGTTGAATTACCGTTCATTGCCCAATTAACGCAGGCAAGAAGAACTACACGCTGGATACTAGGATACTCAAGGGAGTGGAGGACCCTCGGCACAGGAACTCAAACAGTGGCTTTAGCTGCATGGCTGGTCGTCGGTGTCTTTGAGCCTTATGATGAAAGGCACGGACGACCCTCCACCGGGACGGTTTCAGGGTGCCTAATTATTCCCGTCGAAGGAAGCGATTACAAATGCCGCACCGGTATCTCTTCAGCAAGAAAAAAAGCGTCAAGACATCGCCGTGGCTCACACCGTCATTGGCATCAACAACTGCGATGAGGACGTTGAGGACGAGTTGGTGGATAACGCTGCACTTGGTGATGATGTTGACGCTGGGAGGGCTCTGTCGCGCGACGCTGGGTCAGATGAAGTGGATGCAACTGAATCAGGGGATGGAGGCGACGGCGGGAATAGTGCTGACTCCGTTGAGGAGCCCGCCGTGCAACGGAGACTTAGCCATTGTCCAGGGGGGAAAATAGACGGGCGCATGACGGTGGCAGCTCCTGATCCATGCTCAGTGCCTTCGGCCCCAACAGACGGCCAGGGAAATGAGACTGGGTACGGGATCTTTCGGTCGCACTCGGAGTTTCTGGAGTTTGCATACCATAAGCGAATCGATTCTCGGACTGACGAAGGCGTGCTGTGCAGAACTGCCATGAGACAAGACCCCAAGTACCGATCGGAAGATGCCGACCGGCTCACGCTCCCTGTGGTCAGGAAGGTGGAAAAGGAGCTCCCAACGCACCATGTCACGCGAATTGAACTCCCTAACGGCTCTGTCGCCCACACGTGCAGCATCAAGACCCGGCTTCAACATCTGCTACGCCAGCACAATGTCACGCGCCACCTGCATGTGCGGCCCGAGGTGCTTGCGGATGGCCGGCGCACAGGTTTCCACATGAGTACCTTCTTCCACGACCATCCTCTGTGCCGCCTTCGTGGGATAGCGCTATCCGGCCAGACGTTCACGGTCGGTGACTTCCTCGAGGTCTCGGTGACTGAGGACGGTGTGAACAAAGGCAAGCCTTATGGGGCCCCGGTGAGGCTGACCGGCGTCCTGTACCAGCGTGACGACAAGCTCTCGGATTCTGTCAAGGTGCTCTTCGAGGTGCAGTACTTGTATGCCAACAAGTGGCGACACACGCACCTGAAAAGGGGAAGCCCCGGGTTTCATGAGAAGGAGCTATTTGCATGCAACTGGACGGAATTGGTGGAGGCAGGGACCTACAAGCGCCATATCAGGGTTCACTCTGAAGAAGACTTCGCGGAAATGGAGCAAGAGGGCACAGTTGGGAAACACGACTACTTCTTGTCACGGACATACGGAGTCACGACCGGGGGCATCGTGGAAACAGATGCTGATGGGAATGATCTAAGGGATCCCCATGGCCACCCTTTGATGCAGCCCATAGGTGATTTCAGGGACTGGCAGAAGGGCCCCCTCCGCAAGTGTCAGGCCCGCCCGCGGCTGGGCTTGCCCGTCGTTGTGATCCCAATCGTGCTTTGGATGGATAGCTTCAAGATCACTGACAATACGGATGCCGATGTGGTGTCGTATCAGTTCAGGATCCTAACGCTGGATCGATCGGCTGCCCGCAATCACGTGGTCACGCTGAGGCCAAAGCATGTGGATGCGGATGCCTTCAACAAGTGGCTGCTGGATAACGAGATCCGCCCACTGCAGCAAGGGGTGGCCATGGAAATGGCAGACCCTCTGACCGGTGTTGTGTCGTGGATGGAGGTCAGAGTACCCTTTTTTTGGCTGCTAGATTCCGGGGCGCGGTTTGCAGAGATGGGGCTCATGGCGTCTGGCAGCAATCATGGCTGCGGCTTTTGTACTCTCCACTCCGAGTTCTGGGGGCACACCGAAGTGGTGCTTGAGCTGCGTACGGAGGAGGGCCACCGAGCTGTGTGCGCAACCATGGAGCGTGAGGGACTGACGGCTCGTGAGAAGTAAGTTAACCCTACATGAACTCCATGCTATATAACACAATTGGTCTGGTAGCACCCCACGTTGCATCTACCAGTCTTATGTAGACCCATTCACACCGCACCATGCATGCATGGCGGATGGTACCCAGGTCCAGCGGGAGGAAAGCAACGCCGCCCTGTGTGCAGTCATCAATTGTGTGTGTGGCAGCAACAAGGTCTGACCGTGCACAGATGGTCTGTAGCATAAGGTCTGCCGTGGTGGTTCGGATATCTGCCAAGCTTTCGTAGACCATTCCACAAGGTCTGCATGCTTTGACGTATCCCGATTGTGAAACTTTGTGCCTTCCATCCCACACATTGCGTTTTCCAGGGCCAAGCTCGCGAAGGAGGCGGAGGCGGAGCACGGTATTAAGCACAGCCGTCCCTCCGTATGGCAGGGTCTCAGGCACTGGGACAGGTTTCGACGGTTTCCCATTGAGATCTTTCACTTGCTGTGCTTGGGGATCATCAAAACCGTGTTCATTTTCATCTGCACCCGGCTCCTGAAATCCGATGAGATCCGGGAATGTGATGCATATGCGAGAGCGTGGCCCACCACCAGCGGAAGGGCCGCATTGCCCAAGAACCCGTTCACCCGATACCCTTTCTTCAAGGCCATGCAGTTCCTGCAGTGCCTGCCGATGGTACCACATGCCATGGAATGGATTCTTCGAGTGCGGGAGTCTGCCAAAGAACCTAACGCACGGCCTCCCCAGCGCGTTCGAGGCACTGCTCAAATGGTGCGGGACCTTTGCGTGGTAAGACCTTGCCAACCTAACATTCCCCGTATGCTACATCATGTGCACTTGCATAGACATGTCACTTCATGATGTGTGAGCTGTTTTAGGTTTTTATCTACAAGCCCCATGAGTCAAAAATATATATATAATCGCATTGTAAACGTGACTGGCTGGAAACGTGCTTTCAATGTAATGCTGCTCATGTTTGCTTTCATCGCAGTGGACGGAGATGGTACTGAGCGAGTACACTTCCCCGACGCATGCTGACAATGCCGACAAGGTGTATCGCAGTTCCTGAAACGTTTCAATGCCCTATGGCCTCGTGGAAAGTACGCCAATGCTGGCGTGGTTGCACAGAGGGGGAAGACTGCAAACGAGCGAGGCCACAACGCTGCCACAGCCAACTGTCATATGGGGCTCCATGTGGCGCACCAGACCAAGGACGTGGGCAGGCTCTGGGATATGGACGGCCATGCGTTTGAGAGGGATCACGGCATGATTGGGGACCTGATGAGAAGCGTCAACGCCCGCCATATCCTAGATGCTGACAAATGGTTGCTGCTGAAATGTAAGGATTATTACCAGCCTGCTGCTATTTTCATGTGCAACGCAAGCTTCCAGCCGAGTTAGTACCGTGGACATGTACATGCATAAGGGCCGGGCTGTGCTTAGGGTTTAAAATAGGTTAGGGTTTGGGGTTGGGATGTGTGATTTTGGATGTCAGAATGGCCCCCGTGGCCCACCTCTATCGGGTGTGTTCCAGGGCATACATGCAAGGTGGCGATCCCAAACCTGGCCCACTGCATGACAGCCCACCCTGTACACGTTATGCATATTGTAAGGCACCATGAGGAGGTTACGAGGTGAGTGTCCTGGGGCAACGTGCACTAAGTTCAGGAATCAATGAGCCTAGCTCACTGCATGTACTGTTTGCAAGGATTGATACATCGCCCCGTTCACCATGCATCGCTGTTTTCGCAGGGGAGAGGCAGCACGCGTTGGATAATATACTCAAGGGGCTCGAGGACCCAGAGAAGTTCTTGACTCCACAGGCGCGTGAAGCACTGCTATCAAGCCCAGCTGCCAAGTACTTGTTCAAGAGTGGAGGTGTGCATGAGGACTGGCTCTCCGGCCAAAGCGGCACGGCTACACTGGGGGTGGCATTGGCGGACGGGGCTGCGTACCCTACAGTTGAACACACCGAGGGACGTGCTGGGGGACGGGTAAGGACATGTTTTGGCGGCATCCCCAAGCTTCTGATCCGCAGCACACGCAACGGTACTGATGGGGTCATCGAGTGGGAGCACGTGCAGCATGGTTTGACGCCGGCTATTGTCTTGCATCGCTTCAAGGAGTATTTTCCCGAGGCGGCGGAGACGTGGAATGAGTTGAAGACCCGGGTGTGCGGCTATGGCGCAAGGCAGTCACATACAAGGCGACCGTGGCGGTGGGGCATACTTATGCTTACAGGCCGCAGGACTACAGAGTCGGTGCCGCGGAGGATCCGCGTCGGTACGTGCTTGCTGATGACGCTGGAGAGCATTGGATATGTGAAGTCACAGCTGTAGTGTCAGTGGAAGGGAATGATGGCAAATCCTATTTGTGGATCGTGCCCACGTGGTACGAAGAACTGGGCAAGTTTAGCAGACGCCAGCAGCTGCCCTTGTTCGAGAAGGCTGCCGAACCGGTAGCCGGTGAACTCTTCCCTATTTATCGTGTCACGGCTGCTGTGACGATGGTCCACCAATGCAACGGGACTGTCCACGACCCCAGGTGCACCACATCTGCAATCCCCATGAGAAAGGGGGATCGCAAGAAGGAAGGAAACAGGGAACTGATCCATAACGCAGGGAACCGGGTGTACGGCCTTGATGACTGTGACCGGGACACGCCTCCTTTCTTCAAGTCTCGTCGTCAACAGGGTCTGCTGGTTCGTCATGGTGGCTACAAGATGTGATGTAAGAACTTGCATGACATGCAGGCGAGGACAAGTCATGTGGATTGTTTCTTCACTTACAGGCAGCCGACCTAGTGGTCCCAGCCCTGGTTGAACAACACATTTCCTCCCTCGCTCTTGCTTGGACTGCCATGCAGGACAGGATGAGGTGGCAGACCATTGTCCAGGCCCACACGTCAGCGCCCGTGGGCAAGCCCCCCCACCCCACCCCAGGAGGAAGTGGCGCGGTGCTGATGTTGAGTGAGCCCTGATTTTTTAGATTAGCTTAGAGTTAGCTTAGTTAGGTTTCGTGGCTTCGCTCACGCCCACCCATCAGCATGCTAGCGAATACGTGCTACATGATGTCCCAACGGAGTCATATTCTAATTTAATGCAATTTACTGCCAGCACATGCTGTCCACAAGATCTCGTGATAATCCGGACCAATAAGTTGTGTGGGTGCAATAAGACCCATGTGAGCATATGATACTAAGGAGCGTGGGCAAGTGTTCTGATAATAGCCAGGACGTACATGCATGCACTGATTTACGAAAGTGACCCAATTAATTAATGAATTAATTAAACTCGTGCTCCCGTTGGGCCGGGAGTCACGGAGCATTAACCCCAAGGTGTGGATGGAGGGATGGGTGCACGCAATCCTATACCGGTGTAAGCTATCTATACAGGCAGGCCGACGCAAACAGTCGTATGGTATATCTATGGTGCTGGCGACCCTAGCGATCTAATTGTCTAGCATGCCTCCCATGTTTGCAAACACGCTCCTTCCCCAATGCAGCTAGGGGGGGGTAAGTCCTTGATGACCTGGGCCCTCTTGGCCTTGTCCTGACTTACTCAATATCTCTGGCTTGGCCAGCATACCATTGACAATGAATGGAGCCTTAAGATGTTGCAGCCAGTTGGAAATCACCAACTGCCACAACGCCAGAAACTTGTGAACATTGCCAAAGTGCATTCAGCTAGCTCAATGCATGGCATGGGGTAGAAGTTGGCAAGGTTGGCGGTGAGGGTCCACGTCTTGGCCCTGCACGTAAGAACAGGGAGGCAGTGATACAAGGTAGGGTGCTAGCTCCCTCGTTGTACGTGTACATGGATGAATTATAAAAAAAAATAATAACTTATGTGTCTCGCCCCTGCCATGAACGTGTGATTAATTAATTAGTAACATAACTCCGCTGGGAGAATATGTACCCCATAGCCCTGAGAAGGGGCATATGGCTTTTAATACACTCTGGGCTACTTCCTGCAGGTGGGGGAATGTAAACTGCCACCTACTCGGGCACACACCACATGCACGAGTAGCATATGTCCTTCCACTTAAGATGAATATGGGGTAATCATACTGTACAGATGTAAGCAATCTTTCTACACACCTCATGGAGAAGTGGGTCTGTTGACTTGCGGACAAAGCACTTGGGCGACCTCCTGAACAGATCGTCCACCATGACGAAGAAAGCATAAACATCGTGCCCTGGCTGAGCTTGTAGCGTTCCCCTCAAGGCCTTTGCACTTGGGATGCAACACGGTTACTGCTTGGGGTAAGCATCGGGCACGAATATGCGGGCTTTGTGGAACATGTCCGCCAGCCCGGCCATGTCAGGTAACACAATATCGTGCTTGTATTGTTGTCGAAAAGCAATCTTCCTACACAGCTCCCACAGAACTGGGTCCGTTGCCTTGCGGACAAAGCACTTGGGCGACCTCCTGAACAGGTCGTCCACCATGACCAAGAAAGCATAAACATCGTGCTCTGGCCGAGCTTGTATCGTTCCCCTCAAGGCCTTTGCACTTGGATGCAAGACCGTGGCCGGGTGCCACCGGGACTGCCCCGGCACACGCATGGGCGCCATCTCGTTCACTCTGGTTGCCTGGCCCAGGTCTCCAATGTAGATGGTTGGCTCCGCCGTGCCCTCCTCAACCTTGTACAAAAAGTTGTCACACTTAAGATCGTTATGAATGATTCCAACCGAGTGCAAATTGGATAAAACTTTGGCGCACTTCGCCAAGATGGGAGGCGTGCGCACATCAAAGGGACGGTTGTATTCGGAGGCATCACGGGCAGCCTTCAAGTCACCCGTCACCATCTCCATGACTATGCCACCTACAGTCTCAACTGGGGCCCACAATCCTGCGACACGTGGACAGGTGCCCTCTCGACGCCCCGCAATGGTCATGAGAGCAGCTTCCCTGGCCACTCCAGCACTCAGATCCACAATTACCTGCTGTATGTGCACGAGGTTTGTGGCGCGCGGGATCTTTGCCACTTTCACGACCAGAGGATGGTCAAAGCCAGGTAAAGTGGACTTGACAAGGTGCACAGACCCAAAGAGGCCGGCGCCTAAGCGCTTCCCCAAACTCACGTGGGGGTACCGCATCAGGCCCCGCTCAACAATGTCCCGGGTTTCTGCACAGGTGGTCATCTCTGCCAGCCTGGCCTGCATTGCTTCCCACGCATTCGGTGTACCGCAGCAGGCGTCCGGACGCTTGGAAGCATCTTGTGCACGTGCAACGCCGGTATGTCCTTTGCTGTGCAATGCTTCCTTGGTGTGCACCGAATGGCATGCCCCGGTGGGTGCCAGCGGGGGATCTGGGATGGTAGCCAAACAAAGTGGCGACACGGCAACGTCGCGAGTCATCACAGCGGGGTTGACGGGGCGAACTGCAGCACAGGCGGGGATAGCCGTGGGGCGGGCGACACTCGCAGCCCCGGGCACTGGCCGGAAAGCGTGCAACCCATCACGCCCAGGCATTATGGTGCTTCTCGCACCGACGTTGTCTTGACGAATAGGGGGAGCGGCGTTGCCACCCTCCATCGCCTGACTACGTATGCATTGAGTCGTCCCCCTCTTCTTCCCCCTCTTTTTCAACCGCCACCGGCGGACTGCTTCGGCCACTTGCCGCTTTCTCTTTTCCTGTTTTTGCGCGATGTCAACGGGATTTTCCATTGTGGCTGTAACGGGACTTTCCATGGTGGTCGCTCGTAATTAATAATTTACATTAAGCGCAGGCTTTCGACCTTCGTTGTTCCATTTCAACACCCAACAACATCATCTTGTGTAACTTAGGGTCTTGGGGGCAGTGCAGCTTGTCTGGACGATCGATCATGCAGACAAGCACACGTGACCCTGACCGAAATGATTACCAAAAAAGGACAAATGATTACCGATTTTTACCGATGATTACACATGATTACACATGATTACACGTACATGATTACCAAAAAATGACAAATGATTACCGATTTTTACCGATGATTACACATGATTACATATGATTACACCCCCGTATTACATAGGAAGGAGTGACTATGTACTCCACCCTATGTACTCCAAGAGTACATAGGGTGGCACACTATGTACTCCAAGAGTACATAGTCCGGAGTACATATGATCCGGGATTTCCGAATAGGGGACTGCCGACGCGGTGAGACACGCCCGTATTACATAGGAAGGAGTGACTATGTACTCCGGACTATGTACTCCAAGAGTACATAGTCCGGAGTGACTATGTACTCCAAGAGTACATAGTCCGGAGTACATATGATCCGGGATTTCCGAATAGGGGACTGCCGACGCGGTGAGACACGCCCGTATTACATAGGAAGGAGTGACTATGTACTCCGGACTATGTACTCCAAGAGTACATAGTCCGGAGTGACTATGTACTCCAAGAGTACATAGTCCGGAGTACATATGATCCGGGATTTCCGAATAGGGGACTGCCGACGCGGTGAGACACGCCCGTATTACATAGGAAGGAGTGACTATGTACTCCGGACTATGTACTCCAAGAGTACATAGTCCGGAGTGACTATGTACTCCAAGAGTACATAGTCCGGAGAGTTAGATGAGATGCTTAGGCTGACACACGGATTTCCGGCCTGCGCGCCGCGTATTGCCTACCGCGGCTGAGCGGGACACCTCAGTACTGTACGGCAGGGCGTACGGTACTGAGGCGTCAGGTGGACTGACGTGCAGTTAGTGCCAGACTGTTCCTAGGTGCTAGATCGACCCGCCAGGTCCGGTGTAGCCGGGCCTGACGGGCCGAGTCTTAGCTGGTTGCTAGTGACGTGGTCGCATGGCATTGCAGTGTACAGTTGTCCACTGGTTGGTGCTGCAGGTAGCACCGCCATAGGCATATAGGCGTAGCACTGGGGAGTGCCGCAGCACCCGAGTTTGCCCAGACGTTCCATTCTGAGCCCTCAGCTTCCATTGCTCTCTCATTGTATTATTGTAATACAATCATCATTCGCTCTCAGCTTTCGCAGTTGTTCGTCGTCCCTAGTCTCCATCCAACTTGGACTGAAAAGTTCGATATTTTTTTTACAAGCAAAAAAAAAAAGATATGGCTTCCAACAACGGCAACAACAACAAGGGGAAGGCGCCTGCCAGGCGCACCTCACCCCGCCTTTCGCCGGAGGGCACGCCCTCCACCACCGATGCGAGGGTGACGCCCAACGTCACCTTCCGCACGGTGGTCGCTGACCAACCCAGGCGTCGGGGCCCGCAGGTGGGGCCCGGCGCCCGGGGGATGGCGAGCGGTCGGCCGTTTGCCACTGGCGGTTCGTCCGCCATGGCACCTGGGGGGCAGGTCCCCCGGGCACGACGTTCCCCCGTCGCAGGTGACGGGGGTCGTGAGCGGAGTGATTCCTCGAGGAGGATGGCGAGGTGCAGCCTGCGAGGCCTCGGCCTTCGCTTGAGCTTTCGTCGCAGACACCTGCGACGTCTGGCAACCTTTCCGTGGGCCGACAGATGGCCACCATGGACATTGACCGGTATGGGGAACATGTTCCGCCCCCGGTCGCGTTCGGGCGCCCACCCCATTTTCTCCCCCTTGGGGAGGACGACATCCCGGCGTTCATTGCGGTGAACGGCCGGATCATGCACCAACGTTTTCAGTTGCTTCCAGATGAGCAGATCCACGCGATAGAGGTTCATCGGGTGCACACGCTGATCGAGGGGCGTCTTAGGATGCAGATCCCACTGGTTCAGGTGGCGGTTTGGCTGTACTGTTTCGCCAATCGGCCGAGGCACAACCCCGGCACTGTTGATCAGTGGGCGTCCAGGCAGCGCCAGAGAGAGGCGCTGCGCGTGGTCCCAGACCAGAGATCGCGCTGACTCCGTTGGGGCCGTGGCCCCAAGTCACGCCAGTTGGCTGGGGCCCGGATAGGCGTGAGGCGGCTGCGATGCCGCCTGCGACGGAGCGCGGGGCGGCAGACGCCCCCAACACGCCCATGGGTGGTGAAGCCACCCAGGACCCTCTGGCAGGTCAGAGGGTCCAACCTCAGCCGCAGGCTCCCCCGCCCAGCGTGGGGGGCCAGGTGGCTGAGGAGGCCACCGGGGTCGCAGGGACCCCGGCGGCGACACAAGCGCCCGGGGTCGCAGGGACCCCGGCAGCGACGCCGGCGCCTCCGGCGCTGGCGGGGGATGCAGCCCCCATGGAGGGTGTCACGGGCACCTCCAGCGGCTCTGGGGGGCAGGCCCCCTCTAGCCGCAACAAGGACAAGTCCCTGGCAGGGCCGGAGGGGCCCAGGGTCCCACCGCAGCTGGGCAGCAACCAGCACTGCTGGAGGGCGACCTGCAAGGTCGCGACTTCATCACCCTGGGTGATGAGGCCGTGTGGCGTGCCATACAGACAGCCACAGCCTCCTTCCGTGGGCTGGCCGACAGGAGCCAGCAGATGCACGTCGCGGAGGCGGGCAGCCTGGTGTGTGCAATCATCACGCACATCCTGGGCCTGCCCAACCTCCAAGAGGGCACACGTAGGGTGTGCGACGACCTGCTGCCTGCCCTGCAGGCTCTCCTCTCAGGGAGGAGGGTGCAGGGCAGCAGGGTGCGTCTGGTGCGTTTGCTGGAGCTCCTGCACAACGCCATCCTGAGAGGGGCGGGTAGGTGGCTAACTCTGCCTACCTGGTTGCATCATGATCTTACTAACCCTACTGACGATGAAGTGTCCCTCTCTCCCACCTTCCATGATTGGGAGGAGGCCCGCAGCAGGAGGCGGGAAGTGACACACACTCACACCCCCACCCAGCCCACCCCTATGTTGTCTAACCCTCCTACACAGCCCATGTTTGCCCATCCTGCTCAGCTCACTCAAGTAGCACTTCCCTCTCAGCAGGTCTCTCCTGTGAATGCTGCAGCAGCAACACCATCTTCTCCCTCTCCCCCTGCATCCCCCTCTAGGTTGCCCACTTACAATGAAAACCGTCCTGTGGATAGGATTAATGTCAGGGGGCTGCCTGAGGGGTATACTAGGGAGCAGGGGAATCATGCACTTCTCTCTCTGCAGCTGGCTAGGGAGGAACTGAATGTCAAGAATTGGTTTGGATCTCTCATGCAGGGGGATTTCTACCATCAGTCCTCTTCTCAGATTCAGAATCTCATTCTTGTCTTCCAGCGTAGGTATCCCAAGTGGCAGGACACGCAGGCTAGGGCAGTTTGGGAGGCTTTCATGAAGGAGCTAACTGACCTCCTCTCCACCCCCTCATCTGTGGACATATATGGGGCATTCAGGTGGGTAGAGGAATACAGGGTCACATCAGTGGACTATGTGGCTGAGACAAAGAAATATGAGCTAGCCATCAAAGCACGTCCTGATGTCCAGCAGCTAGATCACAAGTTCTTGCTGCGTTCTTCCTTGAGAAACTCAAACTTGACAAAAACACCTACGCTATGCTTGCCACAGGAATGGCAAAGTACTGGGAGGACATGAAGGAGGCATTGGATTATATCAAGCTGGCCTTGGCTCCCCTTAGCCAGGGGGCCATGGGCACCTCTGTAAAGAGGGTCAGGGGGGAAGAGAGGGAGGAGGAGGATAGGGAGAGGGAAGACAGGAGCAAGAGACCTGTCACTATGGCAGAAGTCAAGTCCCTGCTGGGACAAATGTTTAAGGGCAAGGGCAAGGGCAAGGGCAAGGGCAAGGGCAGGGGCTGGGGCAAGGGCAAGGGTAAGGGGCAGTCTCCCTCCAAGGGGGGCAGCTCCAGCAACAACAACAACAACACAACAGTAACAACAACAACAACAACAACAACAACAACAACAACAACAACAACAACAACAACAACAACAAGAAGCAGGACAAGGAGGACAAGTCTTCTCAGCGGTGCACCCGCTGTGGCATGAAGTACCACCTGCGGCCCACCTGCCGCAAGAACGTGGACGAGCTGGGGCATTTGGACGTCCTGTGCCACAAGTGCCACGGGCCGCCCCACGGTGACCCCAAGGACTGCAAGCGGCCTCCTTACGGCAAGAAGTGTGAGTCTCCCTCTCATGCTGGCTTGAGTGTGCCTGCTTCACCTCTTTCATCTGCATGCCCCACTGTCAGAGCAGTGAGCAGTTCTGGAAAGGTGCTACAGCTGGTTTCAGAAGATTATGTCTCTAAACCAACCTTCACATCTATGGTTCCCAAGGTGTGCAGAGTGTCCCCCAGAGGATGCTCAGATCAGTTTTCAGGAGCTTGCTTTGCAGTTGCATTTCCTTTATGGGCATGAAGTGAGTGCAGAGGTGGTGGCAGCAGCAATAGGGGGGGCAGCACTCAGACGTGCATGCCAGGTGGTCAGATCCCACTGCCAGCATTGTCAGTTCAATGCACCCAAACCCCCTAAGTGGCATGTAGCTACCCCACCTAAGAGCAAGGGCAGGGTGGTAGGAGATGTCTTTCATATCAAAGGACAATCTTACTTGGCACTTAAAGATGCATGGTCAAGGTACACAACCATTGAACCATTACCTGGAATGGACAAGACACAGTTGCTCAGGGCTCTCTTGATTGCTCAGGCCAGGTACTACCCTGTGGAGGCATTGTTACTGGATCAGCAGTTCACGTGTCTTGCCAATGAACCAGGGTGTGAGGCTATTGATCTGGCTGGGCTAGAAGATCATGAGAGGCAAGGCATTATTGAAAGGGCCATCAGGTCCATTAAAACCCTTGTAGCCAAAGAAGATGGCAATCTGCTGGCTGACAGTGGGTCTATGCTGACAGAGCTCTGTGGTCCACCAGGTTGTGCCAAGTCCTCAACAGGAGGCCACTCATGAAAACCCCACAAGGGGTGGTCATTACACCAGATGGATTGCATGCAGGCATTTATCCACCTGAGGTACTAGCCCTCTACAACGCACAGCGAGCACAGACAGCTAGCAGGTTAGCTGTCAAGGATGCAAAGCATCCACGTCCCACCTTCAGAGAAGGGGATCAGGTCCTATTCTACAAGGAGTCGGGACTAGGCAAGGTGGGTACCTGGCATGGGCCAGCCACCATCCTAAAGTTTAACACCACTGGCAGGACAGTGTTAGTTAAACACAATGACACGGGAAAAATTCACAGGTGTTCACCTCACAGGATGAAATTGTATTTTCCAACTGTGTCAGACGTGGCAGAGGAGGAAGAGCTGTTGGCCGACAGCCCTGTACAGTTGCCTGGCATCCCAGCGTTGCCCAGTGAGTGGTTGTTTGGAACACCCACTGGTGAGTGTGAGAGCCACACCCACTGTGACACCCAGGTCACCCTTGATGATTGCAGGCAGTCACTGCAGGATTGGCCCCCTGCAGCAGAGGGTCACATTGGCAAAACAGGTGATCAGCAACCTATCACCTCTACAAGTGTGAACATAGCTCAGCCACTAGCTGCACCTTCCAAACGCAGCCTAGCAGACGCTGTTCGCATTTTACAAGCAGCTCATAGAGCCAAAGCTCAAACTGCTGCAGGATCAGCTAAGGTGGGGAAGGTTGGGCAGAATGACAATAGCCCATTTATGGTTGCAGTGGACACACAAGCCCAGGTCAGCATTATCAGTGCCCTGGCTGTGCCCCATTTGCCTTTGGAACCTTCACCCTGGCACCATGTGGCTGATTTCTCAGGGCAGTCATCCCTCAAGGTATTAGGTCAGGTCATGTTGACTATACTCGGTATCCCCACTCCTTTTCAGGTATTGGAAGGTTATAAAGGGAATGCTTTGTTGGGGGATCCTTTTCTCTGTTACCCTGGTGTCATATCTCCAGTGATAGACTATCCATCCAGGACATGGGTGGTGTTGATCTGAATCATTTCAAAATTTCTCTTGAAAAACTTCTTAACACCAACATTGCTTCTGTAAAATTTGCTACACCCAAGTATGCCCCAGGGCAAGAACCCTGTGTGGCAGACCTGGTTCACAACCAAAAACTTCATCCCAACTCATTTGGATTGGGCAAGCATGATGTGGCTAAAATGTCTCCTCTTTCTTATGAACAGATAGAGCAAGACTGTCGCACACACATAGGATTCCTAAAATGGGTGGAGGCCTTTAACAAGGCCAGGGAAGAATGGGTAGTGCCAGATCCTCTTAGTCCTTCTCATACTCCCCTGTCACACCTATTGACAAAAAGCCTGCAGGGTGCAAGCACTTGCGCCTGAAGTTTGTGTGTAAACATAAGCCAGCAGCAGATGGGTCAGTCATTTTCATGCTAGACCTTGTGTGACAGAGTTCAAGGGCACCACTGATCTGACAGAGGCAGAGTTGTACACGCCAGGCATTCAGCAAACATCCCTAAAAATCTTGCTGTCTGTCTTTGTGGGTCATCTCAATGATGGGGATGACTATGTATGTAAGGCTACAGACATTAAAAGGGCTTTCCTGAAAGGCTCACCTGAGATAGCACAACAAGTGTGGCATGGTCAGGTGTATGTAGTCTCCACTCCCAGAGTTTGGGCAAAACACATCCCTCAGCAGTACCTGAAAGCTAACATAGGTGTTGAAGGGCTGCAATCAGCTCCTCGCATTTTCAGGATGTCAGCTCAGGCTGTGTTTGAAAAGCTAGGGGCTAGATATGATGACATAGACCCTTGCTTCTTTGTGGTCCCACACCCTCATGGCATTCTCACCTTTGTGTGGCATGGGGATGATCAGCTGATTGCTGGGCCAAGGCGTGCTGTGGATGATTTTATTCAACAAGTGTCACAGCATTTTGAGATTGGCAAGCAAGTAGAGCTGGGCACCACTGCCATAAAATTTTGTGGCACAATGTTACAACTCCAGCAGCATCAAAACCAGTGGGTGTGTGCACTCTACTCTCCCAATGATTACATGCACAGCTGCTTGGAGGTTTTGCAAACAAAAATCAAACCTGGAGCCTGTCCTACCATTAGAGGCAAGCTGGGGTGGTTGTGCTCAACGTGTGCACCTCACCTGGCTGTGGTTAGCAGAGTTGATGATGATGTCTTGATGCAAGTAGGTCACAAAGCCATCACCAAAACTCTCCAGGAAGGCCCTCCCCTTATCTTGCACTCCTTGGATCTCCACAAAACCATTCACATCCAAGCTATGATGGATAGTTCCATGGAGTCCAGGCAGATTACCAAGTTGCAGGCAAGGGAGTCAGGCTTGTATTTTGTGCAGAATGATGATGCACCCTTGTCTCTCATTTCATGGTACAGCCGGTTGCATAGACGCAAGGCTGTCAGCAGCAATGCTGCTGAGTGCAGGGCAGTGGTGTCAGCAGTGCTTCATGCCAGGTACTTGAATCATGTGCTGGTTTGGTTGCAGATGCAAGCAGGCAGCAATGCTGGGGTGGTGGCACACTTGCTCACTGACAGTCAGTCAGTCCTCAGTTTCCTTGCTAACCCCTATGCTGTGCACACTGATCTTGACTGGGTGGTCCTGAAACAGGAGTCCACCTACTGGGAGTCCACCCGTCACGTGGAGGACAAACACAACGCTGCTGATGCACTCACTAAAGTGCCTCAGCAGGCAGCTGACAATACCAGCTGTTGTACCACTTGATGAACCCCTATGGCAAGCAGGCAACCCTGCCCCATAGGGGGGACGCCTAGCAGGGTCCTGTTCACCAGGGCCGCCTAGGTCACCCAGTACCCCTTGGGCAGGTCCAAGGGGTAGGTTGTGGCTTCCAGCAAGGGGGGTTGGTTGGAGTCTGTTTTCATACATCTGCGTGCCCTATGCCCAATAAAATCTGTTTTGATTTTTTCAACACCATGGAATTTCGTTATGCACACCTTCATAGGTGGGCATGGGATGTATCTCACACCTTTTTCACTAGGGCGTATGCCTTGGTGGATTGGCCTTGAGCTCAGTGGCTCAGGTGCCCCCATTCAAGTGGAGGGTCAAAGCTCCCTTGACAGGTGGTTACCCAGGACCCCAGTTCACTGTGGATATCCTGGGCCACCTGGCCTTACTGTTCAGTGGCAGTAAAGGCATGGGTGCTGTCATGTTGTCTAGTACAACGTGCTCAGCACAGGTGCAGGATGAAATATTCCTGTCACCTGTCACCAGGACTTCAGTCACCCATGTGCAGGGCAGGGGTGGCTGGTCTCACACGTTGTGCAGGTGCAACGTGGCCAGGTCCAGGATGTCATAGTCCTGTCACCTGTCACTCGGACTTCAGCCCCCTCTGTGCAGGGCAGGGGTGGCTGGTCCTCACATGTTGTGCAGGTACAACATGGACAGTGCAGGGTGCAATAAACCTGTCCACTGTCACTCCTCAGGTTGCAGGTAACCTGAGCTCAGTTGACCCAGCCTGGCTGGGTATTTTCTCTCTGAGTGGGCGATGATGATGGAACAACATGGAACCTCTTAAACGGTTACCTTGGCATTTTTACAATGGCTTTCTTGGCTGGTGATGCACTCCCTGGATAGGCAGACAGGCATAGCTATCTCCCTTGTGAGCTCGCGAGGAGGAGGAACTCCCCGGGCATGTTGAGCTAAACGTGATGCCATCACAAGTATTGCACGAGTTCTGGGGCCCATCTTTTTCAGTCCAGATGTTGCAGTATGGGTGTCAGTTGCTCAGCACCTCAGTCAGCTTGGAGTCAGTCTCCTAGCTGGGCAGGGTCAGGCTTGAAGTCGCTAGCCTTCAACCTGAAAGGAAAACATAATGGGAGTTAGATGAGATGCTTAGGCTGACACACGGATTTCCGGCCTGCGCGCCGCGTATTGCCTACCGCGGCTGAGCGGGACACCTCAGTACAGTACGGCAGGGTGTACGGTACTGAGGTGTCATGTGGACGATGTGCGGTTAGTGCCAGACTGTTCCTAGGTGCTAGATCGACCCGCCAGGTCCGGTGTAGCCGGGCCTGACGGGCCGAGTCTTAGCTGGTTGCTAGTGACGTGGTCGCATGGCATTGCAGTGTACAGTTGTCCACTGGTTGGTGCTGCAGGTAGCACCGCCATAGGCATATAGGCGTAGCACTGGGGAGTGCCGCAGCACCCGAGTTTGCCCAGACGTTCCATTCTGAGCCCTCAGCTTCCATTGCTCTCTCATTGTATTATTGTAATACAATCATCATTCGCTCTCAGCTTTCGCAGTTGTTCGTCGTCCCTAGTCTCCATCCAACTCGGAGTACATATGATCCGGGATTTCCGAATAGGGGACTGCCGACGCGGTGAGACACGCCCTTATTACATAGGAAGGAGTGACTATGTAATCCACACTATGTACTCCAAGAGTACATAGTGTGGAGTACATAGTGCCTCCAATGCAAGCAGGTATTCTCTGTTGGTTTTTAATAATAATAGTTGGATAAATCTTTATAGGGAGGGGGGGAAGCTGCCGGCGTAGCTTAACGTTGATCACCGGCTGAGCGGCTGTGTTATTTCGCAGGACACACGGGTGTTTTCAACAGGAAAGACGCGAGGTATGGCTCGAAAGCCCAAGCATAATGGAGCCGCTTCGGCTGGCGGCAGCAAGGGAAAGGGTCCTATGAAGAAAACGCGCCCGAGTGGTCCTCCTGGCAGTAAGGGAAGTGCGTCGTGTGATCCCAATGACTCATCGATCCCAATGACGCCAGGCGCCAACGTTATTGTGGTGCCAGAGACAACCAGCGGTCACAGCCGGGACGTTCAGACTTCGGATCCTAACAAAACTATACTTTTAGACGAAGCTTGTCCCAAAAAGAATTGCTGCTGCGCTACTTGCAACGCTGACGTACATGTGAAGATCTGTTTGCACGGAATGACAAAAAGGTAAACACTTAATCCCTGCCTGCCTGCCTGCCTGCCTGCCTGCCTGCCTGCCTGCCTGCCTGCCTGCCTGCCTGCCTGCCTGCCTGCCTGCCTGCCTGCCTGCCTGCCTGCCTGCCTGCCTGCCTGCCTGCCTGCCTGCCTGCCTGCCTGCCTGCCTGCCTGCCTGCCTGCCTGCCTGCCTGCCTGCCTGCCTGCCTGCCTGCCTGCCTGCCTGCCTGCCTGCCTGCCTGCCTGCCTGCCTGCCTGCCTGTTTACTGACATAGACAGCGGTTTGGTATGCATACAGATGGCCTAAGACTTATCCTGCGATACTATATGATATGTGTTTCCCTGGTACGCTTGCAGATCCATCCACATTACGATCTCGTGAACCAGCATGTATATATCCCATGTATAGTAGTATAGAGCTTTGACATGGCTCTGTATATAGGTTTATAGCTGGGCGTTTGCTTTGGTTTGAGTGATTTCACTCTGCTGTAAGTAATTATATTTTTAATGTATATATCCCCTGAAGGACTGCTGTGCCAGGAGTCTTTACTACTACTGATCAGCTCATAATTATACCCATCAGTGAGCCTGGTCAGCAATTGTACGCTGTGGCATGCTTTCAGTAACCGTTAGCACCATTGCAACCGTTGGCATTTTCATTTCATCATAAGTGGGGCAACTAATTTCGTGAAATTTGAGGGCTTCATGGTCCGCGGCTCCCCAACGCAACCACATGCAATTTTAGTTGATTAACTGGAGTACTTGTAATAATCAACTGTTTCATATCAGGCTTGCTTTGCAATGGTAGTCTCACATAATTGATCGCTGAGTTTATTAATCAATCTGGATGATTATTCTCGTGTCCCCGTTGGGGGACCACGCAGCACTGAATTCCCCAATGAAGTTATAGTCCAGGCGTCTTCCCAAGACATCAATCAATGAATAAATAATCACTTAATTACACACAGGTCGTGAGGGTGAGATGAATACAACCCCAACTACGGTCACTGTCTCATGCTCATGCCTGTGCCCTAGCCTTTGTATAGCCATGCTGATCTTCCAGCCCATGCCAGGCCCTCCTTGAGCTCTGAGAGATCATGCTGGTGCAGGTGCCCTTGGTGCACCTACAGGAGGTGTAGTTTACATCCTACCCTTGCAGGAAGTAGCCAATAATGTATTAAAAGCCATATGAAGTGAGACAGCTATGCCTGGACGCATGGCGATCCAACGCCGTGGAAGGACTAGGGTAGTTGTCTGAGAGGAAAGACGCGAAGGCCGCGTGGCTATCTCTAGGTAGACCTGCATTGGAAGCCATATGGCCCTTGTCAGGGATATGTGCTACATGTACTCCCTGCATGGCAACAGAGTAATGTTCATTCATTAATCTGTCTTGCATATTGCATTAACTGAGACAATGGTGACATGTGTGCGGACCACAATACAACAGTTGGGACATGTCATGCTGGCAAGGATGATGCATGAAGAATGTAGCCCTGCGCTTCCTATGCAGAGAGTCACTCTCTGTCATTGAATTGAATGGAATTGAATTGTAACATAACTCCGTTGGGAGTATATGTAGCACATAGCCCTTGAGAGGGGGCATATGGCCTATCATACATCCTAAGCTACTTCCTGCAAGGGTGGGGATGTAAACAACACTTGCTCGAGGTGCACCAATTAAGGCACCTGCACCCTCATGATGTATCGCGCTATGCCCACTTAAGGGGGAGCGTGGCATGTGGGGGAAGATCATCATGGCTATACAAGAGCTATGGCATGGCGTCTCAGCAGAGAGTTACTCCCTGCATGGGCACTGCATAATTAAATAAAGCTAGGCATCATCTGGAGGGTGGCTCATCATAGGCACACATGTACATGACTAAAAAGGCTAGGCCTAGGCTGGTATAGTGCCTGTAGTAGGCGGGCATGTACACTCTCTGTCATGTTCCTCATTAATTAATTCATTACATGACTCCATTGTGAGTACATGTGGCACATATCCCTGAAGCTGTGCATATGGCCTTTAATACATTCTGGGCTACTTCCTTGCGAGGGTAGGATGTAATGTCAGTTAACTACACCTGCTCCAGGTGCATGAAGTGCACCACCACCACCACCAACAACAACAACAACAACAACAACAACAACAACAACAACAACAACAACAACAACAACAACAACAACAACAACAACAACAACAACAAACAACAACAACAACAACAACAACAACAACAACAACAACAACAACAACAACAACAACAACAACAACAACAACAACAACAACAACAACAACAACAACAACAACAACAACAACAACAACAACAACAACAACAACAACAACAACAACAACAACAACAACAACAACAACAACAACAACAACAACAACAACAACAACAACAACAACAACACCAACAACACCAACAACAACAACAACAACAACAACAACAACAACAACAACAACAACAACAACAACAACAACAACAACAACAACAACAACAACAACAACAACAACAACAACAACAACAACAACAACAACAACAACAACAACAACAACAACAACAACAACAACAACAACAACAACAACAACAACAACAACAACAACAACAACAACAACAACAACAACAACAACAACAACTACTACTACTACATGTACTCCCACAGTTATGTTCCTAATTTATTAATTAATTAATGTGTCTTGCATATTGCATTAACTGAGACAATGGTGACATGTGTGCATTATCAGGATGATGCATTATCAGAATTTAGCCCAGCGCTGCGAATGCAGAGAGTCACTCTCTGATGAGAAGCCATGCCCTAGCCTTTGTATAGCCATGCTGATTTTCCACCCCATGCCAGGCCCCCCTTGAGCTCTGAGAGATCATGCTGGTGCAGGTGCCCTTGGTGCACCTACAGCTGTAGAGCAGGCTGCGTGGAAAGTGGGTGGGGCGTCTCGTGGGATAACCTCAGCTAGGTATAACCTGGTATCCCGCAGCCACGATGTGGTAGCCCCATTGCTCGAGGTATGTGGTCACGTTTCCCACGGGCCGCACCCTTGCCAGGGGCTCTCCGTTGTTGCCCTTCGCCGCTATCCCGTCGTGCTCATTCCAGTTTTCCACACCCCCCGCTGCTAGCGGGTAGCAGCGCCGTGAAATGTTTGTAACTATGAAACCGGATGAGCGCCCATAGGTGCAATGTGACTGTGCACATCTTGCCCCCATCCACCATCAACTGCACCCCCTCCACTATCACTGGCACATCCCCTCCCTTGTACTTCCTGCATGGCAGGAATTTCCAGTTGTGGAGGTTGCAGAAGGCCAGGAATGGGGGTGGGACGTCGAATAGGAACGTGCGCGGGTGGAAGCACAGTGGTTCAGGATACTGCTCACCTTCCGTGGCGTGCTTTGTATGTGCCCACAGCGATGACTGGCACGCTTTTTTGATGCGGTCTGTGACGGACAGCGGCGTGGGGTGAGCTTCTTCGCGATACGAGAGGTCGAGAAGCGCAAAAGCAGGCTCCTCGGTGACGCGGGGGGGCTTGCACATCCAGTTGCCCTCTTTGATGCCACAAAATTTGACATGGTCAAGCAACAGTCTCACCGTTGCATCTGGGACGCCCTTTCCCGTTGGGTTCACATCTGTGGATACCCTCGCAAGCGCATCTCGTAGCAAGTCCCTTGCCTCATCCAGCTTGGCTTGGTACAAATCCTCATTGTCCGGCTTGGAAAAGGCTAGGTACCACACACACTGCATCAGCAGCCATCCCACCTCGCATCGTTCACTGCAGTGGTCCTCTCCACGCGCTCTCCCCCCTATCAAAATCAGCCCCCACATGCGTCCCCAGTAGGACGCGAGGATCAACGCCCAGACAAACATGATACCTGCGTCCACATGGCAGCCTGATGCAAAGTTGGTGAAGGTGATTCTGTTTGGGTACAGACGCTCGTCCTTGTGTTCATGATAAACTTTAGCGGTCTTCTGGCAGGCCGGGGACGTGGGGTCCAAGGAGACCAGGAAAGTAGGCCCTGGTGGATCCACTTCCGACGGGAACGAGGCTCTAGGGAGACAATGGAAGGTAGGCTCCTTGGCCCACATCTGGGCGGAGTGACCGCGGGGACCACATCAGAGGGCTCCCCCCCGGCGGCTGTTCTGTCCTAGCCGCAGGCGGTCTCCGTCGTATCCGGTCGGCGGTCGCCGACTCTCTCGCTCCAACTCAGCGCGGACCCCCACGTGCGCTCCCAGTGACGAGCATCCGGGCGACGAGGTGGTGGTGACGCCTCGCGAGCGGTTCGTACTCGTCCCTGAGTCGCGAGCGGGAACGCGAAGCGCGAGGGCGGTGATGGCGACCGATCGACGTGCAGGTCGCTCCGGAGCACGTGAGAAGCGGGTTGACTGCCCCCACCCATCCGGTGGCCCTCGAAGACTCGCGACTCACGCCCGGGAGGTCGCCCCAGCCCGTCGCCGGCGGTGGCGCCTCATAACGTGGCCAGGAGGCGGTCATGCGCCGCCCTCCAGGGAGCCCGCGAGATGGCGGATCGCGGAGGGGAGCGAGGGAGAGGGCGTGGAGGGTGGTCGTCGGAATCGGAGTCGTACCCTCACTCCATCGTCCTGGTCCTCATCATCCATAGCCAGATTGCGATCCAGAGCCTGCCGTAACGATACTGCCCCGCACGCAGACATTTTTTCGCCCGCGCGCCCTCACAAACGGAAGGTAACGGGAAAGTAGCTTTCCAGCAGTTTTCCGGCACTGCGGGTGGAATTAGGAGGAGCAAAAGCGTGGAAATGCAGACCGCGCTTCCAGCGTGTTCATGGCACGGTGACAAAGGCACTCCGCTCAATGGGTTTTCCCAATCTGTGCCGACACCACGCCGTCGCGCGCTGCGGTGCGGGTCTCGATCTTGAACCCAGTTTCGCCGCACGAACCCTCGAAAAGTCTCCAAATGCGCAGGGCCGACCCCGCGCCAGAATGGAATCAGCGCGGAGAATCCGAAGGCATTGGTTACGGCGCCGACGTCGTCGTTCAACAAGGTTCACTCCGCGACATAGTCGCGCAGAAACACTCGGGGATTAACCGTTCTCATGGTTCCACTAGGAGTTAATTTGAAGCCCCGTAACCTGTCCGGTAACTTCGACGCCCCCGTAACCTGCCCGGTAACTTCGCGGGGCAGGTTACGGTCCGTATTCGTTGGCGTTTAGGTTACCGGACCGCGGTTACGGTAACCACATTCGGATATTGGCCCGAGAATTCGGTACGGCCCAATAACTGGGCGGTTATGTTTACGGGGCGTGAAGCGGCTTCGGTTCAGTTACGTTGGGGTAAATACGGGAGGGTCAGGTAGTGGGTACGGCGCCATAGCTGCTCCAATATTAGGTATGGGGCTGGTTACGGGGCCGTTATCGTTAACTGGATCGTAAACCGCGACATAGCTGGCTAGCTACGCATGCACACTGTGGGAAGACGTAGAAGACGACGAAGACATTGGTAATTAAGTCTTTCGCAGTCAGGACAGCCTCTGTTGTGTATCGATGGAGGACGCGCGGGCCTGGGAAGCACGCTGGGTGGCAAAGCGCACAGCGGCAACCGCATTCGAGAGAATTTCTCTGGCAGCAAAGGTACGTGGACCCTCACAAGACGGCTGCCATGGAATTAATGAATAAGTAGCTGAGAAAACGCATATGCGTATATGTCGTCGCCAGGGGACGCTGTCGCAGACTATAGCTTCTCGCAAGAGTTTGAGGGGATTCATAAAACGTATTGTGGCAAGGATGATGTGGGTATGGTTGTGTTCACTATCGTCGCGTTGACCACCTATCGTCGCAGCGGCAATCACAGCGCTCAAAAGCTGAGGGCCGCCATGCAATGTCCTGTTACTTTTTATTGCGAGATAAGGAAGCGTTGTAGTGAGCACCATGTTGCATGGGTTGCATTCTGTTATACTGCTGTAGATAGTGGCCACGACTAGTTTATTTGAGCTTACCCTTGTTGTAATGATGTGAAAATACTTCAATGTGTGAGCCAACCATGCTTGATAATGATCTGCTGCGTGCAAGCTGCCATAATACCGTGATCCTGTTGGATGATCCTACTTGTTCCCTGTCCTCCATTGCCCATTTTTTTGGCCCATGTCAGTTAAGCGCAGTTTATGATGTGTTGTTTTGTTGTTGAGCTGGGTTGGCATAGCCTACACTCTAACACGGGGAAACAGAAGAAATGCTGGTTAGGCAGCGTGAGTGCTACGTCAGTGTACATAGTTGCCATGCACACCAGTGCATTGTCGTGTCTGCCTCCGTCATCTGCCGGCTCACCGTGGCAGCGTTGATTTCTGACTTTCCCTTTGTTGTAATGATGTGACAATACTTCAATGTGGTGAGCCAACATGCTTGATATAATTTACTGCACGCAGCCTGCCATAATACGTGATCCAGTTGGATGAATCCTACTTGGTTCCTTCCTCCATTGCCATGTTTTTTTGCCCATGTCAGTTAGCGAGTTTATGATGTGTTGTTTGTTGTTGAGCTGGGTTGGCATAGGCCTTAACACTCTAACCCGGGGGAAACAGAGAAAATGCTGGTTGGCACGTGAGTGCTACGTCAGTGTTCACATAGTTGCCATGCACCCAGTGCATTGTCGTGTCTGCCCATCATCTGCCGGCTCACCGTGGCAGCGTTTGATTTCTGACTTTCCTTGTTGTAATGATGTGACAATACTTCAATGTGGTGAGCCAACCATGCTTGATATAATTTACTGCACGCAAGCTGCCATAATACGGTGATCCAGTTGGATGATCCTACTTGGTTCCTTGTCCTCCATTGGCCATGTTTGTTGCCCATGTCAGTTAGGGCAGTTTAGGATGTGTTGTTTTGTTGTTTACCTTGGTTGG
The DNA here is from genome assembly GCA_009746045.1 of Mesostigma viride. Classification (NCBI taxonomy): domain Eukaryota; kingdom Viridiplantae; phylum Streptophyta; class Mesostigmatophyceae; order Mesostigmatales; family Mesostigmataceae; genus Mesostigma; species Mesostigma viride. Next base: position 494,125 of record RPFO01000692.1, on the reverse strand, counting down.
CATAGGCCTTACAACTCTAAACCGCGGGGAAACAGAGAAAATGCTGGTTAGGCACGTGAGTGCTACCGTCAGTGTTCACATAGTTGCCATGCACCCAGTGCATTGTCGTGTCTGCCCATCATCTGCCGGCTCACCGTGGCAGCGTGATTTTGCTTTCCTTGTTGTAATGATGTGACAATACTTAATGTGGTGGCCAACATGCTTGATATAATTTACTGCATCGCAAGCTGCCATAATACGTGATCCAGTTGGATGATCCTACTTGGTTCTTGTCCTCCTTGGCCATGTTTGTTGCCCATGTCAGTTAGGGCATTTAGGATGTGTTTTTTGTTGTTCCTTGGTTGGCATAGGCCTTACACTCTACCGGGGAACAGAGAAATGCTGGTTAGGCACGTGAGTGCTACGTCAGTGTTCAATTGTTGCATGCACCCAGTGCATTGTCGTGTCTGCCTCATCATCTGCCGGCTCACCGTGGCAGCGTTGATTTCTGATTTTCCCTCCGCCGCATGCGTTGGGATTCCGTTTTGGCGTTGCGTTGAATACAGGTGAGGGAATGCAAAGAACCGCTTCACTTCTTGAAGCATCAGCAAAGTTTGACGTACACGGCGACCATGGAAGCGTGAGGCGGGGGCAATATACATGGAACAGGAATTGAAAAATGGCATCAACAAAAATCCCAAGCTGTGGAGCAGCCTGAAATTTGTAAAGAATGGAGTTGTGACCACCACACTTCAGGGAAGTGTAGCGGTGAGTCACTCTCTTATTTTAGTTGGTGGCAATTTATTGCTGTGATGCAGGCTGCCATGCCAGCAGTCTTCCCTAATGTGTGTGGTAGGAGTACAAGACAAAGGCAGTTATGGTGCTGGCCCCTGAACTGACCCTGCCGCTACATGGTTGGTAATGTTGCTGCTTGGTTGGCTTTCCTTTGACGTGCATATCGTCCAATTTCGGTAATGCAGAAAGAACGCCTAAGGAAGCACATCATTACCTGGAGCAGCAAGCGAGAGGCAGCAGAAAGAGAGAGGAAGAGAGTGAAAGAGAGGCGGCGAAGAAGCGCGAGGAACAGGATCGGAAAGGCAAGAGGCAGCGGGTGGAGGAACATGGCAACGAAGCCAGCGGCAGAGAGGAGCTGCGAGCAAGCATGTCAACTGCGGTGGATGCAGACGTGGGGGAGGCACATGCGGGGCAAGCATGTGTAGGCCTGGAAATCGTGCCAGGGCCCACCGTGATTGCAATTGCCGAGTTCCTGCTGAAGCGAGCACTGGCCTCATTGCCGCAGTTGGCAGCCAAGGACGCGAGCATCACGGAAGTGGATGCTTTGTGCAAGGAAGAAAACTGGGATCGGGGAGTCCAGCGGTGGACCTGATGAACAACACAGCCTGTGCCCTTGGCAAATGCCGGCTGCAGTTGGTCTCCACTCCGTCCATGTTGATGGCAAGGTCAGTGGTGGCACAGTTTTTCCTGTTTTGGGTATGACGCATAAATAATTGCCCCTTGTATGTACGGGTGCGGTCGATTGGCCTCCCTCCAGCAACATTGCAACATCCGTTACTGACGTCCACTGCATGTGGCGGATGCGTTCCTTCTGCATGGGGTTTGCCTTGTGTGCCGTTATTGCGCAGGGTGTCGTCAGTACATCGGATGCACTGGGGCCCCAGGCCGGTCAGGGGGGCATTCCAGCGGAGAGGCAAGCGAGTACATTGACACAGGAGGGGACAAGGCAGGCCGAGGTGGGGGGCAACACCGGGGGGGCGGCAGCACGGTGGAGCGGGGGAAGCAGGAGGAGGCGGGGGAAGCCAAGCCTGAGGGGGGTTGCGCCGGGGGGGAGGCAGCGAAGGTGGAGCGGGGGAAGCAGGAGGAGGCGGGGAAGCCAAGGACGAGGAGGGAGCAGCGCCGGGGGGAGGCAGCGAAGGTGGAGCGGGGGAAGCAGGAGGAGGGGGGGAAGCCAAGGACGAGGAGGGGAGCAGCGCCGGGGGGAGGCAGCGAAGGTGGAGCGGGGGAAGCAGGAGGAGGAGGGGAAAGCCAAGGCCGAGGAGGGAGCAGCGCCGGGGGGGAGGCAGCGAAGGTGGAGCGGGGGAAGCAGGAGGGGCGGGGGGAAGCCAAGGACGAGGAGGGGAGCAGCGACGGGGGGGAGGCAGCGAAGGTGGAGCGGGGGAAGCAGGAGGAGGCGGGGAAAGCCAAGGACGAGGAGGGGAGCAGCGCCGGGGGGGAGGCAGCGAAGGTGGAGCAGGTGAAGCAGGAGGCGGGGAAGCCAAGGACGAGGAGGGGAGCAGCGCCGGGGGAGGAGCAGCGAAGGTGGAGCAGGTGAAGCAGGAGGAGGGGAAAGCCAAGGCGGAGGAGGGGAGCAGCGCCGGGGGGGAGGCAGCGAAGGTGGAGTGGGTGAAGCAGGAGGAGGGGGGGAAGCCAAGGACGAGGAGGGGGTCAAGACCAGAGGGGCGGCAGCAAAGGGGAAGCGGGTGATGCAGGAGGAGGGGGGGAAGCCAAGCCTGAGGAGGGGGTCAAGACCGAGGGGCGGCAGCAAAGGGGAAGCGGGTGAAGCAGGAGGAGGGGGGAAGGGCAAGGCCGAGGAGGGGAGCAGCGCCGGGGGGCGGAAGCAAAGGTGGAGCAGGGGAAACAGGGTCAGGCGGGGAAGGGCAAGGCCGAGGAGGGGAGCAGCGCCGGGGGGGCGGAAGCAAAGGTGGAGCAGGGGAAACAGGGTCAGGCGGGGAAGGGCAAGCCGAGGAGGGGAGCAGCGCGGGGGGGCGGAAGCAAAGGTGGAGCAGGGGAAACAGGGTCAGGCGGGGAAGGGCAAGGCCAAGAAGGGGGGAAGACAGGAGGGAAGACAGCAAAGGGCAAGCATGGGAAGAAGGTGACTCCGTTAATCGTGGTGTCGAGTGAGGAGGAGGAGGAGGAGGAGGAGGAGGAGAGGAGGAGGAGGAGGAGGCGGAGCCGAGGAAGGTAGCGACCGATGAGGAGAAGAGCAAGGAAACATACTGTCAGTTCTGCA
>RPFO01000692.1:259284-489003 GCA_009746045.1 Mesostigma viride | reverse complement strand
GCCTTCCTTGAGGCGGATATGGTGCAACACAGAACGGGGCGGGGGAAACTGCGGTGTAGACTCGTCGAACAGCTTCTCCCGCTTGGCCAGGACGGCGTTGTAGCGCGCGATCTCATCCTCAGTGAAGTCGTGTCCGATCTCCAGCAGCTCCTGAATCAGGGCACCGAGTCAAGGCGGACATGTAGTACTCCTTACCCTTCTGCAGGTTGCGCGCGAGCGTCTTGCTGCTCATCAGCATCTGAGAAGCATGGCGTCGTGGCTTCTCGGGCCCCGCGTCGTGCTGAACGTTGTGCACCTCAGTGCCATGCGCCAGGTATTCGTGCCGCGGGCACCAGAAGGAGCCATCAGGAAACCAACCACCCGGCGCTTGACACTGATCGTCACGTCCTGGGCATCCTGCCAATCCACGCCCAAGATGATGTCGGCTGCGCCAGCGGCGCCACTGTGGCTGTTACCTCTGGAAGGCTACGGGCCCACCACGTCCCCGATGTACCGGATGGGGCCCGTCGAGCTGATGGAGCTCAAGAAGATCCTGATGGCCCTCCTTGAGCGTGGTCTGATTGAGCCCAGTAATAGCCCCTTCTCCGCTGGGGTACTCCTTGTGCCCAAGCCGGGGGGCAAGTGGCGGCTCGTCACCGACTACAGGAAGCTCAACGCGATCACTGTCAAGTCCAAGTACCCGCTCCCGCGCATTGATGACATCTTCAATCGGGTGCAGGGTGCCACCTGCTTCACGGTGATCGACTGCGCCGATGGGTTTTGGCAGCTTCGCATCGCTGAAGAGGACTGTCACAAGACGGCCTTCAATACGCCATACGGACACTACCAGTTCCGCGTGGCGGCGATGGGGCTCTGCAACTCACCAGCCAGCTTCCAGATGCTCATGAACGACATCTTGCGGCCCGTCATGGGGACCGCACACCTGCCACAGGTGTCCAGTGACCTGCGCGACCCTCGCAAGGGGGACAAGCCGCCCTGGTCCTGGAAACGCACTTGCGCGCTGGCCTATCTAGATGACATCCTGGTGTACTCCAAGACCTTCGAGGAGCACCTGGAGGACGTCGATACGGTCCTGCGCATCATGGAAGACGAGCATCTCTCGGCCCGCAGGGCTAAGGTTCGCGCGGGGCGCAGCGTCCCGTTCCTGGGCCACACGCTTTCTGCAGCAGGCGTGGCCACGGACCCCGAGAAGATCGCCTCTGTCCAACAGTGGCCAGCTCCGACCGACGTGAAGGGCGTGCGTAGCTTCCTGGGCATTGCGTCATACTATCGACGCTTCATCCCCAGGTTTGCCACGATCGCGTCGCCCATCAACGCTCTCCTCAAGAAGGGCGTGTCCTTCGTCTGGTCGGCACAGTGCCAGCAGGCCTTTGAGGCCCTCAAGGCCAGTTTGACTGCGGCCCCAGTGCTCGTGCTCCCAGACCCGTCCCTTCCTTTTGTGGTCGCGACGGATGCCAGCAAGGTGGCTATCGGCGGGGTCCTCCTGCAGGACCAAGGCAAGGGCTTGCAACCGGTTGAGTACATCTCCCGCACAATGATCCCCGCCGAGCGGAACTATCCGGTCCACCAGCAGGAGCTGTTGGCTGTGGTCTACTGTTGCCACACATGGCGCCACCACCTGTTGGGCGCGCAGTTTGATGTTGCGGTCAGCGAGACAGGAGACCTCGACCCCGCCCGTTTGATTATTCACACGGACCATAGGCCCCTGACTCACCTCCTGACGCAGCCAAATCTGACGCCCCGTCAGGCCAGATGGATGGAGTACCTTTCCCAATTCGCCCCTTTTAAGATCCAGTACGTGAAGGGTGCGGACAATGTTGTGCCCGACGCCCTCTCCCGTCGTGCTGACTACTGGTTCTATGAGGACATGGGGGTGCTCCATACCACCTGCGAGGAGGCGCCTGGCGCCCCGCTCTACGATGACCCCCCACGGTCGCCGCGGGCGCGCTACCTGTTCCACATGAGTCATACCACTCCGGATGCCTTGTCGCCCCCCGATGGCGACGACGACCAGCGCGTGGACGCGCGGTCCCCCGGGGAAGGGGAGGGATCCCACACGCGGGTTCCCCTCGGTGCTGTGGCTCAGGGATCCCACACGCGGGTTCCCCTTGGTGCTGTGGCTCAGGCCATTTTTCATCTGGAACCCCTTGGATCTCCGGTGGTCGTGTCTGAGTACCTACACTCGGCGCTTGACCAACCAGAGGAGGAGGACGAGGCCGATGCGTACACGGTCACATCCCCCCTGGAGACGCTGATCAGCCGCTTCACGGTTACCGAGCCGGCCGCCTTGGAGGTGATCAAGTCACACCCCAAGATGATGGGCAGGCTCCCGTGCAAGTTCCAAGAGGGACGCCTATACGTCATGGTGCGCCCTGACACGTGGCGCCTCTACATACCCGAGCTCTGTCGAGCAGCTTTGCTCCACGAGCTCCACGATTCTCTTGTCGGCGGTCACCAGGGCATTCATCGGCTGCTACCACGGGCGCGCCGCCATTTCTACTGGCCTGGCATGAAGGACTACATCAAGGCCTATATACGCGAATGCCCGTCGTGCCAGGTAGCCAAGTCCCAGAACACGGGTACTCAGGCTGTTCCAAAGACACTACCTGATCCCCTGGGTCCCTGGGACTCTATCCAGATGGATTTCGTCGGCCCCTTTAAGAAGACCAAGAATGGCAACAGCAAGATCTTGGTGTTCGTGGACCGACTCACGCGCATGTGCCACCTGGCCCCCTGTCCGGCTGACCTGACAGCCGAGGGGTGTGCCAAACTGTACCTCAACCACGTCTTCCGGTTCCACGGACTCAGCCGCCAGTTCATCTCGGACCGAGACACGCTCTTCACAGCCCGGTTCTGGCAGGAGTTCTTCGACTGCCTGGGAACCAAGGTGTCGCTAGGCACGGCTTATCACAGCTCGTCCTCCCATCTGGTGGAGCGGCTCAACCGCACGGTTCAGGAAACCATGCGCCATTACACCGACGAGGTGGGCAGCAACTGGGAGGAGTTGCTATGCTTCGTGGAGTTCTCCCTGAACAACGCACCACAGGCCGCCCATGGCCTCACCCCGTTCTTTCTCAACACAGGACGGCACCCGCTGACGCCGACCGACTTACTGACAAGTCCGGCGCTGGCGGAACCGGAGGTGCTGCGCACTACTCAGGCGGGTGTGAGCAGCCTGCTGGAGAAGATGCGCCAGGCCCACAACAGTGCGGTTAAAGGGTACCGGGCCGCCGCTGAGCGCAACATGGCTCGCGTGGAAGGCAAGCGGGACTCTAGAGCACCGGACATCGAGGTCGGGGACTGGGTTCTGGTAGAGGGACCCCAGCTTGGTCGATTCTCCCAGAAGGTGGAAGGGGAGCTCAAAACGAAGCTCCGGCCCATGTACCTGGGACCTCACCAGGTGCTGGAGAAATGGGATGATGTCATGTTCAAGGTGGACGTGCCCATCTCATGGGGCACCGCGACAACCTTCCACCGCGACCAGCTCAAGCTGTACCACCAGAACTCGATCCAGGGTAGACTCAATCCCCCGGCTCCTGTGGAGTACGACCCGGAGACAGGGGAACAGGAGGATGAGGTCGAGGAGATTGTCGCCCACCGGGATTCCGGGCGTGGTCGACAACGCCAATATCGGATCCGGTGGAAGTTTTCTAGACATGGGGCAGAGGACTCTTGGAGGACGGAGAAGGAGCTCTCTGGCTGCAAGCGGTTGCTAGACGCGTACAAGAAGGTCCACAGGTTACACTAGAGGTATGTACATACACACAGAGGTATGTACATACCACCGGTACACCGTACATACCACAGGTACAGAATACACTAGTCGGTATGGCACAAGAACTCACGTGTGTCAATGTGTGTGGTATTCTCCTGTGCAGACGGGCTCCCCAAAGGAGGCCAGTCCCAGCTCCTGCAGCAGCGACAGTCCTTTGGTACACCTGACGCTCCCCGAGTCCCCGGAAGCCGCCCCAAAGGCGGACAGACCGGTGGTGCACCACACCCCTCCAGCGTCCCCTGAGGACGGCGCCCCAAAGGCGTTCGCGGCACGGCGGCTGGCAGCACAGGACGACGGAACTTCTCGGGATTCCGGCCGTGGCAAACGGCTACGCCTGGAAGAAGGAGAGGCGAGGGTAACAATGGACATGGAGGAATTAGCGCGCCAGGCCCGGAACGCCGAGGAGCTCAACAAGGACACCTTCAACCCGAGGATCTTCCTGAGGGATTACGGCATGGAGGACGTGACCCTCGATCGGGCGAGGCAGCGATATGGGAAGTTTCCCTCGAATAACCTCGCGGCCTCAGCGCTCGGGTGGCCCAACGACAGGCAGGAGGCCTTCCGCGAGATGATGGAGCTCCACTGTGGTTTCAAGGTGGAGACTAGGCGGGAACGCCAGGGGCAGGTGGTGGTCGGCACGGCCTGGGAGACTCACCAACCCGGGTGTAAGTGCGATGCTTGCATGACCACGCTGACCGCACTCATGGCCTACCCACGAGTGTTCCTCCTGTTGGTTGCGCCGGGGCTGCGAGAGCGCCTCCGACGCAAATATCACGAATTGCCCCTAGACGGGGCGCTGCGCGGTGCACTCTGCACCGCTAACGGCCAATACTCCCTGCGGCAGGCATTCGACCGCGTCCTGCAAATGGATGAAGAAGACGCCAACGGTGGGGAGGAGGATCACGACGAGTGGGATGACGACGACCTGCCCAACATGTTACCGCCGGCCGCTAGGTCTGACACTCGTGATGGAGAGGGCGCCAGGCGCCCCCCGGGTTTTGAGAACCGCCACCCAGGTCCCCCGCCGGGTCGCACCGCGCGGGAGGAGATCGCCCACACTCGGCGACATGCGGAACAGGGTGTGCGATTCAGCGGCAGCGGCAGTGACCAGGCGGGACCCAGTGGGCGACCCCATGACCGAGGTCGCGATCGGGAGCGTCCCCGTGCCTCCAATGTCCGCCCTGACATGCACGCGTCGGAGAGGTCTTTCCGTCGGGTCCTCGCAGCAGTGCACGGGCCGGCCCGAGAGGCTGCCCGCCCCGTCGATCGCGTGGCGGCTCCAGAGGCCGCCTGTCCTGCACCACAGGGGATGGCCCCAACGGTCACCCCCCTACCTGTACGCGGCCAGACCTCAGAGATGGTTCGCTCCGTAGAGCGCGACCGGGTCCCAGGGCCCGAGCGACCGATGGCGCCGGAAGGACAGTGGGTGCAGGGAGGTGAGATCCAGCCGAGGGTGGGGCGGGTGGTGTCCTATGGAGGGCAACAGCCCCGCACGGAGGTGGTGATCTTCGACTGGAACCTGGCCGGTGTGGTGACTCCCCGGCCGCGTCCTCCCCAGGAATACGAGGGCTTTGTGCTGGAGTTTCCACCTGGTCCCTGGGGTTTCAAGGATCGCGGCACCTACCAGGAACAACTTAAAATCCGGCTGCACCCACAACTCCCGTTCCTTCGGCCGCGACAAGTTGCTTCAGGGGGGCTCTGGCCGGTCATTTCCAACGGCGTGACGATGTATTGCCCGGAGGTTCGGACTTATGACTATTACGTCGCCGGGGCGAAACGCCAGGTCATCCCACCCAAGCTGGCGCCAAACGCGTCTCGGTTCCTGGCCGGGGTGGCAGATGATTGGATGCTCTCCCATCCGCCCCTCCCCCAAGTCGATTGGATGCTGGTTCCGGCGGTGATGCTGGCGATGGGCGAGGAGTACATGCGGGTGCATCACTGTGGCGCTGTGGATAAGAGGGTGGCCTCCCTCATCTTCACGGTGCCCGCGTACATGGCCGCGTTCCTGGCCATGTGGCCTGATGGCTCCTGGGATCGTCTGTCCCTCATCGGGCGACGGGATCCGGGGCCTCCTCAGCAATGGGCATTTGAGGAGGAGCTCATCGCGTACCCGGGTTGCCATGAGGATCGGGCAACCTCCCGGGGAGAGGCGGCTTACGCCGCCGCCTTGCGCCGTCGCTGACTCCCGGAGTGGACCTGTGGGCCCCGTTCGTTTTCTCTTTTTCTTTCTTTTCTTTTTAACTGTCTCTGCCGGTAGAGACATTGACTACGTCAAGACTTGTCCTTGCGTGGCGAGTTTTGGGGGAATTGGTTTTACTGGCCCGTTGGAGAACAAGGGTTGGGACATAGTACCCCTATGGTCAACCTGCGGTCGCGAGGATCATCGACCGCTCGGCTACTCAGCATTAAGTGTTGTGTGTGTTTTCAATTTCCCGTGCTTCTTCACCTCTATGACGGTAGAGACTACCGTCCCCTGGGGAGGGGGAGGAGTGTTGCGTGCCCGACCCTTGGAACGGGCGCAACAATGGAATAAATGATGTATTTTGGCTTGTTGTCATAGTCCGTAGGACTTTGGGACTCATTTCGGGACGTAATTTGGGAATTGTCCCTTGGTCAGGACTTTTGTATGGAACTATGATAGTTTGTGTGATTCGGACTAGTTATTTTGGGCCTAGGTTGATGTATGAGATCTTCTAGGGGCCGGCGCAGTCGCGCCGCGCTGCGTACTTTACAGCCGGTTAAGATCTTGTATTCATGCGTGGATTCTGTAGGTGAGGGTCGATGTCGACCCGAGGATCTTGTGTGGACTGCATGTTTCGGAGTTCTCTGGAAGGTCGGCGCCATGTCGGCGCCTCTTGCCAGCTTGGTGGCAGACCTAGGTGAAATTGGTCCGAGGACGAGAGTCTCGTCCTCTTGGTTCGGAATAAAGTGTGTGTTATCACCTGTCTGAACCTGGGGCATAAATTCCAACTGCATTTGGTAGCTCCATCCTAAATGTGGATTGTGTAGATTAATGCAATATTAATCACCGCGAGCCGTAACAGGCCTAAAGCCACGCCTGTTCCGTTAATCCCACTCCCAAAGAGTGGTCGTGGTTAGCCAAGAAGCCGGTGACAACCTACCTTAACAATAGGATCTTTCGCACGACCCGGATGGGTTCGTTACACACTTATTGCTTGGCAAAGGCTAGCCTTACCCTTATATCCCTCCCTGGCGATCCATGCCAGGGGCAAAGAACCTAGCATAATGACAGAGAAATGAACAACCAAATTAGGTGGAGGGCAATTTCAAAATAGCCCGCCAGGCCCGAGGGGGGCAGGCGGCCATGGCCCGAAGAATAACCTCAGGCAGCTGCAGTGCTGCACCTCCAAACTGCGGTGCAAGCCCACATAATGGGCAACCGTGGAGCTGCTAAGCCAGCGCCCCCGGCCCTGGATGTCCCCCATGCTGCGACCCGCGAGGAAATCGTGAGTGGCACCTCCATGCCGCAGCCCGTGAATGGTGAAAATCTGGGCGACCCCCAAGGCCTGACTCGCAGCCTGCCAAATGCGCCGGAATTGCGGGTAGGTGAAAGGGAACACGGCCTCCCAAGCATGCTTACCCGCGATGCAGTGACGGAGGATGGTTTCAGACATCACGTCTTCTACCACCACTGACTGAGTCTTGCCCTTAGAGGTCTTGGTAGACCTCAGCAGTAGGGCGCCCCGTTGAGCCGGCCCAAGCCGAACGTCAGGCTGGAGGCGCACATGGCCAACACGGAGGTTCAGCGCCTCCGAGATTCGCAGGTAATGGCGGAACACGATGACAACCAGCAGGCCCGCAAGGCGCTGACCTTGCATGACCATCGTGCTGGCAAGTGCAAACGCCGCCTCCCATGGAATGGGAGGAGGGGCACGGGGGGGCACAAGTGTTTTCCACCCAGCGAGGACGCCACGGGCCAAGTCCCACCGCTTCACCATACCGGGATAATAAAGTTGCAACCCCATCAAGGCATTGACACACACTTGGCGGCTGTACCCCCGAAAATGAGCCCAGGCGACATACGCACAAAATGTCTCCTCAAGGGTGTCAGCTCGTGACGATGACCCGTCCGCCCGCCCACCAGCCTCCCACCAAGTCAAGAGGGAATCAAGACCACGACGGTAGGCCAGCAAAGTAGCCGGCTTTACTTTCCCCTCTAGCAATGGAAGGTAGCTAACAGGTGCAGGGGGCCCCGGGTTAGGATGGATGCCTTCCGCGGTCAGGTCGCGCACCCAGCCTGCCAAGAAAGTCGCCATGGATTGGCCGCGAGAAACGCCATCGGCTGGTTGAAGTGCACTCGGCGTCCACACCCACTGGGAACGACTCCCCGTGGCGAGGGTCAGCGCGCACAAGCGGCGGCACTGCTTGTTGAGCTTGTGGGATGAGGACCGCCCCTTAGCCAAGCAGCCCAACGCCGCGGTGGAGTCCACCAACCTCACCACCCGCTTGCCTCGGTTTGCCAAGCTGCGCGCACTCCTCTCCACGCCCTTCACTGCAGCCCGCACCTCCTTCTCGTTGATGTGCATCCCCGGATCCCGCCAACGACTCCGGACCCCAACCCGCCATTGCTGGCTAGTGATTGCTTGTTGCGCCCGCGCGCTCAGTGGCCTAGGGCCAGCGTAGGCCACCTCACTTGGTATGAGCAAAGTCGGGTACCCCCGCACCTCTCGTGCCCTCGCCAGCTCCGTCACATCGCCCGGCTCCATGGTTGCGTACACGACACCTTGCCCGTAGGTGGACGCGTCAGATGCAACCACCTCACGGGCCAAAGGTGCGCTTCGGTCAACCCTTAGCATGGGAGCCAAGGCCAGGGCACACTCTAACTCCTCCCGCACCCCGGCCCACAGCACCCAGGATCGCTGCCCCCACCCTTGCAGGCTGATGAATTTGAAACATTGCTGCCAAATGGACAAGCAGCTGCGGCTTAACATCTGCAGCCACAACCACCGCCCCAAGACGGCAGCCAGCCCCTCGGCCGTAGCTCGGCCTCGAGTGAGTATAGCCTGCGTGTGGGCGATCACAAGGTTGAGCTGCTTGACCGTTGGTTCCAGCACGCCGTTCCGTCGGTGCACCACCCCTAGGGCTTCTAGCTCGTCCCCTTCCAGGCTCGCCATCTTAGTCTTCTCCTTAGACGGCACAAGGTTGTTAGGGAGGTAGCCTTCCTCAATAGCGCGCGTGATGAGCTGGTTCACCGCCTCGCAGGTCCGCCCGTTGCTGGCCACCAAGTCATCAATAGTGATGGACAGCATGGGGGCAGGGGGGTTTTCCAGGTCAATCTGAAGCTCCCCGGCGCGCTCCTCCTTGTACTCGATGGCCAAGCGCAGTGGCTGGCCACACTCGTCGCGCACCAAGGTGAGCTCACCTGCGCTTGAGAGGTAGTTGACCTGGCGCCTCGGATCCAGGGCACCGGTCATGTAGAGCACCATCTCATGGATGGCCTCCCCCAGCGCCACCGCATGGGAATGTCCCATGGCCAGCACCTTGAGCACGGGCCACACCTTCCGCCTGGGCCCTGCCAGACCTACGCTAGTCGACCACACACTAGGAAGCCCTTGGTAGTCCCACCACCACTCGGGCACCTCGATGGAATAGTAGTATGACACGAGGTCGCTCTTGGCGCAGTAGCACCAGCCTTTGATGTAGACCTCCACGAGGATGCCCAGGTGGGGTAGCAGGATCTTGGGGGGGTCCACCCACAGCAGGTTGCCCAGCTTCCTGTTGACGATGAACCGAAGCTCACCCACCCCCTTGGCCACTCCAAAGCAGCCATCCACCCACTTGGGCCGCCTCTCCCGGAACGCCACCATGCCCACGCCCGCTGCCCGGCTCATGAGCTTGCCCCATTCAGCCATGGAGCATCCCCGGCTGGGCTTGGGCACATTCCAATACTTTGCGCTCGCCACGACCGCTGGCTTGATGCAGTTCTCTTCGCTGGCATATATCTCCCGCCAGCTCGGCCGCATAGCCAACAGGTCGAGCAGCCGTGCCTTCCCCGCCACCTCCGCCTTTGGTAGACTCACCGCGTCCGCGCGCAGTTGTTCATACTTATTCTGCTTCCCATATATTGCATCAGCACCTTCTTGCTCCTGGCCTGTCGCAACGCCCCCTACGCGGCGACTGTGCCAGGTGCAGTGCCTCTTGACCCTCGCAAGGGCCTCCTCCCTCCCCTTAGAGCACGCCCCTCTAGGGTTAGGAGGAGGGTCTTGCCCCCCTCCCCACAGCCAATTAAGCCAACGCACTACCTTGCATTGCAGTGTGTACTCGCGGTGGCGGCGCGTGGCACGCTGTCGCCGGCGTGCCGATCTCACCCTGCCCCACGCGGTGTACGCTGGCCTAAGTGGGTATGGCAGCGGGAAAAGGGAGCGGTCCCGCTGGGATTCTATTTCCCTACTTGTTGAGCCTTGCTGAGCTTGTCCAAGAGGATGGCAGTTTGGAGAGCTGCCTTGACAGCCGGGGTGGCTGACAGTGCAGCCTCCTCCCCCAATGGCAGGAGGTGGCTGGCCACCTTCCACCCCCCCCTCCTTGCCCTTCCACCTGCAGCAAGGCCGCCACCACCCTCATTAGGTACTCCATGCCCACAAGCTCCCCGGCTGCTGAGCCCAGCTCCTTGAGAAGGGTGTCCATGGCCAATGCAATGTTCATGACAATTTTCCTGTTCTCCATGTTCCGCCAATTTCCAGGCTTTACCGTCATGACCCACGACCGGATTCCCATCCCATTGTCGCTGGCGTCCTCCAACACCCCCGGCAGCACCCGCTCCGAAACCCGATATTTCACGCTCTTGGCTCGGCTTGGCAGCGCCACCCCTTTCGAGGCCTTGAAGTGGCTTCCCGCCCCCTCCATTCCTCCCAGCGCTGCCTTCAAACCTTGCATGAATTTCTCGGCTGCGACCTCCCCCTCCTCGTCCTCCTCGTCGTCCTGATTTTCGGTTTCCGGAGGTGCCCCAACGAATGTCGCCAACCTCGCCCTCATTTCCTTTCCGACAGCCCCCCCACCTGCCGAAACCTTGGCCGCGCCTTTCGGCTTGGCCATTTTTCGCTGCGCAGGTGTCGTTGGTGGCAGCGCCTGATCCTCCTCCTCGTCCGCCGCGAGATCTGCCACGGCCAGCAGTTTTGCCACCAACGTTCCGTTTGGGTCACGTGCGTCCAACACGTCGCCAACATCAACGTGATCGGCCAGCAACTGCACGACAGACTTCAGCTGGCTCGAGCTCCACGAGCTGGCATCCGTCACCCAGTCCTCGGCACCGAAGACCTGCTCGACTGCCCCCACCGCCTCTGCGGGGCTGATGCACTTGGCGAGCAGAGTGGCGAGCTGCTTCTTTTTGGCGCTGAAGGCGACTGGCGCGTGACTGGCGGCAGCAGCCCGCGGTGTGGGCGTCCCGTCCTCCCCGCGCGCTGCCTGCCCTCCTGTAGCTTTGCGCCCCTTCGGCATTGCTGCTCAGGGCCAAAAATGGCTCCGACAGTACAGGTTCGTCAAACCAGAGGTTCGTTTCCCCTGGCTTGCTGTCGCCCGGCGCCCTCGTGAAAAGAAAAGAGGCCGACCTTAGCTACGTGGGTTTGTTTTTGTCCTTTTTTGCGTGTCATGCGGCCTTGGCCCGGACGGCATTTTTTCGCCACGCAAATGTTGCGTCTGAACAAATGATGCAATGTGGCGTTCTAATTGCCGGCAGCTTACGTAAGGCTGCCAGGGCTATTAGGTCACATATTGCGTGAGAGAAAGAATCTAGATCTAGTTAATCACTACGCCATGAGCCAAGAAACCTAGACAGTGGCAGGTTTATATCTCAACGTAGCTCCTGCCACCTGGCCAAGAAAAACTGGCCAAAGCTTTGGCCACGAATGATCCGGATCAGGCCGCACCGGCCTCAAAAGGTATGTCACGTGAACCCAATAACCTAGCTATAGCGGCTACCCTTCCATCTCACTATAAAGAAACTATGTTCAGAGAACCACGATTAAAAAAATAAATTAATTATAACATGCCTCCGGCGTTGGGAGATCATGTATAGCACAATTATTCCAGGATGGATGGGTGGAGTGGAGTCCTGAAGCCGCGTAATCGAACTAACCTAACTCCAAGCTAGCTAGTCTAGAAAAGCCTATCTACGCTACTCATCAAAACGACTCCTCCTCTTGGGGGGAGGCGGCTTGCCCACAGGGGCTGGCGTGTGAGCCTTGACAATCTTCTGCCACCGCGTCTTGTCCTGCATGGCAGTCCAAAGAAGGGAGAGAGAGGGGATGCGGTATTCAAACTGGGCTGGGACCACTAGGTCGGCCAGCAACATCTGGGTGTATTCTGATTTCTGGGTGTATTCTGATTTGGCATGCCGCAAAGGTGAAAACCATTTGCGTTTAGTGCCGGTCCGCGGAAAACGCGATCTGCAAATGAATCCAGGCCGGAATCGAACTGGGGACCTCTCGCACCAATTTTTGCTGACTATAGGACGGACGTCTCAGGTGTAGTTCATGGCATGTTTCCCTACCCTTTTAGGAATGTTCTTGGGGCCAGGCCAGGTCAAAATATGTCGCCCTGGTTGGCCGAGCCGCTGGGGACCGGCCAGACCAAGGGCGGTGCATGTCGACCTGGCTGGTGCGAGCAAGATGTCTTACAAATGCTACATATCCTACGCTGCCTAATCTCGTCCGAAGTACGAGGCATACCCTGATCAATACAAAGACTCTAATGACCTACACTGAGAAAACCCTACGTTCAGGACCTGTCGGAGCATGATTCCTGCATGGTTACCGTGCCGTCTAGCTCTTAGCTGCCAGTGTTGCCGTGAGTGTCCACGCCTCGGCGCCATACGTGAGCACCGTTTAGGACGAGGACCTTGAAGAGCATGCGCTTGTTGCGGTGCTCGTCCAGGCCCTTGGAGCGCCAGTAGGTGTTGAGCGAACGAAGCCTAGCCCACGGTCAGGCCAATGCGGACGTCCACATCGTCGGCGGTGTCAGGGAGCATGCTCCCCAACAGTTTGAAGCGATCGCGGAACGGGACCTCCGTCCCGTCGAGCAGGCGTGGCAGCGGTGGGCGACTGGAGGCCCCAATCACCATCGCCTCAGTTTTGACACTAGTCTCCAACCCCACCGCCCTCGCCTCCAGGCCCAGACAGTCCAGGTCTGAATGTGCTCGGGGCGCTTGATGAGGGTGGTGTCGTCCGCATAAATCAGGTCAGCCAGGCGGTAACCCGTGCTAACCCCGCCGTGCCCACGCTCGTTAAGGATGTCCAAGCCTGGCTCAAACCCCTTAAGATGAGTAAAGCGCGCACGTGCCCGGCGCATGACGTGATCCACGACAATAATAAACAGGTATGGGGACAGAGTCTTTGTATCATGGTATGCCTCGTATTTCGTCGGACGAGATTAGGCAGCGTACGAAGGATAGCATTTGTAGGACACCTTGCTCGCACCAGCCAGGTCGACACCGCCCTTGGTCTGGCAGGCCCCCAGCGGCTTGGCCAGCCAGGGCGACACATTCTGACCTGGCCTGGCCCCAAGGGCATTCCCAAAAGGGTAGGGAAACCTGTCACGAACTACATCCAGATGTTGCTAGACGACCTAGTGGTCCCAGCCCAGTTTGAACACCGCATCCACTCTCTCTCCCGTCTTTGGACTGCCATGCAGGACAAGACGCGGTGGCAGAAGATTGTCAAGGCTCACACGCCAGACCCTGTGGGCAAGCCCCCTCCCCCCAAGAGGAGGAGGCTTGTTTCGATTGGCGTTAACTTGTAGTTTACTTGTAATTAGGACGACAACATGTCAAGCCATTTCGACTTTTACCTTTTCACGGATTTGTCAAAAAAGGATCACTTATATACCCGACTTCTCCGTTAAAACTCATCGACCGGGGTTCGAAACAACCCACGAACGCTGTAGATGCAGATCCAACGGAGTTATCCACGTCACGACCGACGCGGCGCCAAATAGTCGTCTAGGTTTCAAACCCGCGCATGTCGAACGCCCATCCAGCTGTCAAACGACGCGTCCGAGCTTGTAACCGTTTCCGCGTACATTCTAGAAACGTCCTACCCTGAGCGCCGCGTCGCAAACCCGCGCACAGCTCCCTGTGTGCCGCGTCGCAACCCCGCGCACAGTTTCCGCGAACCCGGGCTCAGGCCTTTCCGCGAGTTTTTGAGTTTTTGAGTCCAAAACCCATTTTTCACCGTGCTACTTGCACATTTTCTACTGTATTGGCTCGAGGCCAAACTCGAAACTCGGAAACTCGCGGTGCCGTAGTGGGCCAACCCCATTCTGACTGTATTGGCTCGAGTCTTGCGCTGTACCCAAGATTAATTAAGAGGTACCTTGAAATTCAATAAGAGGCATGCCTCTATCAAGATATATATTTGGAGGCTTGTTTCGATTGGCATTAACTTGTAGTTTACTTGTAGTTAGGACCACAATATGTCAAGCCGTTCATTCATTTCGACTTTTACATTTTCACGGATTTGTCAAAAAAGGATCAATTATATACCCGACTTCTCCGTTATTAAATCTCATCGACCGGGTTTCGAAACAACCCATGAACGCCGTAGATGCAGATCCAACGGAGTAAACAACGTCACGACCGACGCGGCGCCAAATAGTCGCCTAGGTTCCTTAAACGACGCGTCGGAGCTTGTAACCGTTCCCGCGTACATTCTAGAAACGTCTTACCCTGAGCGCCGCGTCGCAAACCCGCGCACAGCTCCCTGTGCGCCGCGTCGCAAACCCGCGCACCTGTATAGTTTCCGCGAACCCTTTTGAGCGGGAGGCTTGAGGCCTTTCCGCGAGTTTCTGAGTTTTTGAGTCCAAAACCCATTTTTCACTGTGCTAAGTACGGACTACCTGCCGACTGCTTGACGCGGTGTCTCCGGGCTTCAAGTCCTGCAACTTGCCAAATTTGTTGCCTCACGCCGCCGCGCCCTATTCTACTTCTTTTCGTACACATGTGGCTTGCGTTGGGTTAGCGACGCTCATCGACGGTCATCGACGGTGCAATCCGACGGCGGAGAATAAGTTCGCCACAGCACAGCGCAACGCAACGGCTCTTCTCCACGCTCAAGTCCAACGTGAGATGCATCGCTGACCGTAAATTCCGTCCAACACCGTCGTACAGTACTACCAATGAGTCGCGTCGTGCCGCGTCGCCCTTTTCTCTGACACATCCACGACTGACCACCGCCGCTGGTGGAGCAACCCCGCCCTACCCCGGATCGTCAAGCGTGACCTCTTCAAGGTCGTCATTCTGACGATCCTGACCTACGGCGCCGAGACGTGGACACTGACGCAGGAGCTGGAGCAACGACTCGACGGCGCCGTCACCAAGATGCTGCGCCAGGCCCTTAACATCCCCCTTGGTTTGCACATTAGTAATGAGGATTTGTACGCTGATTTGCCCTATGTTTCCCACATTATTAGGCACAGGCGCCTGGGCCTAGCCGGGCACCTGGCCCGCACAGATCAGGTAGATACATCAGATAGACTAGCTGGCACCAAGCCCGCCCAGCCTGGGCGATATGTCCTCACCTGGCGTGCCCCCGGCCGCGCGCGGCAGGGCCGCCACCCGTGGACTTTTCGTGATCGACTCGGCATGGACATGTGCTGCACTAGACGTGACGGGCTCACCCCCGGGCAGCCTCCTGGTTTGTCTGTAATATGGAGGCAGATGGTGCGCAATTAATTAATTAATTAATTAAACTCGTGCTCCCGTTGGGGAGTCACGGAGCACCGAAGTGCTTTTAATCCCTGTGTGTGCACTACAGGAGAAAGGGCAGAGACCCCCAGTCTCCTTCATGCCAAAGGCATGCCACAGCTGCAATCGGGCGCGGCTAGCTAAAAGGACAGGCTAACGATCCGGCAAACTGTGGGTGCAATAAGACCCATGTGAGCATATCATAGCAAGGAGCGTGGGCAAGTAATCTGAACATAGCCAGGGCGTAGCATGGCTGTACTAGGACTAGGCTATGGCTGGTTGTGTACCGTGCGTTGGCGGCACGTGACTAGGTGTGTTGGCACAGCTAGGCAACATTCTAGGCATGGCTGCCTTAGCGGCAGTGACGCCAATGGTTACAAGCTAGGGCTATTGCTATTCTAGCCCGCTGGGGGCGTCCACATCTTGTGGTTGATCATCAGGTCCCCGCCCCTCCAGTACACCTTGGGCTTCTGGGGGTCCTGCTTATGGCGGAGGTATTCCGGCCACAGGTCGCGTCGCTGCTGTTGCTGAGCGGGGGTGAGGTCGTCATCCAGCGTCCAGGTGAGGTCGTGCAACCGCTTGCGACGAGAGAGGAACCGCTGCTTATCCTCAGGGGAGGAGAAGGTGAGTAGGACTGGTGGGGGAGCCGCCTTGTCCCGTGAGTGGGGAAGGCGGTGGCACCCACGCAGTTCTACCTCACCTACCAGGCCCATGAGGGTAAGAAGCTGGTTCTTGAGCTCGTCAGCAAGAGAGGTTGACGTCTCACCTGGCTTCTGGGGGAAGCGACGTAGCACCACTCGGCACTCGCGGCGAGCGCGATCGGTGACCTCCCGTTGCTGGGCCTGGCGGTGGTCCTCCAGCTCCTGGAGCTTTGTGGCGATGGCGTCGGTGGTGGAGGCGGTCGCTGACCGCAGCAGGTCCGCGTAGGAGAGCGGCGGGAGGTCGCCAGCATCCTGCCGGGGTGGCTGGGATGCAATGGTGGCCGTCTGCTCCGCTATCTTGGGGACCTGTGTGGCCAGGGCCTCGGTGTGGGCGGTGATGGCCTCAAGCTTCTTCAGGAGCACGCCACACTTGCCCTCCACCTGGTTAAGGCGAGAGACAAGTGCCGCATGCGTTTCCGAAGCTTGTGCCGCGGTGTGCAGCGTCGTGAACTGGGGCTGGAGCTTGTGGACGACCTTGGTTTCCACGTTGGAGACCCGGGCCTCGACCGTGTTGAGCGTGGTGTTCAGCGATGTCAGCTGCTCGGCCAGCGGCCAGGTCACGTGCTCCTCCAGCACTGCGCGGATGTCATCCTTGCAGAGGGAGGAAGCCGAGGGGGCTGCCGGCTGTGCGGGGGCTGGGGTGCAGAGCGTGCGGGTGATGTCGATGAGGCGGAGCTGGAAATGGCTGGTCAAGATAGCCAGGCGTTGTTGTGCTTCGTTCATAGCATAGAGCCAGGACATGTCTCCATCGTAGTCAATAGCCCCCTTCACGAAGAGCTTCCGCTCCTGTTCGAGGAACTGGAGAACCTCAATGCATTCCTGCGGCGACAATTCTTGCCACCCGGTGAGGGAGAATCCTCGGTCGCCGGGGAGGAACTGGCGCCATTTGCGAGCGTGGCAGGGTTTCTTGGGCTCAGGCGAGGCGCTGGGAGATGGGGCTGCTGGCGGTGGGTTGGCAGGCCCAGACGGCTGGTTGGCGGGTAAGCCTGGCGGCGGAACAATGGCGAGGGCGAGAGGGTTGGGCTGGGCGCTGGGAAGCTGTGCCAGCTCCTTTTCCAGCCCTCGTTTTGCTTTGGTAGTCGTCATAGCTGGTCACGTGCGTAACTTTGTCTATACTGCGTGGCAGCCGTAACCGTTTATACTGGCAAGTGCGTCTTAGAAAGGCGCATCGAATGCAAGTGGTCTGACCGAATTTGGGGCTCAGACGCAAAAGATCTGAACTGGTGCGCAAGGATAGATGGCAAGTAGTGATGAAGGAGACCACCCCCAAGCCTGTGGGGGCTCCGCGTGTGACCAAGTATGGCATTCATAGCGATTCGGGCCGCGGTGCCCACACCCCTGTAACTAGGACCTAGATAGCTTATACCATCCATTCCATCCCATGTTCCCCTCCCACTGAGGACTTATGCTCACGTGACGCAGTCACGTGTCTATTAATTAATTAATTAATCCACGACTTCAGTACTTTCCGTCACCTTGACATGGTGTCGTACAATACTACACATTTACGCCAATTGAAACTCGTCTCCAATAATATATCTTGATAGAGGCATGCCTCTTATTATTAAAAAAATTAAATTATAACATGACTCCGTTGGGAGATCATGTAGCACGTATTCCCTTGAGTGATGGATGGGGGTGAGCGAAGTCGCGAAAACTTAACTAAGCTAACTCTAAGCTAGTCTAGAAAATCCTAACAACTCTACTCAGCACTGAAAGCGCCCCTTCCTCCTGGGGGGGGGGGGGGCTTGCCTACAGGGGCTGGCGTGTGGGCCTGGACAATGGTCTGCCACCTCTTCTTGTTCTGCATAGCAGTCCAAGCAAGAGCGAGGGAGGAAATGCGGTGTTCTTGGCTGGGACCATGAGGTCGGCCGGCCAGAAGCTGCTGTGTATAGTTCAATGGCAGGTATACCAACCTTTCTGGGAGTGTCCTTGGCGGGGCCAGGCCAGGTCAGGATATTCCGCCCTGGCCGGCTGGCCAAGCCACTGGGGGCCGGCCAGACCAACTAGGGCGGTGTCTACCTGCCTGGTGCGAGCAATTAATTAATTAGGAACATAACTCCGTTGGGAGTATATGTAGCACATATCCCAGAGAAGGGGCATATGGCTTTTAACACATTAATTCTCGGCTACTTCCTGCAAGGGTGGGAATGTAAACGATACTTGCTCTAGGTGCACCAAGGGCACCGGCACCACCGTGATGTCTCAGAGCTCAATTACGGCCTGTCATGGGGTGGAAGATCATGCATGGCTATACAAGCGCTAGGGCATGGCTTCTCAACAGAGAGCCGTGACTCTCTGCATAGGCAGAGCGTCATGCTTAATGCAACATCCATGGGGGTCCCATTATAGGCATGGCTTGGCTAAATGCTGAAGGCGTCATCCATGGGGGCCATTATTGGCGCACATGCGCGTAGGCCACATCACTATAGGCTAAGCCTGACTAATCTACACTATACTGTTATATATTCCCTAGGGCTGAGGTTGCTGGGGTGGCAGTGAGGAGGTGCCTGCCAGGGCTTGTGGTCAACGTGGATCAGCCGCCCCCCCCTCCAGTATACCGGTTTTCCCCCTGCGCTCTGCTGGAGCTGAAGGTAGGTCGGCCATAGCTCGCGTCGCTGTTGTTGCTTGGCCAGGGTCAAGTCGTCGTCCAGCGTGTAGTGAGTCCGCGAGAGCTTCTTGCGGCATTTAAGGAACGACAGCTTGTCCGCCATGTACTTAAAGGTGAGGAGCACGGGTGCCGGGCCAGCCTTACCCCGCGTGCGGGGATCGAGGCGGACAGCCGACATCCGCAGCTCACCAGTGAGTTGCATGGGGGGAAGAATGTCGTGCTTAAATGCCGTGCTTTAATGCCGTGAGAAGAGTCGTCGAGGTCTCGTCTG
Organism: Mesostigma viride; assembly: GCA_009746045.1. NCBI lineage: Eukaryota > Viridiplantae > Streptophyta > Mesostigmatophyceae > Mesostigmatales > Mesostigmataceae > Mesostigma > Mesostigma viride. The sequence continues at coordinate 469,950 of RPFO01000692.1, read as the reverse complement.
CCGGCTGGGCAAAGTGCTAGAACGATGACATTGTGGCTGCGCTTGTCGAGCTCGGCCTCCTCACGAAGGTCGAGTGCTTGTTGCTTGAGCTGTGCCGCGATGGTGGAGGTGGTGGAGGTGATGTGGTGCTTAAGCAAGTCCGCCCAGGTCTGGGTGGAGGGAGCATCGCTTGCCGGGCCAGCAGATCATTGGCGGCTGGGCAGCGATGTCCTTCAGTTCACCGCCTGGGCGGTGAGGCCTGTGGTGTCGTGCAGACACTCAAGGGCGAGGGCGGTGGCGTGGAGGCGCTTGTCGATGTCGAGGAGCTGGGCCTTGATGTCGGCAGTGGAGGCGGAAATGGCAGTGGAGGTGGAGGCGACGGTAATTGAAAAAGGTGAGGGAGCTCAGTAGCCAGCGTGCCTCCAATTGCTGCCACATCGGCAGCTTATTGCAAGGGGGGTCACGTGCTGCTGGAAGGCTTCCGTAAGGATGGCTGGAACGGAGTATGCCGATGCGGAGATGGATAGAGCCCAGATCTCGCCATCAGAGCGCATGAGAAGGGAGCATGCAGACCTCGGATGAGACTGCTGAAGGCGGGGGCGGGTTTGGGGGTCCTCCGTCACATAGGCGAGGGGGCACCATTAGCCGTCTGGGTAGATGAGACGGTCGATGCTGTGGAGATGGAGGCACAGGTCGTAAAGCGAGGCGTAGTCCCCGTAGAAGATGCATGCAATGCAGGGCATCGCTTGGGGACAGCTTGAGCCATTCGTGATCGTCGACTTTGAATGGTTCCGGCAGGAAACGCGGTTCTGTCCAGCGCGTTGCTGGGCGGCTGCGTTTGGGATCAGGCGATGCTGAGGGCGAGGCCGCAGGAGCCGAGTGCACTACTCATGCTTGACTAGTGGCACCGCTGCCTGGAAGGCCGGGCGGAATTGCAGCCGGAGCTGCAGGCGAGTTTTCTTGGCTCATCGCAGCCGCCAGGCTGCGTTGCGTAGTCGAGCCGCTGTTTGCTCGTCATAATATTGCGTTTTAGTTTCGGAAAAATATATCAGCGTGTGCGTCTTAGAAAGACGAAGCGATAGTGATATTCACGGCCGAATTTGGTGCCCAAACGTGAAAGTTATGAGCTCCGCCGTCAGCCATGGCTACCTCATGGTTCGTGGCTCTGGACCATGGGGCAAAAAGCCATATATGCCCCTTCTCAGGGATATGTGCTACATATACTCCCAACGGAGTTATGTTCTTAATTACTTACTTACTTTTCATTCATTCCCGCCCTCATGGAGATCGAGGATATCGATGAGACAGCCAGCATTCATATCAAGGAGACAACCAGCGCAGGCCAGAAATCGGGAGAATCCGGACCATGGTAGCTCGAGCCTGCCGTTATCTTGTCCACATTCATATGTCTGGACACGACATGCAGGCCCGCAAAAAAATTAATTAAGATCGAACAGCCGCATAATCCGAATTCTCATTTATGTTGTATGCGCCTTACATGACATTATTTGATAGGATATTTGTAACTTTCGTGAATTTTTTTTTCTAATGACATTAGCATAGTGCACTCCGTGGCGTGCCCATGCGCATGACACGCAAGTACTTACTCACTTATGACATTATTTGGTGATCTTTTGAAGTTTTATCATCCAGCCAGTTTCGAAAAAAAACGTCTACATGACCACAGAACAAATGACAGACAATGCCAGAGCTGCCATGAAGTGCAGCGATCCTCAAGCTTGCCTTGTCTGCGCCCAACTTCACCTGCATCCAGAAAGCGCGTTCACGTGGACTAGTGTGATGTGATACTGACTACCATTGCCTGCATGGCAACTAACATATTTACATTTGTGCGAGAAATGTCCGCTCTCCCAGGGTAGATCATTGCCTCACCAATAGGACCGCGTATACAATTAATTAATAGGACCGCGTCGCCATGGTACACTCATCAGTAGATCACCCGCGTCGACGGCACGGGTGCCGCGATGACCGCGTCGCCTACCAACGCGACTGGACCCCCCCGCTGGTCCACAAAAGGGCTGGTGGCGAGCGCCTGCAGCTGGTCAGGCGTGAGCCGCCCCTTGAAGATGTTCTCCCCCATCAGCGCCATCATCTCGGCGATGCAATAGCCCGCCGCTGCCTCCGCCAGCCGCTGCGCCACCAGATGTCGTGACGGAGGAGCAAGATCGCAAGACATTAAAGCTACATCAAATCACATTGAATGAAGCAACGAGCGCGAAGCACACATTTTCAAAAGGCGAAGCAGTTGAATAGCCTTTTTGCTATTACTTTTTATCGGCCAATCACTGATTGGCCAACATCCTGCGCAGGATGTTGGCCAATCAGTGATTGGCCGATAAAAAGTAATAGCAAAAAGGCTATTCAACTGAAGCAAGATAGGCAATCCTAAAGCCAAGCCGGAAAAGCTGGACAAGCCGGGCAAGCCGGACTTGTAAGCCGGACGAGCCAAGAGAGATCCCTTGTAACTAGCGAGGTGAGAAAAGGTCAGCGAAAAAGGCCGGCGAAAAAGGCCAGCAAGGCACGAAGCATAGCAGATGCTAGTACTCAAGAAGACGACTCGAAATGCACACGAGAGAACTTGAGCTGCTAGCCATGAGAGCAAAGAAAAACGGGGACGCGTGCCGCAGCAGGAAGCCGTGCATGTGCAACCCAGAAACGACCACCGCGACAACACATGCCGTGCCGTGCAAGACGCGACCATCCGGACGACTTTGACTTGCATGGAAAAGGGGGTTGGCTTGCAATAATGTTGGAGACAGGGCAAAGACCAGCCGCGCACGCACCTGCCCGCACTTGAGAGCGTGGAACATCGGTTCGATCAAGTAGTCGAGGTACGACTTGATCTTCTTCTTGCCCATGCTCTGTGGGGTGTGCCAGTCGCAAGCACAAGCGTTGAGTGAGTGAGTGAGTGGGTGAGTGAGTGAGTGGGTGAGTGAGTGATTGAGTGAGTGAGTGAGTGAGTGAGTGAGTGAGTGAGTGAGTGAGTGAGTGAGTGAGTGAGTGAGTGAGTGAGTGAGTGAGTGAGTGAGTGAGTGAGTGAGTGAGTGAGTGAGTGAGTGAGTGAGTGAGTGAGTGAGTGAGTGAGTGAGTGAGTGAGTGAGTGCGTGAGTGAGTGAGTGAGTGAGTGAGTGAGTGAGTGAGTGAGTGAGCGAGCGAGCGAGCGAGCGAGTGAGTGAGTGATGAGAGAGAGAGAGAGAGAGAGAGAGAGAGAGAGAGAGAGAGAGAGAGAGAGAGAGAGAGAGAGAGAGAGAGAGAGAGAGAGAGAGAGAGAGAGAGAGAGAGATGCGGATCCTCTCGTTGCCCACGCTCTGTGGCATGTGAAGTCTCAAGCACAAGAAGTTGTGTGTTTGGGCAAGTTTGGGTGAGGTAGGGGGGTGGAAAGAGACGGTGCGCGTTGCAAGTCATCAGCAACGCAAAACGCACACACACCCATGACATTAAACGGTGATGGTGGTACCCTGCTGTGGACGCTGTCAGGTGATTTGTGACATCAATGTCACGTTTCCAAGGCCAAGGCCTCGGATATCTGGCCTTGGCGTACCTTGCCGCATGTGGCGTTGGGCCAGGTGTGACCGCTCCATTTGCAAGGCCCAACTCTATGCGTGGACCAGGCGTGGATGACGGTGGCAATACACGGTACTGCCACTGTATACTGGAGCAGTACTTGGGAGAGAAGCATGACATGACCACGCTGGCCCAGCCCATAGCAACAAAGGGTAGCGGCAAGTTGAGGCTCCAGGTATTGCTTCGAAAAGGAAAAGGCGGCAGTGGAAGGGAAGCGTGCCGTGCAGCAAGGTGGGCCACCCGCAAAATTACATTACGCCATCGCTGGCATCCGCCTGATGTCTCGACCCAAGTATATTATAGGTGAGTTGGTCGATAGGTGGGTTGATCGATAAGCTGATTAAAGGTGAGTCGGTCGATAGGTGGGTTGATTGAACAGTTGATTACAGGTGAGTCGGTCGATAGGTGGGTTGACCGATAAGCTGATTATAGGTGAGTCGGTCGATAGGTGGGTTGATCGAACAGTTGATTATGGGTGAGTCGGTCGATAGGTGGGTTGATCGATAAGCTGATTGTAGGTGAGTCGGTCGATAGGTGGGTTGATCGAACAGTTGATTATGGGTGAGTCGGTCGATAGGTGGGTTGATCGATAAGCTGATTATAGGTGAGTCGGTCGATAGGTGGGTTGATCGAACAGTTGATTATGGGTGAGTTGGTCGATAGGTGGGTTGATCGATAAGCTGATTATAGGTGAGTCGGTCGATAGGTGGGTTGATCGAACAGTTGATTATGGGTGAGTCGGTCGATAGGTGGGTTGATCGAGCTCCCCCCCGTGCAGCACAGCAATTGTACACACACACACGCACACACACGCACACATACGCACACACACACGCACCCACACCCACACGCACACACGCACACCCACACACGCACACACACACACACACACTATACTATAGTGACCACATACACGCACACACACATACGCTCGTGCCCCCGCCACTGCGACGGTGGGGGACTGTTCACCTTCCCATGTCACTCTATCGCAAGAACCAGCAGCCCACCCCTACATCATCCCCACCACACGCCACGAGAAAATGGCGTGCGCCCACCTTGACGACGGCGGGGCATTGCGTGCCCTCCCTTCCTTATTGGATCGCAAGAACGAGCATGAGTGGCCCCCCCACCATAATTGTACCAACAAGCATGTCGGGCACACCTTTGCGATCGCAGGGAAATGCTTCCAGATCGTCTCCAGCAAATTGTGTGCCTGCGCGAAACCATCCACGTAGCCCTGCGCAAGCAAGCATACACGCACAGGCAGGCACGCCGCAAGCATGCATACAGGCACAGGCAGGCATGGCCATAGGCACGGGTACAGGCACGGGCACAGGAACGGACACAGGCACGGACACAGGCACGGACACAGGCACGGGGCATAGGCATCAGGCATTAGGCTACAGCACAGGCATACCGCCGTCCACACAGACCCACACGCGCTGCATGGGTACTTGTCCGCCCCTCTGCCCCTCCAAAACTGGTACTAGTAAATCGACTCTCCCACCACGCACCAGCCGCGCCAGCGTGGGCAGGAACGGTCCCGCCTTGTCCGTCCCTCCGCCCCTACCTACTGTTATAGTACTTACTCTATCGCTAGCAGCGCATGGTAAATGCTGCCACCACCCACCAGCCGGGCGAGCACGGGCAGAAACTCGGCCGCCTTGTTTGTTCCTCCGCCCCTACCAAACATGCACTAGTACATAGTATCGTCTATAGTAGCGTCTATAGTAGCGTACACGCTGTGCCGCCACCCACCAGCTGCGCCAACACAGGCAGGAACTCGGCGGCCTTGTCCGGGTTGACGGCGGCCAGCTCGCGCAGAAGGTAGACGGCGCCGTCGGATGCCTCCCAGGGCTCCTTGTCACGCGAGAAGCCGTGGTCCATGCACCCCCCGCCGCGCTTGAGCTTGGGCGCCAGCGACCCACAGGAGTACATCTGGGAGGGATAACAAGAAGAATAGGGCACATGAGAGAATATACAGGGGAGTTAAGCTTGGGCGCCAGCGACCCGCAGGAGAACACCTGGTGTAACAACGGGGGAGAGAAGCAAAGAAGAGGGTGGAGGAAGGGGGCCTAGTACAGGGGCCGGCAAACCGCAAGAATAGGGAAGGCGTACGGATGTTTCCACATTTCGAGTGCAGGTGGTGGTTTCGGGCGAACTCGTCGCCGGGTACCCCGGACCTTTCCACATTCGGTGTTCAGGTCGACTGGAAATACCAGGTTTCGAATGAAAAGTGCCTGAAACTGACCTGCACTAACTGCACCGCCGAAACTGTGGTGCAGGTAGTGCAGGTCAAGCTTCGGAGAGGTCGAACTGGTCAGGCACAGGCCACCTAGCCGGATCCGTACGATGTGGTACGGAATGACAAGTACCAGGTCGTACGGCAGCGAGTTCGAGTTGTTCAGACTGAGGCGAAGTTTCGGTCTGATATTCTCTGCGGCCCGGTACGGACGCGGAAGAACCATTGTGGAAGCAACCTTCCGTAATAATTCGCAACTGATTCGTGCGCCGGAACTAGGATAGAGGCCTCGTATTTTGGGGGGGACCAATCCGTGCCCGAGCTTCTGCATCATTGTCCCAGAATGTGGAAACACCCTAAGTCTTGGGGAAGGGGTAAATCTTAAGTCTTGGGGAAAGGAGGCCACAAGATGCCACTGCCGCTTACCTATCCAAGATTCCTGCATGACATCCCCCCTCCGTTATTTCCTAATCCAAGGGGGGTGCATTAGAAAAATGTTTTAAAATGTTTTAAAACCTTTAAAAGGGGGTTGGATTAGGAAAATGTATTACAACGTATTACAATGTATTAAAATGTTTTAAAATGGTTTCAAAGGGGGTTGGATTAGGAAAATGCTGGCTCACCCGATCCCAATCATCCCCTCCTTTGCAAAACCCCTTCTGGCACCCCTCCTCCAACACCCCTCCCCCTGACCTGCTCAACCCTCCTCCACAACTCCCTCGATGCCTCACCGGCTTGTCTGTGTGGAGGTGCTCGTCGTTGTCACGCCTGCGTGCACCCGCCGCCAGATGCAGGAAATGCAAACGCGAACGCAAGCATTACCAGGGAGGCAACACGCAAGACCTCACATGAGGCAAACATTTGAGGAGGACATCAGAGACCACAACAGTGGCAAATTTCAGTGCTTCACAGCTTCAGTCAACATCGGGCACCACTCACATGCACCATCGCGCCACATGTGGTTTCTTCTGAAAATGCTATCTGTCCTGCCCCAGATCACAATCATGCCTCCTTTTGAAACTGAAGCCTCTCACACTTGCCTCTTCTCAAGAGCATCGCGTAGGCATCACCCACGCTTTCTTCTGGCCTCATCCATTTAAACACAACAAGCACAACTCACGCTCTCTCCTGGCCTCATCCATCAAACCAAAACAACAACAACACTCATGCTTTCTTCTGGCCGCATCCATCAAACCAACAACAACAACAACAACAACAACAACAACACTCATGCTTTCTTCTGGCTTCATCCATCAAACCAACAACAACAACAACAACCACACTTTCTCCTGGCCTCATCCATCAAACCAAAACAACAACACTCACGCTTTCTTCTGGCTGACGCCGAAGGTGGTCACGTTCTGCAGGCCCCCAAAGCGCTTGGAGTCGTTGGGCTGGCTCTTGGCCATGGGCAGCATCTCGCGCAGCTTGGGCAGGATCTGGGGTATAATGTTGTGGTGGGGTAATGATGGGGTATAATTTTGTGGTGGGGTAATGGTGGGGTATAATGTTGCGGTGGGGTGATGGTGGGGCATGATGTTGTGGTGGGGTAATGGTGGGGTATAATGTTGTGGTGGGGTAATGGTGGGGTGTAATGTTGTGGTGGGGTGATGGTGGGGTCTATTGTTATGGTGGGGTAATGATGGGGTATAATGTTGTGGTGGGGTAATGGTGGGGTTTGATGTTGTGGTGGGGTAATGGTGGGGTATAATGTTGTGGTGGGATAGTGGTGGGGTATGATGTTGTGGTGAAAAGTTGTGGGACAAAAGATGTGGGGCCAACGTGCTACACGGGAACGTGAGAGATGGGCACAGCCACGCACATGCAACGTGGGCAACAACGCGCGCGGCTTGCGGAGGAGCTGGGGCAAAGATGGATTCTAATAATGATGGATTATAATAATGATGTGGGGCAAAGATGTGGGTGGAGCCACACGCATAGTCTCGGCCCCCCACGTGCCCATCCCAGCCACAGGCACACACACAACCAATATATAGTAGTAAATAGTAGTATATAAGTATTGCCATTGTCACGATCACAAACATGCAACATAAACAACACACACACACACATGAGACCAAGTGGAATCGACCAACAGGTTAACAGGGTGGCCGTAGCCTAAAGACGAATAGCTCATGCTGAGCACAGTTGATGAGATGAACAGCACAGGACACTGTTCATGGAACGAGCGTGCACACATCAGGGCAGATCACCTTGTCGAGCGCCTCGCCCTTGTAGGCGCGTAGGGGGCCAATCACAGGGTGGCAACACATTTCTTTCTATTTATGGAGCAGGTGCCAACAGACGCAGGCTCACCTTGTCGAGCGCCTCGCCGTTGTACGCGCGTATCGCGTTGCCCAGTGCCACCGCACTGTTCTCGCGGACGGACCAGATGTCTTGGGGGGTGGAAAGGGGGAGGAAAAAGATGGTTGAGCCCAATCCGTCGACAGGGGAAGGGAGGAGGAGGGTTGCCACAGGAAACGTTTTGATTGGGCAGCGGGAAGAGAGGGTTTGCCGAGGGAAAGGGTTCCATGGAGACTTAGGGAAACAGGGTTTGCCGAGGGCAAAGGTGAACCAGGGGGGTGGTTTCCAAAGGTGCCCAGATGTCAAGGATTGTCGCGGTTTGGGGGGTTCGTGTGCCGTCGAATGCATGACTTGCCAAAAGCAGCATGTTGCAGCAAAGCAGCATGTTGCCGCAAGGCAGCATGTTGCAGCAAAGCAGCATGTTGCAGCAAAGCAGCATGTTGCAGCAGGCAGCATCATGATACGCCTGGCACCGCAATTTACCAGCGACAGGTTCAGGATACTGTCCCAGAGTGCACGAACCACAGCTCATACAGCAATAGTAACGGCAGTCCAGTAACTAGAGCAAGGTTCAACTGTTAGGATACTGTCCCAGAGGTGCGCGAACCACAGCTCATACAGCAATCGTAACGGCAGTCCAGTAACTAAGCAAGGTTCTACTGTTAGGATACTGTCCCAGAGGTGCGCGAACCACAGCTCATACAGCAATCGTAACGGCAGTCCAGTAACTAAGCAAGGTTCTACTGTTAGGATACTGTCCCAGAGGTGCGCGAACCACAGCTCATACAGCAATCGTAACGGCAGTCCAGTAACTAAGCAAGGTTCTACTGTTAGGATACTGTCCCAGAGGTGCGCGAACCACAGCTCATACAGCAATCGTAACGGCAGTCCAGTAACTAAGCAAGGTTCTACTGTTAGGATACTGTCCCAGAGGTGCGCGAACCACAGCTCATACAGCAATCGTAACGGCAGTCCAGTAACTAAGCAAGGTTCTACTGTTAGGATACTGTCCCAGAGGTGCGCGAACCACAGCTCATACAGCTCGTCGAGGATGACGCGCGACTCCTCCGGGAACGCCACCACGCACTGCCCGCACGCTGGGGTGGGGGGGAATCGGGGGGTTGAAGGGGGGGGGGGCATTTTTATAAGGCATACTGGCCATGCATGGCCATGTGGAAACACCCAGGCAGGGATAATGTTAAACCCCTCGCACCACGAAGGACCCAGGGGGCAGAGGGGCAACAGGAGCCGCAGTATACCACGAGGCGGGGACGTACACGACGGCCACCAACACAGGACGGACTACATACGGCTGATGAAGCATGCGGCCAAGTTTGAAAATCCCAGGCCTTCCCTGGCCCTCAAACACGCGCACGGAGGATGCGCAACAACGTCTCTTTGGCTCATCAGGTCCACTTACAGGGTTGGTCATAGGGGATATGCTGGATCCTGTGACTGCCATGTCGCACTTTCCAGCACACAAAGCCATGCTTATGCTCAAATGGGTGATTCTTGGGGCTACTGTACTTCGCACGATGTCAAACTTTTGTTTAATGACTCGTAGGCCTGAATCCCAACGCATATGGCCATATGTTGGCTCGATTCATGAATTCCGGCTCTACAACACGGCACACACCAACACATGATTTAATTTTTCTGTTCGATTCATCGTTACGTACCCACACAGGACGCATCGCGCACGGGCCAGCTGGCATCCTTAAAACAGTCAATGAGCGCGCCCAATAGCGTGGGCACGTGCGGCTTGACCGCCTGGGGGGGGGGAGGGGGTCGAAAGGGGAAGGCGTGATGAGCCAAACCAACATGACACCACGCGCGCGCAAATTTAAATGATTAGAAAATCAAAATGATTAGAGCTGGCCAGCTTCATCCACGATAGCATCAGGTCAACCATGTAAGTTGCTATAGCAAATCCAGTAACTACAGCTGAACAGCAAGGAAGCTCCATCCATATTCTGGCCACGGGGCCACATCTTTGCATGGTGAGCGGCTCAGGTTCATACGTGCCCGTGTTGTCATCTGACGACATCATGCTTTAGATAAGGAGGGGGCAAAGGCATATAAATGACACTGCTCGAAATGGGGGGAAAGGAAAAAAATGCTTCCCTCCTCACAGGAGGAGGGTCCTAACACCTCATTATCGCAAGCGCTCCCTCGCATGATGTGATGTTGCGGTGAGCACGTCTCCCCCAGAAACATCCCCTGAACGCACCTCTCGTTCGATCTTGCTCATGAGCTCGGCCATGCAGTGGCAGGCGGCCTGTCATGAGCGGCCGTGGAAACGCATCACCAAAGGGAGGGGGGCAGAGGGGGGAATGCACAGATGCACAGACACACAGGCACACGCACAGAGACACGCACACACACGCACACGCCCGCACGCGCCCGCACACGCCCGTACACGCCCGCACACGCCCGCACACGCCCGCACACGCCCGTACACGCCCGCACACGCCTCCACACGCCCGCAGACACCCGCACACACCCGCACACGCCGGCACACGCCCGCACACGCCCGCACACGCACACACAGGAGACAGGGAGGAGGGTGTGGTCGCGAAAGGGAGGGGGAGCGGACAGGGCGGGCAGCGGATAGTCGGCACGCACAAAGCGAAATCCATGAGCCAAACAGAGCCACAATCGCGTCGTATGATATAGTAGTATAGAGCCACGATATAGTAGTATAGAGCCACGATATAGTAGTATAGAGCAGGGAAACCGGAAATAATGTCATTAATTGTCAATATTTTGTCAATTAATTGTAATTAGGATGTACCGTAGTGGTCAAAATCACTTTGCGAATAGTTACTTAGCGACCCCAAAACAACTTGAAATTTATATTTTGCGACCCAAAACGAAGGCAAAGTTTTAGGTTTGCGAGCCGACCGACTTGTTTGTGGTCAGTGGCTTGGGTCTCACCGACTTCATATCCCTTGGCCCCCTTTCGATGTAGCCCAACTACCCAACTGAGCAACTTGATTGATCCATTGGGTAGCTCTGATTAAAATAGCTAGGCTTGGGGCTGTGCGGCGCGGTAACATTTGAACTTTGCGACCCAAAATGAAGCCCATTAATAGCAGTTTGCGAGGTCGATTCGCAAACAATTAGACGCAAAGTGATTTTGACCACTACGGTAGTAGTACGCCACATGGCTGCATCCGTTCAACTCTCCCTCACGCCAGTGGCGCCGGCGCGTGGCTGCTTCATCATCTTATCAGCACTATATCTGAGTCACCTATCCTATCAGCATCCCACCAGCATTATTTGCTTCATCATCTTATCAGCACTATATCTGAGTCACCTATCCTATCAGCATCCCACCAGCATTATTACATCGGCATTCCAAGTGCCTCCTGGAGACTCCTAGTAGTACTATCTTCTGGACAACACCGCATGGGCCAGGGAAGGACGCACCTCCCGTACGGCATGGTTGTCGGCGCGCGACTGCGAGACGTAGTACGCGACCACGTGGGGGATGTGCTGCGCCACCAGCACACGCCCTTCGTTGCGTACCGCCAACCGCCACGTCTCCTGTGAGTAGAGCTTCACGCCTTCCGCCACGTAGTAGCGGTTGAGGCACCTGGCAGGGGGGGAGGGATAAGCACATACAGACAGAGACATCAGCCGCCATGGACTGAACAATTTAGACCGTCCATCGGCAGAAGCGAACTAACGGTCGGGCACCTGGGTTGTGGGGAACAAGCTTGACCCGGAAGGCCAGCCATATGCACCCTAAATGCAAAACAGTCCGCCACAAGGCACCGGCCAAAACACCTGGGGGTTAAGGGGACCGAGAGATCCACCAAGGAAGAGCGCACCAATTACCACAACAGGGGTGGGACATGATGGATCGACCTTGATGTCCTTGGCCCGGTACTAGCGGACTAGTCCCCGACAAGTGCACGAGCTGTTAGTGCACTATACTGATAGTGGACCGGCGGTACAACCCTTGGGGGTGGGAAAGAGCACAACAGATACAGCAGCTAACATTATCATACAATCATCCTCCCCCCTCGGCCACATCCCAGCGGTGAAGGCACCTATCGAGGAAACAAACAAAACTATCCTTGTTGTTCGGAGGGTAAGACATTACTAAAATGAGGGTGCACCCCGGAGGCACGGTAACAGCACGACCACCGACGAGCACAGGCGCCTGACACAACTGGAACAAAATACACCACAAGGGGCGCTGCCAGTATTCCGCCTTGTCACTAGTACTTATGCCAGTAACAACACCACTAGTGCGGTGGACGCATATGGGTGGCAGCAGCACGCTGTACTAGTCGAGCATGTACACGCACCCTGACTCCCCACTTTACCAATAGATCATGACCAACCACACGCCCACGCCCACCCCTCATCGCGCACATGGGTGGCAGCAGCACACTGTAGTACTCAGGCGTGTATGGCCGGCTGCTCGCGAGGAAGGTGCGCGTGGCGCGGCTCGCAGCTGAAAGGGGGGGGAGTGGGGGGAGAAGGAGGAAAGAGCCAAAGGGTCGACAAGGGACAGGGTTTATGAGGACAAAACAAGGCACACAAACAACACGGGAACGGCGTGAGGAGAAACGCGTGAGAGAGAGGCAAAAGGCATGCAAAAACGGGTCAATGAGGAACAAGAGCCAGAAAGAAGTCCACCGAGGGCACGGGGCATGGAGTGGCGCGACATGGATCAACTGGTGAGAGAGAATCCGCACTGGGCCGATGAGAGCAGCCACCCCATGCCATAAGCAAGTAAGCAATCAGGACTCGCGTGCCATGCACGGGGCAAGGCCATGGGGTACAGGGAGGATCTCATCCTAAGCCCATGCCATACTCTACGCCATCCCTGTGAAGGTTCATGTGCCTGGAGAAATGCCCGCGGCTGGATGCCCTGGCCGTGGTTGGATGCACCCTGCTGCCGAGAGCCATCAGGGATTGCACATCCTCGCCCAGCAATTACTGCCTAGTCTAACCAGCTCATCTAACGACTCGTAAGTGCATTATCAAGCGTACCATAGCCCACCGCGTGCCTAATCACATACGGTTGCACGCGATATGCCAGGGCGCCCACGCACCGTAGCGCACTTGCGACCGGTTGCCCATTCCCTCACAAACAACCCCTGGCCTACTCGCCCATCGATATGCACTAGTACACGAAACAGGAGGGGGGACATCCCCCCCTAAAATCGTACATGAGCGTACTCCCTGGTTTGGCCTACCGCGCCGCCCGGCGCCAGCCAAAGTGAAAAATGGCTGAGTGCGCTCTGTCAGCCAAAAGGCTGCGCCGGCTCGAAAACGGCAACTTTGGGAGTGTGCTACGTGCTACGTTGGTTGTACGACACGTGGAACTTTTTGTAGCATCTCTTAGTAGAAGCTCTTAGTAAGCGATAATATTAGCATAGTCTCCAAGTAGGAGCAGTTCAATGACGATTAAACATTTTGTACTGCAGTGCTCCGGCTTCAGGCTGGTTGTTGGTGCAATGGCGGAAACTTGCAAGAATGACGTCAAGCCGGCGGAAATTGCCTGACGCCAGGTCCGGTGTCAGAATCAACAACAACAACCTGACGCCTGCCTGAAATTTGATTCGTCTTCCTAGAGCCAACCAATACTTGGTAAGTTCTCAGCGTAAGTTGTAAGTACAGCAGGGCCAAAGCGGACTCCTGCACTTAAAATCAAACGCCTGACCGAGCTAGCGGGATCACCAGAGCGCACTCCTTTCCTAAAACCAGGCGCCGGACCGGCGGGAGGAGTTAGCTCCTCAAAATTTTTCTTCGCGCCGCCCTAAAAATTTCGACAGGAGTACACTCTGTCGCCAAAATTCTGCCGCCGGACACATTTTTTCCCGTTGTGTGAGTCCGCTCCACGTCCGGAGGTGCCGCGCCGGACACACGAGTGAGTGTGCTGTTTTGGCTGGATGTCCCCCCTCCTCACGAAAGGGCGCCCACGCACCGTAGCGCACTTGCGACCGGTTGCCCATTCCCTCACAAACAAACCCTGGCATACTCGCCCACCGATATGCACTAGTACACGAAACGGCGCCCACGCACCGTAGCGCACTTGCGACCAGTTGTCGGCCAACCCGCGCGCGAGCGTCTCTGCAATCTCCTCTGCCACGCTGCCATGCAAGCAGGAGAGTAAAGAAGAGGGGACAACAAACACCATAGTGGGCAAGAAGAGCAAAGGAATGAGAGGTGAGCACCTCCGCAATCTCCTTCACAATCCTGCAAATGGCGGGGTGAAGGAAGCAAGGATGACAAACACAAAATGGGGGCAAGGAGGGCAAAAGGGTGAGGGGCGGGCGATCTCCCCCAAACGCTTCAAACACAAGGTTGATGGGTACCGAAGAGTAAGGGGGCAAAAATAACAAACGAAGAGTAAGGGGGCAAGAATAACAAATAAGAAGGGACCAACCAGGCAAGGGTATGAGAACAAACGAAGAGTAAGGGGGCAAGAATAACAAACGAAGAGTAAGGGGGCAAGAATAACAAATAAGAAGGGGCCAACCAGGCAAGGGTATGAGAAGGGGCCAAGGGTATCTATCACAGAGGGGTCACTGAGGGTGTAGACGTGGCAGGGGGTGGGGGATAGCGATTCGTTCCGCAGAGCTGAGTATCAGAGGACACAGGGGCCAAGTTAAGAAGATCCTGATATTGTGGAGGGTGAGATGTGAAGGTGAGGGTGAAGGGCGAGGGGTGAACCGTCAGGGGTCGGCAGTGGACGGGTGGCGGGTTATCGGAAGCAGGGCAAATGACTCCTGGAGGGGAAGCAGTGCCCAGCAGCTGAAGGGGGGCAGCGGCGGCCGATGAGGGAACAAACCCATCATCGCCCAACGTCCAACACGATGACATTGGGGCTGCCAGACACCGCCCTTGCCCACATCACTAATCACATGGCCACGACGTAGCGGAAATGATGGGAGCTCCCCGCACCCTCCCGGTCAGTCTACCCCCGCCGTCCCGGTAAGTCTACCTCGCACCCTCCTGGTCACTCTATCCGCACCCTCCTGGTCACTCTATCCGCACCCTCCCGGTCACTCTATCCGCACCCTCCTGGTCCCTAACCCGGCGCTCACGTCCGCAGGTCTTCTCCTGTGACCACTGACACCAGCGACGAGATGGTGAAGAAGCCGATCTCGCGCACGAAACGGTTCTGGTGGCGCGTCGCCAGCTGGATGAGGGAGCGGAGCGAAGGCGTCACGTGCG
This sequence comes from Mesostigma viride, assembly GCA_009746045.1. Classification (NCBI taxonomy): domain Eukaryota; kingdom Viridiplantae; phylum Streptophyta; class Mesostigmatophyceae; order Mesostigmatales; family Mesostigmataceae; genus Mesostigma; species Mesostigma viride. Next base: position 454,640 of record RPFO01000692.1, on the reverse strand, counting down.
GGTAGAAGGAGGAGCCGCAGCCCTCCATGAGGCGCTGTAGCACCTTGAAGGATGTCTCAAGGCACTTCCAGCCCTCCGTGTCATGCTGGTGGCGGGAGGGGGGGGGAGGGGCCAAGGGATGGGGATGCAGGGAGGGCGCATGGATGGGGGCAAGTTGGTGGGGGGGGAGCATGGGGGGCACAACTCCTTCTCGTTGTGTACAAGAGGTGGCACTCGCGAAGCCCAGTATGATGTCACGGTCACTGTAACGGTCACCATCAGATGAGGGGTGGCACTCGCGAAGCCCAGTATAAGCCCAGTATAAGCCCAGTATAAGTATAGTCATGGTCACTATCACGGTCACTGTAACGGTCACCATCAGATGAGGGGTGGCACTCGCGAAGCTGTGTATAATAGTCATGGTCACTATCACGATCACTGTAACGGCCACCATCCGATGAGGGGTGGCACTCGCGAAGCTGTGTATAGGGGCTGAAGGTTCCTTTATTGGTACCCACGCGACGCAGTCTACGTGCTGATTATTGAATGGATTGATGGGCGGCACACGGGAGGGAATGCATGGCGACACGTTGAGGATATGCAGGATGAGACGTGGGTGTTTGCCCCCTGATGACATGTGCACAGCTGCAGCGGCGTGGTAGTCGCGAGAAAGGGTTACCGAGGCGTGGGGGTGGAGACGCGCGGCTACAGGATGGTGGGGGTGGAGACGCGCGGCTGCAGGATGGTGGGGAGGAGACGCGCGGCTACAGGATGGTGGGGGTGGAGACGCGCGGCTGCAGGATGGTGGGGGAGGAGACGCGCGGCTACAGGATGGTGGGGGTGGAGACGCGCGGCTGCAGGATGGTGGGGGTGGAGACGCGCGGCTACAGGATGGTGGGGGTGGAGACGCGCGGCTACAGGATGGTGGGGTGGAGACGCGCGGCTACAGGATGGTGGGGGTGGAGACGCGCGGCTACAGGATGGTGGGGTGGAGACGCGCGGCTACAGGATGGTGGGGGTGGAGACGCGCGGCTACAGGATGGTGGGGGTGGAGACGCGCGGCTACAGGATGGTGGGGGTGGAGACGCGCGGCTACAGGATGGTGGGGGTGGAGACGCGCGGCTACAGGATGGTGGGGGTGGAGACGCGCGGCTACAGGATGGTGGGGGTGGAGACGCGCGGCTACAGGATGGTGGGGGTGGAGACGCGCGGCTACAGGATGGTGGGGGTGGAGACGCGCGGCTACAGGATGGTGGGGGTGGAGACGCGCGGCTGCAGGATGGTGGGGGTGGAGACGCGCGGCTACAGGATGGTGGGGGTGGAGACGCGCGGCTACAGGATGGTGGGGGTGGAGACGCGCGGCTACAGGATGGTGGGGGTGGAGACGCGCGGCTACAGGATGGTGGGGGTGGAGACGCGCGGCTGCAGGATGGTGGGGGTGGAGACGCGCGGCTACAGGATGGTGGGGGTGGAGACGCGCGGCTACAGGATGGTGGGGGTGGAGACGCGCGGCAAGACCTCGAGGCATGAGAGGAAAAGCATCCCTGACAAAGCGGATGGATGCCGATGACGGCCGGGGACCGCTTAAGGCCGAGAGGTGGCCGAGGGAGGAGGATGCGGCAGAGGGCGGGACAGACAGCGCAAGGTGCGTGCCATGGCGGACATGAGAGGTGATGTGGGGTACCAGGGACCAGAAAACAATGGCACGCCAGACAAAGACAACATGCGGTTAAAGGCGCCTGCGTGTAGTGGGACGCTTGAAGCACACGGGCAAGGAGGCAATGCGGGGACATGGTGGTTCCCATCCTTCCCTTTCACCAACCCGCGCGTCAGCGCAGCGCACATTCGCAGCCCACGCTGGACAAAAAGAAAGACAAGTGGCTTCCGTCACATAGCAGCCCACGCTGGACAAAAAGAAAGACAAGTGGCTTCCGTCACATAGCAGACCACGCTGGACAAAAAGAAAGACAAGTGCCTTCCGTCACAAAGCAGCCCACGCTGGACAAAAAGAAAGACAAGTGGCTTCCATCACATAGCAGCCCACGCTGGACAAAAAGAAAGACAAGTGCCTTCCGTCACATAGCAGCCCGCGCTGGACAAAAAGAAAGACAAGTGGCTTCCATCACAAAGCAGCCCACGCTGGACAAAAAGAAAGACAAGTGGCTTCCATCACAAAGCAGCCCACGCTGGACAAAAAGAAAGACAAGTGGCTTCCGTCACATAGCAGCCCACGCTGGACAAAAAGAAAGACAAGTGCCCTCCATCACAAAGCAGCCCACGCTGGACAAAAAGAAAGACAAGTGGCTTCCATCACATAGCAGCCCACGCTGGACAAAAAGAAAGACAAGTGGCTTCCGTCACATAGCAGCCCACGCTGGACAAAAAGAAAGACAAGTGGCTTCCGTCACATAGCAGACCACGCTGGACAAAAAGAAAGACAAGTGCCTTCCATCACAAAGCAGCCCACGCTGGACAAAAAGAAAGACAAGTGCCTTCCGTCACATAGCAGCCCACGCTGGACAAAAAGAAAGACAAGTGGCTTCCGTCACATAGCAGCCCACGCTGGACAAAAAGAAAGACAAGTGGCTTCCGTCACATAGCAGCCCACGCTGGACAAAAAGAAAGACAAGTGGCTTCCGTCACATAGCAGCCCACGCTGGACAAAAAGAAAGACAAGTGCCTTCCGTCACAGCGTATACCTTCCACCCAGCCGCAGGTCGGTGCCACATGCGACCAGACATGAGCCATAAACTTTTGACTGTTTCTTTTCTTTTCACTACTATCTTTCTACACTTGTCTTTTCACAATCATCTTGTCACTGTTGTCTTCCGCTATTATCTGTTCACAACCATCTGGTCGCTATCGTCTGTTCACAACCATCTGGTGGCTATCGTCTGTTCACAACCATCTGGTCGGTATTATCTGTTCACAACCATCTGGTCGCTATCGTCTGTTCACAACCATCTGGTGGCTATCGTCTGTTCACAACCATCTGGTGGCTATCGTCTGTTCACAACCATCTGGTCGCTATCGTCTGTTCACAACCATCTGGTGGCTATCGTCTGTTCACAACCATCTGGTCGCTATCGTCTGTTCACAACCATCTGGTCGCTATCGTCTGTTCACAACCATCTGGTCGCTATCGTCTGTTCACAACCATCTGGTGCTATCGTCTGTTCACAACCATCTGGTGGCTATCGTCTGTTCACAACCATCTGGTGCTATCGTCTGTTCACAACCATCTGGTGCTATCGTCTGTTCACAACCATCTGGTCGGTATTATCTGTTCACAACCATCTGGTCGCTATCGTCTGTTCACAACCATCTGGTGGCTATCGTCTGTTCACAACCATCTGGTGGCTATCGTCTGTTCACAACCATCTGGTGCTATCGTCTGTTCACAACCATCTGGTGGCTATCGTCTGTTCACAACCATCTGGTCGGTATTATCTGTTCACAACCATCTGGTCGCTATCCTCTTTTCGCTATTATCTTTTCGATATCATCTTTTCGCTATTATCTTTTCGATATCATCTTTTCGCTAGTATCTGTTCACCATCGCCTACCTCCTCCACCCACCCGCATGTCGGTGCCACGATGCGTCCAACCCCACGAGGGCGTGGACGGCTGAGAGCCCGAGCGGGGGGAGCTGGAGGGGGAGCCCTTGGGCGACGCCACGGGGGACCCTGTCAGGGTTTCGCGGTCCGCCCCGACCTCCTTGGGCGGGTCGGCCTCACCCCCCTGGTCACGGTCAAAGTTGCTCTGGATGCTTCCCAGCACCGCGCTGATGGCAGGGGTGGTGTATGGGGGGGGGGGTATCGTCGGGTGGCCGATGGACACGCAATCACATGACGTGCACACACGTCAATTCACTGCCCCAGCACCACGCTGATGTCGTAAGGGATAGCACAAGCAAATGTCACCGCATATAGGCACACATGTTAGGTAAGTTAGTTTCACGTCTACGTACACAGCTCTCCTCCGTTGTTACGTGGACCCCGGAAACACGTAGACGCTGCCTCTACCATGGGGGGAAGGTCCAGTCACTCCTGCACACTTTTGAGGGATCCGCTCCATCCTGTCGCAAACCTTCCCATCAGGAAACGGGAGAGGGGAGTCCCACTCACTCCTTCATCGCCACATAGACGTCGGCGCCGCGCGTGGCCGCCAGCTGGTACAAACTCTCCGCCACCGCCAGCCTGGCAGGACCGGTGGGTGGCCGGAAAAACGGGGGAGGGACAGCAAAACAAGGGGGTTGGCCACACAACAAGGGGATTGTCACGGGTGTCAAGTACGGTGTCGAGACCCCCCCAAAAAATGGGGTTTTCAGGGACGGTGCTTCTGAACACCATATAGGAGGGGGAGGGGGGTTCTATCTATCCCCTACATTATCATAGGGGAAGCATTACCAGGCAACCATATGCTGCGAAGCCACAACACTAACGCACGCCATCCAGAAGAGTGCTGCCCTGCCGCACCACAACACTAACGCCATCCAGAAGAGTGTTGCCCTGCCACACCACAACACTAACGCCATCCAGAAGAGTGCTTCCCTGCCACCACAACACTAACGCCATCCAGAAGAGTGCTGCCCTGGTGTGTGCCGCACCACAACACTAACGCCATCCAGAAGAGTGTTGCCCTGCCACACAGCAGCGCAACGGTGCAGCACATAATCTGAGCTTTTCGATTATTATCCTCTGGCCCAAGAGCCCAAAGGAAGCATCCCCAGGCCAAATCAGTGGCCCCACTGCACACACTGCTACGACTAGCCAATGTGAAGGGCGTGCAGATAAAGGCTGGTCGCTGGTACGGTGGATCATGCGTAGCTACCCCTTGCCGTGCATGCGTCATCCCATCACATGGCTGTGCGTGGCGCCACCCACCGCACGCGCGCCTCTGGGTACTCGAGGTGGGCTTGACACTGCTCCAGCAGCCACATCTGGAATGAGGGGTCTTTGATGATGGGAACCGCCACCTGGGGAGGAAGAAAATGTTGAAAAAATGTGTGTGATGAAGAGAATGTTTGAAATGATGCCGCAGCACCCAAACATGCAGCAGCAAGAAAATGGTGTCTGAAAATAGTTCTTGTGTAAAGTTTCTTCCTCGTTTTGGGGAAAACAATGTATGCATGACCCAAACGTGCAGCATCCCTTTTCTTTTCCTTGAACAAGTAAAAAAGAAAACAAAGCAACTCCAAAACAACCCAAGGAAATTTTAGATGGGACGGCTTAGGGATGCCGATTATTGCTAACATCTACAGCTACTGTAAACAAAAGCCTTTGTTGCTAGAATCTTCAGTTACTTGAAACAAAAAGTTTTATTAGCAGTATTCACAACAATAATCGCCTAAATCATATCATTTCAAATTATTTTATAGAGTACAGAGTGTTAAATCCTAAGACCCAAACAGGAGAGTGTAGAAGCTATAATCACGTGTGCAATTAACGAGTGTGCAGTGCCCCACCGTGATCAGAAGGCCACCAAGAAAAGATAGATTAGCAAAGAACAAGACCCAAACCTGCCTAAAAGCGCAGCTAAAATAACGCCCTCTGCCCAACCATTACAGTGTTAACGAATACCAACATGTCGGGATGGAAGAAAACGTACGTGCTAAGCAAACCCACCATGTCTAAAGTTAACAACCCAACACGGTATTGTTGGATAAACAAGCCTATACACCGGCTTCCTCCAAGCAGCGTGCAGTATACCTGAGCCGCCAGAAGCCCTCCTTGTTTGCTCTCCCATCGGTCGGATGCCAGCAGCTCCTTGAGCATAGACACCACTCGGCCGTGGAGCTCCTCGTTATTCGACGCGTCTGTTACAGAGGTGACATGCGAAATTATCCGCAATGACGTTATCCCGTTCTTTCGATAAGCGGCACCCGAAAATTCCTTGTAATCTGACTGCGAGGGAAGTCGACGATGCATCCCTATGAAATGCATGTGACACAACAAAAGATATTTCGGACAGAATTCCGACAAAGCACGCCTGGCAGGGAAGAGCATGCAGCTGCCCTCTGCTAACGTACAACTGACGAGGTGGTGGGAAGAAGCAAATTCGTGTTCTAACACCTTAATTATAGTGCCAACCCGCACCGTCGGTCAGGAAAAACACGAACCTGCACTCCGCAGCAGCTGCGCGAATTTTTGGACTGACTTGTCCCTCGTCAGATGCAAACGGTCACCCAAACTCGCCGTCAGCTCCGTTAAATCCTCTGGTATTCCCATTTCGATTTTCGAGGTGGTGCACAAGAAAAATGGGCGTGCTTACTCACTACCCTTTACCAGCAACCGGTCGCTATACACGCTACCGTAAGCTGAAAAGCTTTTGCTAGCGAGCGCTTTTGCAGTCGGCACCGCCCTGACGAAATCCGATAACCAGATCGTTCCCGCGGGTGCTTGCAGCCCTGCAGGCCTGCACCTGCTTCATGCTTTGTGTCACGTTCAGTCTTGCGTGACGGCCGTCAGCATCTTTTCCCGTTGACCTCAGCTCAGGGCTCGGACCTGTTCTCGGCTGTTCTCGGTGAGCTCACTGAGCTGCTCGCTGCAGGTGTACAGCTGTAGCTACTGACGCGCGTAGTCCTCGGTCGTTTGCCTGCCGCCTGGTTGCATAAAATAATGATTGAGGTGACCAAGGACAACATCACGGTGACATTCTGATGAGTGATAGACGGTGAAATGTGAATCGTGATCAACATACCTGAAATCAGCTAAATCACCGTGGTAGACGGTGAGTCCGTGATCAAACGCTAGCACACCTGATCGCATTAAGTTGAGTCTAGACGATGGAATTGTCTGGAGTGTGTGGAATTGCAAGTGTGCGCGGAGCACACACTGTAGTCTGTTCTTATAATAACTGATGCGTCATAACCGATGAGGTCGTTGTCACAGCCTGCGTACGTAAAATATCAAACACTTCCCTCATCTCGGACAAAGAACCGTATACTAGATATCAGAGGACTGCATACCGGTAGGCTGCGCTAGTGCGTTTGCCTTTTCCAATCGATGACAAAGCCGCATCCCGGCAGTGGATGCCGTGGTCAATGACTCCCGGCAGATTTCCTCTAGCCATCTTCGCTTTGCCCGGGTGGGCATGGCCGCTAACCCTGAAGCGCCTCGATCTGTGCATGCTAACGACGGCAGTAACTGCCCAGCAGAGGGAGCGGTCTTTGTGAGGGGCGACGCAATTCACTTTTGCTCTGTCCGTCGGCCGGAGTTCACGAATGGGGCAGGTGGGCAGGGAAGTTTTAGAAGTTGATGGGCTGTGCGTTATGACGACGGTGCTCCGTTTTTAACGAGAACAAATGGCTGCTGTTTGAATTCCCCACAACGTCAAGAAAGCTTCACTGTAAGCAGTTATCATACTGCATTCCGATTCCAACACGCAGTCTGCTCGTGCTCCATACAGCAAGCCGTCTGCTCGAGCTCCATATAGCAAGCCGCGCGGCGGCCTAAAGAGTTTGACCAGAGCTGAGAGCGCCCAGGGCAGAGTTTTGCGATATTTTGTGAGCACATCTGCTGCGGCCTACAATCCATAGATTCCGCATCAGTATTAAGTTGCTCAAAGTAGAGGTGCTCGTCACAGTTTTGCCCTAAATACTACAATGGTGAGACCTGGACAACAAACGTCAGGCTGGGATCATGCCTGCATGCATGGAGGGGTCGCAAATGTTGTATTTATTTGTGTGCTAAGCTTTATTTTATGGCGGCCAAATCTAGATTGGTCATGCCTCTCTGTCGATGGGCCACCCCCAGTCCATTCCCTTTTTACTTTCTTCTAATTAATTTTCCTTTTCATTAGTAGATACATAGTGGATATCCCTGCTCACCTGGTTCTTTCCCCCTTCCCCGATTCCAAGTGCTCCGTCAACTGCTTTCCAAGCTCCAGTCACGCGGCTGGTACCCCTAGATGAGCGTGTCCAGCCCTGCGATTTGCACATATTTCCTTACACAGTACTTAAACAACAACATCGTTGTCTCAACATCAATGAGACAACATCATGTCTAGACAGGTCATGCACAGGTCGCGTCATGCCATTAAAAAAAATTAAATTAAATTATAACATGCCTCCGTTGGGAGATCATGTAGCACATATTCCTTGATGGGGGTGGAGGTGGAGGAAGCCGCGTAATCGAACTAACCTAACTCTAAGCTATCTAGTCTAGAAAATCCTAACTACACTACTCAGCAAAACGCCCCTACCTCTTGGGGGGGGGTGGCTTGCCCACAGGGGCTAGCTGGCGTGTGAGCCTGGACAATCTTCTGCCACCACTTCTTGTTCTGCATGGCAGTCCAAAGAATTAAGGGAGAGGGAGTGGATGCGGTGTTCAAACTGGGCTGGGACCACTACGTCGGCCAGCAACATCTGGATGTAGTTCATGGCATGCTTACCTAGCTTCCTGGGAATGTCCTTGGGGCCAGGCCAGGTCAAAATATGCCGCCCTGGTTGGCCAAGCCGCTGGGGGCCGGCCAGACCAAGGGCGGTGTCAACCTGGCTGGTGCGAGCAAGATGTCCTACATGTATACAAATGCTATCCTACGCTGCCTAATCTCGTCCGAAATATGAGGCATACCCTGATACAAAGACTCTAATGACCTATGCTTGGAAATCTCTACGTTCAGGACCTGTCGGAGCATCCTGTAAACCGTGCCGTTTAGCTTAGCTGCCAGTGTGTCTGTGAGTGTCCACGCCTCGGCGCCATACGTGAGCACCGTATGGACGAGGACCTTGAAGAGCATGCGCTTGCGGTGCTCGCCCTGAGGCCCTTCGAGCGCCAGTAGCTAGGTGGTGAGCGAACGGAGCCTGGCCCAGGCCAGGCCGATGCGGATGTCCAGATCGTCGGCGGTGTCAGGGAGCATGCTCCCCAACAGTTTGAAGCAGTCGCGGAACGGGACCTCCGTCCCGTCGAGCAGGCGCGGCAGCGGTGGGCGACTGGAGGCCCCAATCACCATCGCCTCAGTTTTGACACTAATCTCCAACCCCACCGCCCTCGCCTCCAAGCCCAGAGAGTCCAGCCAGGTCTGAATGTGCTCGGGGCGCGCGATGAGGGTGGTGTCGTCCGCATAAATCAGGTCGGCCAGGCGGTAGCCAGTGGCCACCCCGCCATGCTCGCGCTCGTTAAGGATGTCCAAGCCTAGCTGGCTCAAACCCCTTAAGAGCAGTAAGGTGCGCACGTGCCCGCCGCATGACGTGATCCACGACAATAGTGAACATTTCTAGATTAGATTAGCTTTAATTAGAATTAGACTAGTTTGGTTTCGCGGCTTCGCCCACCTCCATCCATCCAGCCAGGAAATATGTGCTACATGATCTCCCAACGGAGTCATCATGTTGTGATTTAATTTAATTTAATGATCTCCCAACGGAGTCATGTTATAGTTTAATTTAATTTTTTCTAGTACTCTCCGTGGGGATTAAACTAAATTCAATTAAATCAAATTGAAACATATCTCCGTTGGGAGTACATGTAGCACATATCCCTGAGAAAAAAATTATACTATACTATTAAATTAAATTATAACATGCCTCCCTGGGGAGATCATATAGCACATATTCCTTGATTAATTAATTAATTAGGAACATCACTCCGTTGCCATGCAGAGAGATGCTCTCTGCCGAGAAGCCATGTCCTAGCTCGTGTATAGCCATGATGATCTTCCCCCACATAACATAGGCTCCCCCTTAGCTGGGCATCGTTACCCCGATATTCACAGTCTCCTTTCCCACACAGCAAAATATGGTGTTGTTCTTTCTCAGTTACATCGTTTTTCCCGTCTTTGTTCTTATCGTGTTGATTTCATCACGACTCTTGTTGAACTCTTGCAGCGTTTATTGGTCAAAGACTATGACCGAGCCATTATGCTCCGTCAAGTCCGATGTTTTTTGCAACGTCACCCACATCTGTTCGGTGCTGCCCCTTGGCACAAGCTCTACAAACAGGTCGTGGACCGGCTGGATCGCATAGTATCTCCGCACATCTGAACCCTGTGATGCCAGATCTCCTTTGCGGCCGTTCCGAGCTTGGCACTGGATTCGTTGTCCACATCGTCGCGTCGCTGCCGCAACACGATGTTTTCTGGCATCCGCGGGCTTTTGGTTCCCGCCGCACATTTGAAAGTGCTGTCCTCCGGCTTTTTGCCTTTGCACCGTGTGCAGTTCTTGGACGTTTGGAATCATGGCATGGCTAACGTGATGACTGACTAGCTAGACCTTTTCAGTGGTTTTCCATTTGCGGGTATTTCCTCGTAAATGGTGGGAGAGCGATCGCAGCAATGGTGCTCACCACTAGACACTCCCGGCCAGTTAGGCTAGAAACACACGCCCTGATCAAGCATGCTGTTTCCGGCCCCACCGTCTAGGTCATCTAGTCGCTCCACACGTAAGCCAGCCATAATTTCAATGCACAAGGATACACATTTCCATCACCATTCATCTTCATCATCCTGAACGACTCGAAAACGCGGAAAAGATAACGGCAGGCTCGAGCTACCATGGTCCGGATTCTCCCGATTTCTGGCCTGCGCTGGTTGTCTCTTTGATAGTGTGAAGATTATGAGGGTGCAGGTGCCCTGGTGCACCTAGAGCAAGGGTCGCTTACATTCCCACCCTTGCAGGAAGTAGCCCAGAATGTATTAAAGGCCATATGCCCCTTCTCAGGGATATGTGCTACATGTACTCCCAACGGAGTTATGTTTCTAATTAATTAATTAATTAATTAATCACTCCGTTGGGAGTCAATGTAGCACATATCCCTGAGAAGGGGCATATGGCTTTTAATACAACCTAGGCTACTTCATGCAAGGGTGGGAATGTAAGCTACCCTTGCTCTAGGTGCACCAGGGCACCGGCACCACCATATGCTGTCTCAGGTTCAACCCGCCTAAGGGGGGGATCCTGGCACGGGGGAGGAAGATCATCATGGCTATACAAGGGCTAGGGCACGGCTTCTCGACAGAGAGCATCTCTCTGCATAGGCATAGCATGGCTAAATTCTTAATGCAACATCCATAACATGGGGGTCCCATTATAGACATACGTGGCTAAATGTTGAAGGCATCATCCATTAAATTAAATTAAATTAAATTATAACATGTCTCCGTTGGGAGATCATGTAGCACATATTCCAGGTTGGATGGGTGGTGTGGAGGAAGCCGCGTAATCGAACTAACCTAACTCTAAGCTATTATATCTAGTCTAGAAAAGCCTATCTACGCTACTCATCAAAACGGCTCCTCCTCTTGGGGGGGGGCGGCTTGCCCACAGGGGCTGGCGTGTGAGCCTTGACAATCTTCTGCCACCGCTTCTTGTCCTGCATGGCAGTCCAGAGAAGGGAGAGAGAGGGTATGCGGTACTCAAACTGGGCTGGGACCACTAGGTCGTCCAGCAACATCTGGGTACAGGTCATGGCATGTTTCCCTACCCTTTTAGGGATGTTCTTGGGGCCAGGCCAGGTCAAAATATGCCGCCCTGGTTGGCCGAGCCGCTGGGGACCGGCCAGACCAAGCCGGCGGTGTCGACCTGGCTGGTGCGAGCAAGATGTCCTACAAATGCTATCCTACGCTGCCTAATCTCATCCGAAATACGAGGCATACCGTGATACAAAGACTCTAATGACCTACGCTGAGAAAACCCTACATTCAGGACCTGTCGGAGCATCCTGGTTACCGTGCCGTCTAGCTTGGCTGCCAGTGTTGCCGTGAGTGTCCATGCCTCGGCGCCATACGTGAGCACCGTGAGGACGAGGACCTTGAAGAGCATGCGCTTGCGGTGCTCGCCCTGAGGCCCTTCGAGCGCCAGTAGGTGTTGAGCGAACGGAGCTTGGCCCAGGAAAGGCCGATGCGGGTGTCCACATCGTCGGCAGTGTCAGGAAGCCAGCTCCCTAACAGCTTGAAGCGGTGGCGGAATGGGACCTCCGTCCCGTCGAGCAGGCGCGGCAGCGGTGGGCGACTGGAGGCCCCAATCACCATCGCCTCAGTTTTGACACTAATCTCCAACCCCACCGCCCTCGCCTCCAGGCCCAGACAGTCCAGCCAGGTCTGAATGTGCTCGGGGCGCGCGATGAGGGTGGTGTCGTCCGCATAAATCAGGTCAGCCAGGCGGTAACCCGTGCTAACCCCGCCGTGCCCACGCTCGTTAAGGATGTCCAAGCCTAGCTGGCTCGAACCCCTTAAGAGCAGTAAAGCGCGCACGTGCCTGGCGCATGACGTGGTCCACGACAATAATGAACAGGTATGGAGACAGGACACAACCTTGCCACACCCCGTGGTGAAGGGGGAATATGGTGGGGTGGTGCCTTCCGCAGTCCGCACTACTGCCTGTGAGCCCTCATACTGACAGTCGGCGAATGGCAGCAATAAACGCTGGTGGCACGCGGTCCAGAGCTAGGATGGCCCAAAGAGCCTCCCAGAGGACCGTGTCAAAGGCCTTGATATAGTCAACAAAAATGAAGACCAGCGGCAAACTGTCAGGCCGGGCAAAGGCGACGCACCTCCTCCATCTACCGGCGCGCGACAAACACAGCCATGACAGTGTTACGACCACGACGAAAACCCATCTGAGACTCACCCAGGTGTGGGTCCAGCGCGGCGCGGAGCCTGTGCAGCATCATGCACATGAAGACCTTCAGCGCGGCGCTCTGGAGGCAGACACCCCTGTAGTTACCGGGGTCAGCAGCAGAGCCCTTCTTGTACAGCATGACGCGGATGGCCGTCTGCCACTCAGCAGGCGGAGGCTCGTCAGAAAGCAGGACACGGTTGCAGAACGCCAGCAGAAGATCCCTAACCGCCGGATCAGGGGTCTTCAGCAGCTCAGCAGAAAGGTGGTCGGCACCGACCGCCGCATCGTACCGCAGGCGAGCAAGGGCGCCGTCCAGTTCCTTCAAAGTGAAGGGGGGGACGACGTCGTCAGTGGCAAGGCAGCCCTCCTGCAAGGCGGGGATTTGGTAGTCCGCGGCCGAGGAAGGGGGCGCTGGCGGCGGCGGGGGTCCGGCAACCCCGAGGCGGGCGGCCGTCTCGGGGTGAAGCGGCGGGGGGGGGGCGCGAGCCCCACCTGTCAAGGAAACATTGTGGGCCAACCAGCGGTCAAGGCTTACCGGCGCCGTGCCGTCCCCCGTGTGCTCCACCGGGGTGCGCTGCCGCCGGCCCCCGAGCCGGTCGAGGTGGTACCACATGTCCTTGCCCTGGTTGCGAGCTTGGCATCATCCATGGGGGCCATTATGGGCGCAAATGCGCGGGGGCCACATGCTAGGCTAAGCCTTACTAATCTACACTACTGGTATATATATTAAAAAGATTTTTCGGTGCAGCAGGGCTATTAGGTTCCTCCCGTTAGGAGTTTCCATTGGTCTTATCGTAGTATAGAGATTTGACATGGCTCTGTATAGAGGTTTATAGCTGGGCGTTTGCTTTGGTTTGAGTGATTTCACTCTGCTGTAAGTAATTATATTATTAAAATATATATTAAAAATATAATTACTTACAGCAGAGTGAAATCACTCAAACCAAAGCAAACGCCCCGCTATAAACCTACCGGCACCTCCTGACGTGGGCTGGGCCCAGTGATGTTAGACGCCGCAAGGCCCGCACCTTCAAAGAACAGCTAGTAGAGGACATGGGGGGCCTAGGCCTCTCCGTGATTTGGAAGAAGATGATGGACAAGGCCAAGTGGGCCCAGGTCATAGAGGACAACGAGCCCCCCCCAGTGGGGAAGCGCCCGCGTGTGCAATCCCGCGGGAGGCACGCCAGATCGTTCCCCCTAGGGCAGCGTGCGGCTGCCTAGATAGATGTTGTAGTTAGAATGCTGTTAGATAGATGTAGTATGTAGCCAATGTAGATAGATTAGACCGGTAGGAATGTTTGCACCCATCCATCCATCCATCGGGGTTAATGCTCCGTGACTCCCCAACGGGAGCACGAGTCTAATTAATTAATTAATTAATTATAAACCTATATACAGAGCCATGGATGTCAAAGCTCTATACTACGATAAGACCAATGGAAACGCCTAACGGGAGGAACCTAATAGCCCTGCTGCACCGCAAAATCAGCCCGCGTACGGCGGAGCATGATGTCAGCCATGGCCCGAGTCAGCGCCACCGACAAGCGCTGACGCCAATATGACCTCCAGGTCCGCGCCGACCATGGGGCCCGCTGGCCCTCCAGGTCCAGCCGGTCCTCCCGGAGCCGGCAACACTCCTTGAAGAAGGCGGAGGTCAGGGGCCCCATGGCCCCAAACTCCTCCAGGACAAAGGGCACCACACGATGGTGCCCGACGTCGCCGTAGGCCAGGAGCTCAAGGCCCGCTCCGCCCGGTCCGCCGTGTAACCTGCCGTGAGGGAGGCCCCAGCCACGTGGCTAAGAGCCAAGGGCCGCGCCACCGAAACGTCAATAAGCAGATGCCGGCCACCCCCCTCAAAGTCCAGCACCACGATGTCAGGCCGGTGGTTGGGGGAATAGAAGGCAGCGCCATCCGCATCCTCGGACCGGATGTTCGCGTGGGGGAAAACCGACCGAATCATGGCGAGCACCACCGTCAGGAGGACAGTGTGCAAATACAAATATCTGGTATATATATTCCTAGTTGACGTTTCGGTGGCGCGGCCCTTGGCTCTTAGCCACGTGGCTGGGGCCTCCCTCACGGCAGGTTACACGGCGGACCGGGCGGAGCGGGCCAAGCTCCTGGCCTACGGCGACGTCGGGCACCATCGTGTGGTGCCCTTTGTCCTGGAGGAGTTTGGGGCCATGGGGCCCCTGACCTCCGCCTTCTTCAAGGAGTGTTGCCGGCTCCGGGAGGACCGGCTGGACCTGGAGGGCCAGCGGGCCCCATGGTCGGCGCGGACCTGGACGTCATATTGGCGTCAGCTCTTGTCGGTGGCGCTGACTCGGGCCATGGCTGACATCATGCTCCGCCGTACGCGGGCTGATTTTGCGGTGCAGCAGGGCTATTAGGTTCCTCCCGTTAGGCGTTTCCATTGGTCTTATCGTCGTATAGCGCTTTGACATGGCTCTGTACATAGGTTTATAGCTGGGCGTTTGCTTTGGTTTGAGTGATTTCACTCTGCTGTAAGTAATTATATTTTTAACATATATAGGTTTATAGCTGGGCGTTTGCTTTGGTTTGAGTGATTTCACTCTGCTGTAAGTAATTATATTTTTATAATATATATTCCTAGTCTGAGGTGGCAGGAGGGGGCTGCCAGAGCTTGTGGTCAACGTGGATGACCGCCCCCCTCCAGTATACCGGCTTCCCCCTTGCGCTCTGCCGGAGCTGAAGGTAGGTCGGCCATAGCTCGCGTCGCCGCTGTTGCTGGGCCAGGGTCAAGTCGTCGTCCAGCGTGAAGCCAGTCTCCGAGAGCTTCTTGCGGCATTTAAGGAACGCCAGCTTGTCCGCCATGTACTTAAAGGTGAGGAGCACGGGTGCCGGGCCAGCCTTCCCCCGCGCGCGGGGGAGGCGGACAGCCGACATGTCCAGCTCATCAGTGCGGTAACATGGGGGCAAAAATGGCGCGCTTAAATGCCTCAAGAAGGCTCGTGGAGGTCTCACCTGCCGGCTGGTCGAAGTGCTTGACGATGACATTGTGGCTGCGCCGGGCGATGTCGGCTTCCTCGCGAAGGTCGAGGGCTTGTTGCTTGAGTTGTGCCGAGATGGTGGAGGTGGTGGAGGTGGTGTGCTGCTTAAGCAAGTCCGCCCAGGTGGAGGGAGCATCGCCGGCCGGGCCAGCAGGCGCCGGCTGGGCGGCGATGTCCTTCACCGCCTGCGCGGTGAGGCCGGCGGTGTCATGCAAGCTCTCAAGGGCGTTGGCGGTGGCTTGAAGGCGTTGGTCGAGGTCGAGGAGCTGGGCTTTGATGTCGGCAGTGGAGGCGGAAATGGCAGTGGAGGTGGCGGTGAGGTGAGGAAGTTCAGCAGCCAGCGGGCCACCCATTGCTGCGACGTCAGCAGCAAGGGGGGTCACGTGCTCCTGAAAGGCTTCCGTGAGGATGGAACGGAGGGTGGGGGCGGAGATGGATGGAGCCCAGATCTCGCCGTCAGAGCGCTGGAGAAGGGAGTTGAGGATGGCACGCTGGAGAGTGGGGCGGGGGGAGCCGAAAACCATGCTGACGTTGTGCCAGCGACGGCCGTCGGTGACGAGGAGGCGTCCGGTGGCGTGGAGATGGATGCACAAGTCGTAAAGCGAGGCGTAGTCTCCAAAGAAGATGCAGTCCAGAGCAGCGGACGGAGACATGTTGGTCCAGTCGTGATCATCGACCTCGAAAGGTCTGAGCCGAAAACGCGGTTCCGAGGGGCGTGAGGACCCTCCTGGTTTGTCGGCTGAGCGGGCGCGTTTAGGGTCGGGCGATGCCGATGGCGAGGCATTGAGGCCGGGAGGTTGCTGGGTGACCACCAGTGCACGACTGGTGTCACCGCTGCCTGCCGGATCTGGCGAAGCGGCAGCCTCAGCTGCCGCATTGTCAAAGGCGAGCGCATCCGCCAAACTGCGTTGCGTCGACAGGCTTTTGCTCGCCATATATTGCGTAATAGGTTCGGAAAATTATATCAGCGTGCGTCTTAGAGAGACGCCGTGGTGCTTTGCGTAATTGCTGCAGGCTGGTCACAATACTGCGTTACAGCTGTAACCGATGCTAGCAGCAGATGCGCCTAGAAAAGACGCATCGGTTGCAAGTGATCTGACTGCATTTGGGGCTCAGACGCAAAAGTTCTGAGCTCCAGGGTTCAGATGTGCGGAGATACTATGCGATCCAGCCGGTCCACGACCTGTTTGTAGAGCTTGTGCCAAGGGGCAGCACCGAACAGATGTGGGTGACGTTGCAAAAAACACCGGACTTGACGGAGCATAATGTCTCGGCCATAGTCTTTGACCAATAAACGATGCAAGAGTTCAACAAGAGTCGTGATGAAATCGACACGATAAGAACAAAGACGGGAAAAACGTATATTCCCACCCTTGCAGGAAGTAGCCCAGAATGTATTAAAATCCATATGCCCCTTCTCAGGGATATGTGCTACATGCACTCCCAATGGAGTTATGTTCCTAATTAATTAATTAATTAATGGTGGTGCATGTGCACCTCAGCTGTGCACCCCTAGTAGGCAGTTTACACCAACCACCTGCAGGTTATCGCCTAGAATGTATTGAAAACCATATGCCCCTTTTCAGGGATATGTGTTGCATATCCTCCCCACTACCATTAAACGGCCGGCTGGAGCTACCATGGTCCAGATTCTCCCACTTTCTGGCCTTCGCTTGTTGTCTCCTTGATATCCTGGTTAGAAGGCATCCCAAACTACAACCCTTAAACACGACATGAGATTGGTGCCAGTTTTTCAGAAACTTTATGAAGTGAGAAACTTTACATTTAGTGAGACTTCACTAGATGCCAACTTCTCACCTTTCCTATAAGACAACACTGCGTTAGCGCGTACAGGTTATTGCCATGCGTCCAGTAGTTGTCAAACTTAACACAATATGAGACCGCCATCAAGGCATAGTTGTCTAACTTCATTCGCAGAAATGACCACACAATGACATCAATAACATACTTGACCTTAAATTGCATCAGTATTGGAGTCATTGTGACATGATTTGATTCTGAGTTTGATGTCATAATTTTCATTCAATAAATGATAAGGCCTTCAAACTAGCCATTAAAATATTACATCATCACTTCACTGACGATTGGGTGGTCTTTTAGTACTCCTCACCCTCCTCCTCGCCCTCACCCTCGGCGGACTCAGCACCGACCTCCTCGTAATCCTTCTCCAGGGCAGCCAGATCCTCACGGGCCTCGGAGAACTCACCCTCCTCCATACCCTCACCGACATACCAGTGGACGAAGGCACGCTTGGCGTACATCAGATCGAACTTGTGGTCCAGGCGGGAGAAGACCTCAGCAATGGCAGTGGAGTTGGAGATCATGCACACAGCGCGCTGCACCTTGGCAAGGTCACCACCTGGCACAACAGTTGGTGGCTGGTAGTTGATACCGCACTTGAAGCCAGTGGGGCACCAGTCGACGAACTGGATGGTGCGCTTGGTCTTGATAGTGGCGACGGCAGCGTTGACATCCTTGGGGACGACATCACCACGGTACATCAGGCAGCAAGCCATGTACTTGCCGTGGCGGGGATCGCACTTGGCCATCATGGAGGCAGGCTCGAAGGCAGAGTTGGTGATCTCAGCAACAGACAGCTGCTCGTGGTACGCCTTCTCCGCCGAGATGACGGGGGCATAAGACGAAAGCATGAAGTGGATGCGAGGGTATGGCACCAAGTTGGTCTGGAACTCAGTCACATCGACGTTAAGGGCACCATCGAAACGCAGGGAGGCGGTCAGGGAAGAGATGACCTGGGCAACCAGCCTGTTCAGGTTGGTGTAGGTCGGGCGCTCGATATCCAGAGAGCGGCGGCAAATATCGTAGATGGCCTCATTGTCCAGCATGACGGCCACATCGGTGTGCTCCAGCAGCGAGTGGGTGGAGAGCACCGAGTTGTATGGCTCTACGACGGCGGTGGAGACCTGGGGAGACGGGTAGATGGTGAAGCCGAGCTTGGACTTCTTGCCGTAGTCGACGGACAGACGCTCCAGGAGGAGAGAGCCGAGGCCAGAGCCAGTGCCACCGCCGACGGCGTTGAAGACCAGGAAGCCCTGGAGACCAGTGCAGTTGTCGGCCAGCTTGCGGATGCGGTCCAGGCAGAGATCAACGATCTCCTTGCCGATGGTGTAGTGACCACGAGCGAAGTTGTTAGCGGCATCCTCCTTGCCGGTAATCAGCTGCTCGGGGTGGAACAGCTGGCGGTAGGTACCGGTGCGGACCTCATCAACCACAGTTGGCTCGAGATCGAGGAAGACGCAGCGGGGAACGTGCTTGCCAGCACCGGTCTCAGAGAAGAAGGTGTTGAAGGCATCATCTCCTCCTCCGACGGTCTTGTCGGAAGGCATCTGGCCATCGGGCTGGATGCCATGCTCGAGGCAGTAAAGCTCCCAGCAGGCGTTTCCGACCTGGATACCGGCCTGGCCAATGTGGATGGAAATGCACTCACGCATGTTGGATAGATTGCTGTAAAGAAAAAGAAAGGATCGTCTTGTTCGCTGGGGACAGGGACAGCCGGCGTGTAAGGACGCGACTTGCCTGTATGTTGGTCGTCTTACTTGCCCTCCCCTCAAAATAATCCTTCTCGTGCACTGCAACTCGGCTGCGCGCAGCCGTACGATCGCCTTGATCGGTTGACGGGCGTCGCGTTACCGGCACTGCCCAGCCACCGTTTCAGAACCTATTTTTGACACATCCAAATTTGGCGCGGACAGCACATTGGCACCGAAGTTGAAAGTCGGCCAGGACTCGGCCAGCTATTTTGCGGGATGTTACCGTACTCTAACCGTACATTTCGCTGGAGACCCGAACGGGCGCGCTGCGCAAAATTTTGATTTTTCCAGACGGCACTCGGCCCGCCGCGCTGTCTGGCGCGCCCATAAATGCAGGCTGCAGCAGCACTAATTGGGGCTTGGGCAATGGGCACCATACAGTAGACTCCGCTGCCCATGTGCCGATGTGCGGCGTGGGATATCCTGCGGTTACAGCACTGTGCGGCGTTGGGATACAACTAATTACTGTAACTAACCAACTAACTGACTAGCCAACCAACTAACTAACCAACTAACCAGATAACCAACTAACAAGTAACCAACTAACTAACTAACTAATTAACTAACTAACTAACTAACAAGTAACCAACTAACAAGTAACCAACTAACTAACTAACTAACTAACTAACTAACTAACTAACTAACTAACTAACTAACTAACTAACTAACTAACTAACTAACTAACTAACTAACTAACTAACTAACTAACTAACTAACTAACTAACTAACTAACTAACTAACTAACTAACTAACTAACTAACTAACTAACTAACTAACTAACTAACTAACTAACTAACTAACTAACTAACTAACTAACTAACTAACTAACTAACTAACTAACTAACTAACTAACTAACTAACTAACTAACTAACTAACTAACTAACTAACTAACTAACTAACTAACTAACTAACTAACTAACTAACTAACTAACTAACTAACTAACTAACTAACTAACTAACTAACTAACTAACTAACTAACTAACTAACTAACTAACTAACTAACTAACTAACTAACTAACTAACTAACTAACTAACTAACTAACTAACTAACTAACTAACTAACTAACTAACTAACTAACTAACTAACTAACTAACTAACTAACTAACTAACTAACTAACTAACTAACTAACTAACTAACTAACTAACTAACTAACTAACTAACTAACTAACTAACTAACTAACTAACTAACTAACTAACTAACTAACTAACTAACTAACTAACTAACTAACTAACTAACTAACTAACTAACTAACTAACTAACTAACTAACTAACTAACTAACTAACTAACTAACTAACTAACTAACTAACTAACTAACTAACTGACTGACTGACTAACTAACTAACTAACTAACTGACTAACTAACTAACTAACTAACTGACTAACTAACTAACCAACTAACTAACTAACTAACCAACTAAATAACAAACTAACTAACAAAATAACTAACCAAATAACTAACTAACTAATTAACAACCTGCTGATTGCGGCGTGGATCAACAACAACGACAACGACAGGCCAAACAGCGTGGCCACATTTCGGCATGTCAGCGTGACACGTGGCAATAACAACGCCCGATGGTTTTTACATGTAGGGATAAAGTTTCGACTATGGATGATGGTCTTTAGTAGGAGCTGCGGTCAATTGGAACAGGAAGGCCCATAACCCATTCACAATCACCACACGATATGCCAAGCTGGCTGTGTGAAGCTACGACAGTTGTTGTTGTTGTTGGTTCCCACGCCGCGACGAGCAGCAGAGAATTCTATATTGGCCGAGGGCCGGAAGCTACGACAGTAGTAGTTCCCCCCCGCACATAAGTTCTCGTCATCCTGGCCCGATTAAGAGCTTCCAGGACCCGACGCAATCCGTGGATAATGCAATTAACGTTCTTTTGCTGGCAAGCAGGGGGCTAGCTAGCGTAGTTATGTAGGTAATCAAGTACTAGTCCTTGTTATTGAAGTTAGCATCTTTTTTATAATCTCTAGCGGCAGGCTCGTTTTCCCGCAAGCTGAGCAATTCAACTATTCACGAACCTTTCTTTCGCGAGCTTAACTTGACAGCTGGCTGCTTGCTGCTTTGTCCGGAATTAGCCTGCCGCGCTCGCTATAAGGTCAGCACTCAGCAGTGGCTTAGTCACAGGGGTTTAATTGCTGGGCATCTGTGCTGTGCTCACTTGGAAGACAAAGGCAGCTTTCTCTTGGATTAGCTTTTGACGGTAGATTCCACGCTGTGATTGACGTCACGAGGTCGCCTTGCAGTTGGCTACTAAGATGCATCGTCTGCCTACGGAGCGTATAGCTGCCAGTTCTGCCTGACGCCAAATTCTCGCAGTTGGTAAGGTAACATATGCGAGGGTGTCGTTGCTCGTTACGAATTAGCAGGTCCTCACAGCTGGCTTCCAGCAAAGTATGCACAGTGGACTCGCGGATCCGTGCTTTGTCAACTCTGGTAGATGCAACAGTTTGTAGTCTCCAAATTCTTGTGAATGCTACGGCTCAGATGGATTCGCCCAAGGTTGCCTTTTGCCCCACGCTCGTGCCCTAATCCCCCCCCCCCCCCCCCCCCCCCCCCCCCCCACCCACCCCCACCCACCCACCCCACCCACCCACCAACCCACCCACCCACCCACCCACTCACCCACCCACCCACCCACCCACCCACCCACCCACCCACCCACCCACCCACTCACCCACCCACCCACCCACCCACCCACCCACCCACCCACCCACCCACCCACCCACCCACCCACCCACCCACCCACCCACCCACCCACCCACCCACCCACCCACCCACCCACCCACCCACCCACCCACCCACCCACCCACCCACCCACCCACCCACCCACCCACCCACCCACCCACCCACCCACCCACCCATTGGCCCGCCCGGCCACCTGTCTGCCCACCCACCCACCCACCCACCCCAATGCACCCGCTTACTATCACACACACATTGTGTTTTTTTCAGCTTGAACTTTGTAATTTGCCTTCATCTAGGAAGCGTGGTTGTTCTCCACACGGTGCCTCGTTGAAATGCCCTGCAGCAAGCGGGATCCCTATCTGTCGACCCCTGGCGCTCTATCGTCAGGCTTCTGGTCCCTGTTTTTCAGAACCTCATCTCGGTACGTAATATGTTGCGATGCCTTGTGGAAGTGATCAGAAGAAAGACTAGGAAAGAGATGGGGAGTATCCCTATGCAGTTCCCAGGCCATTTGCTGGATCACTCCCCAGGTCCCCACCTCAACCTTCCCTTTTTCTTAATCCTGGCATTGCTCAACCTTCCCTTTCATTGCTGTTGGACCTCTCTATTCCCTTTCATTGCTGTTGGACCTCTCTATTCAGTAGTGCGCACTTTTGCAGTGACCCGTCCATTGATATCTTGAGGAATGCTCGTATCTCGTAACTCATCTCGTAACTCTTACGCTCGTCACGCCCCTGCAGCAGTGTAGAGGCGGATTCGAATTCTAGTGTTTTCCCTGGCTACTAACCCCAAGTTGCAGGTAGGGGAAACACTAAAGAATATTGATAAGGCAAGTGTCTTAGTCAAAGGCTGGCGACAACAACAGGAAGGGTATCGCCCTATCTATCTGGTAATAGGGCACTACCATATCTATCTGGGTGCCGCCCTCTGCACTCCCACTAACAACTAATATCGGACACTACCGCAATGGGAGTTCTGGGAACTAGGCAACCGGCCCCTCCCAGTCATACATGGCAACCGATGGCAGCTCATTGCACCCCTCTTGGCACAACTGTCTTGCCTTGGTGCAGAATATGAGAGAATTATGGGACTGATGGTGCTTGTATAACAGACCACGGAGAACCTGTGGCCCCTCCCAGTCATGCTTGTCGTGGTGTCAGCTTAGTCCCCCATCATATGGCTGCCACTGCCCTATCCTTCGCTGCCTTCTGCTACGCCAGGAGTGACCCCTTCCTCTCGCTCCTCTGGTGCCATGCGACAGATACTATTAGCATGTTTATTTGTAGCGTATCAGCTCGCTGCCCCATCGCATGGAAAGCACGAGTTCAGCACGTACGACCGTGGCCTGCATTGGCTTTGGCCTTTTTCAGCTCTTGCTTGGGAGGACATTGTGAGCAACTTGCCTAAGGTCAGAAAGGGCCTTACTCTCTTGTCTAACGTGGCGTGAGACAGATGTCAGGAAGTTGGGGTCCTGTCACCTGGGGGAAGGTGGAGTAAGCACTCTGCATGAACTGTGGGCCCTGTAAGCACTCTGCATGAGCTGGGGGCTATGTGCATCTGTTTGTGAGGCAGCAGCAGTTGACCCCAACTGTTAGCAAATATTGTGGGCAAAGAATGGGGACTGATGTAGATTGATGATGACGACATTCTTTGCAAGCAACCAGTGCCGCGAGTTGCACAGTGTCACCGTCATATTTTTCTTAATGTACAAACAAGATATTCATGACATCATCGTGCATCATGACTACTTGCTATGTTGACTGGCAATTTCGTGGCTCTCACAGGGTCGCCGACAAGCTTTGGGCCATCCACCGCCACACGCAGCGCAGGCTAGTAGTAGTACAAATTCAGCTGCTGCGACAGTGCCCAGAAGTTTATTGGTTGTCCCTATCTAAAAACACATCTTTTACTTCGCAAGACAAGTACATACGTGCCATGTTTGCCTCAAGCGCGGAATGGATGGACGACCTAGCCGAGAACGCCACGTTACAGCGAGTCGTGGCCCTGCAACTGCCACTCTTCGCAGGAGAACATTTTTCGCAGGATGTGAAATCGGCTTTGGAAGAAGGCTTGGCAGCGGCGGCAGCACACCAGGTGGGCGAGCAACAGAGCAACAGAGTATCTCCATCAGGGATGATAACATTTAAAACTAAAGCGGCATTAAATATATGGAATCGTGAATCTGAAAGGCTCATGAATAAGTAAGAGTGGCTCTTAAACAACAACTGTATTAAATGTCTCTAAAGTGGGGGATGTCCCTACAGTGGGGGATGTCTCTATAGTGGGGGATGTCTCTGTAGTGGGGGATGTCTCTATAGTGGGGGATGTCTCTGTAGTGGGGGATGTCTCTGTAGTGGGGGATGTCTCTATAGTGTGGGATGTCTCTGTAGTGGGGAATGTCTCTATAGTGGGAAAGCATGGGGCTGGGACCATGTGATGTTCACGTCTGCATGCGTGGCTCTGCGTGCTTGCTTTAATTGATTCCCTTGCTCTCTTTTCCTTGTCGCTCAACACGTATCTACATGACCTAGGAACCCATGCAGGCAGGATGGGCAGGGACTGGCAGGCAGCACACTGTGAGAGATGCCCACTAGCAGTTAGCTAGCTGTGCAGGCGTAGCTTACATGGTTTGAGATTAAGAATATTCATATGCGGCGATATATTGCCTTGTGGAAATCGAAAGTGCGTTTTGCTTTTCATGCTCCTGCAAGGTCTAGGTTGGGTACGTTTGCTACAGGGTTCCAGGAGCTATGCAGATGCAATGATGAATGAAGTCATTGAGGCGGAATTCAAGTCTAGCGAAGGACGTTCGCTGCTACTTGAGTCATCTTAGGGCATGCTGTGAGGTTTACAAGATGAAGTTTCCACTGCTTCGAGGCGAGATTACTAGGGCTTCAAGTCTATCTTCAAAGTTTTATGCTACATCATGCATTGGACGCATATTTCCTCGACCTTCTCTGTCCAGAATCATTGCACTCTGGGGAGCATTTTCATACATTCATCGATTCTTTGGAGAGTGGTGCGCCCACCATCTTGCAAGGAATGGCTAACAAAATGGCTCGTGTTTGTGCATGTGAATCGGCCGGCCCTGATCGAGCACATGCAGACCAATGGAGGCCTTGATTGGTCGCAGGTCAAAGCCGCAGTTGGCGCGGACAAATACAAGGCCCTGCTGTCTAAAGCCTTCCAGGAACAGGATTTCATGGTGAGCTCATGCACGCTTCTTTTTCGTTTCGTTGACGTAATGATTACTTAACTGTAGCCATTACCGGTTTGCTGTATAGAGCGCCCACTGAGAGATGCAGATTGTTGATGAGGATATCTCAGGGAACAGATGAAGTTGCAAGAAATCTGAGTTCTTGGTCTGTATATCACTATACTTGATCGCCTCTATATCACTGAGGATTTATGCTCAGATGACGCAGTTTACTTGTAAACTAATTAATGTATTTATTGCTATTTTGGATTGCACATACCCACCCCACAAGTTTGATACATTAAGTTTGTGACGATCTTTCTGGAAGGCGCCAGCGTACACTATTGCAA
This sequence comes from Mesostigma viride, assembly GCA_009746045.1. NCBI lineage: Eukaryota > Viridiplantae > Streptophyta > Mesostigmatophyceae > Mesostigmatales > Mesostigmataceae > Mesostigma > Mesostigma viride. Next base: position 429,266 of record RPFO01000692.1, on the reverse strand, counting down.
TGCGCTTCTTCCACGTTGCCTTGAGATTTTGTCTGATATGTAACTGACCTATTACCACGGCGCAAGGTGATAGGTAGCCCCATCCTGTAAGACTGCTGGTATTCAGCTGAGATACCCCTGTTGTGGCGTTGCATTGACACTTAACAAGAGGAGGCTCCCTTGAAGAGTAAAGCACCCTTCTCCTGCGCCCCTTTCCATGTGGCAACGCACATCTTGGCCCTCATTCCAGAGAGCATTATCATGGTCATGCAGGTTCGCACAACATGTGGATGATGTGGTTCAGGCTATCTCCACGTCTCAGTGTGTGAAAGACATCTTGTTCTACTGGGTGGTCCTCTTTACTCTTTCAACTAGAAGTTAAGATGATTAATTAATTTTAGGCGGAGTAAACACAGAGATACCTTCCCCTCAATGAGTAGCACAAATTACCCAAGGGAAGGTGCGAAGGAGAAGTGACGGGGGCATGAACCTAAACTAGCTGTGAAGACCCATGTAAATACAAAGCCAGCAAGAATTTCGGTAGGTTGGCCAGGGACTCATGTGGAAGAATGGTTTCAATGCCTTTTATGTGCTTGTTCATGCCCACTGTTGTTCCTTGGGTCGCAGGACAGCGTGGAAAATGCCTACAAGGCGGAATTGGGACCCCAGGTATTCCAAATCCATGTTGGATATCCTCGCTCTATACTAAACTATGGTTCTATTCTAAACTATAGTTCTATTCTAAACTATAGTTCTATACTAAACTAAGGTTCTATGCGAAACCATAGTACTATACTAAACTGTCGTTCTATACTAAGCTATAGTTACGGCTTAGCTGGGATATCCTCGGCTTATCTGTAGGTGGATGTTGCTTCTATATTCTGCTGATTAGTACTGATTATTATCGCTAATGTTTGTAGGGTACTTTATATCTCATTGTCTCTGGCTACTTGAATTAAGGTTGCTTTTAGATTGCCTCACTGACTGCTACTTGCTTATTGTTATTGTATCTTGGCTATGTCATTAAGTGACTCGAAGCAGGCCCAGGTATGTCTAGGTGTTGCTCATTTAACAAGTGCTAAATTCTTTAGAAGCATAGACGTAGATAAATGTGCAAGGTGTTGGCTTGTTGTGTCCTTGCTCGCTCGGGCTCATCTTGCTTTGGGCTTCGTTTGAGACAGTGGCTGCTTTCACTTACAAGCTGTACCAATCTCACATGTGTTGAGTTGCGTCCAATAGCAGCTGCTCTTGTCGGTTGACTAGATTCATACAGGGGTTTCTATAGCAGGATTGAAAAAGGGTTTGCATCAGGGGGCTAGTGGTAGGATGTCATATAGAAAGGCCCTTGTAATTCTTGTTCAAGCTTGTAGGGGTGAGCATCACGGTGGCCTTGTGCGACCTTTTATGATGCTCACCCCTTCAACCTACAAGCCGGTCAAGAATTCTACGGCTTCGCAAGGCAACCCTTAAGGGCTGGGTTCCAAATATGTATTTCCCGTCTGGGGCCCGCTACGTGCATGTCATTCATCCCACACAGAGTAACAAGCGCACCCGTCACGCGGGTAGCGGAAGTGGGAGCGGGCCTGACGGCAACACCAGCCGAGCAAATGGCAGCAACCCCGCCTGCGGTGCTGCCTCATCGCCTGCAAACCCCGCATCGGCTTCGCCCGGCGCTGCGAATTCCCCATCTGCACGCGCGGGCGATGCGGGACACACTAGCGCATCTGCGGCGGCGCAAGCTGCTCCGACAGACCCAGGTATGGAAAAGAGTGTACAAAGGATTTTGTTGATAATGGATTTATTAGGGTTTGTGTAACAGAATGCATACAACTCCCACAAATCCAGGCACTCATAGCTAGGTAGTACATGGATAGTACTAGTAGACCTAGTATGTATATCTATACTGCGAGGTAGTAAAGAAATAAGCGTGGAAGTGAGTATAGGAAGAAACGCATACATAAGAAATAAGCAACAGCACCTGTGGGCAATTGAAGGCAGGCTAGTACGACCGGGCCATCGGGGCCCGGCAGTTCCTCCTAAGGTGAGGAGGGGGGGGCGGCTCACTGCCATAGCCATGCAGCGCACATCGCGCAACCCACACACAGCCAGTATGTGTCGCTGTTATGCACGTACGGCCAGCGCGCGTGAGACTGATGTTATGCAATGGCGGCACCCCATGGAGGTCTCAAGAGCTGGCATCAAGAAGAATGGCCAGACACAGCCAGTTTACCCTGCTGCTGCGCATGTAAGGTCAGCACATTCGAGGCTAGTTTTGGTTTGCAAGCACAGCACCATTGGGGAATACCCCCTGCAGAGCCTAGCAGCCCTGGGCGTTGTGAGGCTTATCATCACCTAGGTGGCTTCAGGGAAGTGCAAGTGAGCCACCGGCAATGTGTGTTCTTTATGTAGAACTCGACATTTTTTTACTGGGGCTCACCACCCGTCACGGAACTTTACTACGGCAGCTCCCAGGGACGACCGGACGTTGTTTGGAAAGGGTTGTATTTGGGTCAGCGCGTGTCCCGTAAATGGACAGGCATAGCCAGTTCTTTATAAGACCCTAGCTCCCAGGGTTTACCAGAAGTTCCTTGATATGATGGTAATTGAAGAGCTTCTGCTGCTGCTGCTGCTGCTGCTGCTGCTGCTTCGGCTTTACTGTCTTTATTCTGAGTGCTCACAAGCAAGGTCCGCTGGGTGGGTGGGTAAATGGGTAAATGGGTGGGCGGGCGGGCGGGCGGTAGGGTATGGAGGGGTGCTGTGGCTTTGCAAGGCAATCTCTAGGCTTCATTTCCAATCATGTCGTGGGCAGGGGCTGTAGGCGGGCGGGTGGGTGGGTGCATTCTTATGGAAGAATTTCGCTTAGTCAATCTGACTTCTAAAGGGCTGTGTCAAACCTATTATCCTTCGAAAGCACGTCTGCTTGTTTCCTAAACTCCTTCCCCTGTGTTCACATTGGCTTCCGATGGGTTGCAGCATTTGACCCATGGGATGAACGCTTTTTCCCGGCGGTGCCGACAGAGCGCCCACGCCCGTCCGCCTCAAGGCCTCTTATAAAATGGGGGGATGACACTGAGCAGCCACATACATGGTGAGCATCGATTGTTTATCGAAATCAAGTTGTTCTCGGATGCATCCTTTGGCTAAGGAAGCTGCGTGTTTTCCAGATATTTGTTGAGCTTTGCTCATTTTATACGTGACACGTGGACGGGCTCAAAGGGGGCCGAACTGCCGTAGGTAGCGTAGTACTAGCGCTTATCACGAGGGTATTGCAGCGGCCGGCCTTATTGTGCCGGCGCTGAGTGTGATCCCGAAGTTCAGGCCTAGGTAGCTTCTACCGTACGCCACTAGACCTTGTACCTGTGCCAGGCGTGGCGCAGCTGTGATGGGCAGTCAGTACTTTGAGTGGTGTAGGGGACGTAGGGAAGCCTCTTTTCAGCTTCGCAACTCGATCCCAGCATTTGCTGGCAAGGTCGGCGGGCCGCTATGGCGGCTGTGCTGAATGTAAGATGATGCTATTAGCCTCTCGGGGCGTGGAGAGGCCTAGAATAAAATTCTTTATGTTCGCCACCAACCAATGCCAGCCACGGTAATGGTTGGAGGCTGGGGGGCTCTACGATTTGAGTAAAAGGGTGTGATTTCCAGCGCTGGGCCCACTGACGATTCCCCTCTACCCCTGGGTGCGGCAAGCAGCTTCCTGACACTGGGGGAGCTGCATTTTATGTCTGACAGCATCGGGGAAGGAGCCATACAGGCCAGGGCCAGCGGCTACGGTGGAAAGAATCACAGGTAGAGGTGAATCTGCGCTTAAGCGAGGAGATAGCTAGCGCGGGGTGCCGGGTAGCCCATAACTGCCAGGAGCCTGACAGCGGACCTGATCTTTCGGCCCGTGCCAGCCGCCAGACGGGAGGTTTGGGGAGGATGCGAGGCTGGAGCAAATCTTGGCGGGAGGAGCTCTTCATCATCGCCCAGTTTTTTAGCAAATAATGATTGCCTGGCGGGGCTGAGAATTTGGCTGCTTCATCGCCTTTGTTTTTGCCCTGTATGATGCGTTATAGGAAAGACAAGAGTTCGGTTCTGCAAGGCGGGCATATCTATGCCACTAAATATTTCCTACCAACGCACAAGCCCTGGTCGGGGCGTTGGCTAAGCATTTTCCAGCCAACGGTTCGGTAGGGTAGAGGGCCTATCGCCACGGTGGCTTACCGGGAAATCCCAGCCTCAGGGGTGGGGCTGGCGATGGGTCCTGTGCTTGTGAGAGACGGTCCGGGGGCGTAAGACCTGATGAGCAGCCGCTGGAAGCTGCCCTCCTAACGGGGGAATCGACATGGGTGCCGCCCTGTGTCCGCTGGGAAACCGTAGCGTCCACACGGGGGCGGCAGTAAAGCTGCGGCAGCGTGCAGGAGGGGGGCCATGGGGTACACCTTGTGTTCGAGTATGCAGCCCCCCAGCATGGTGCTACAATAACCAACTCGATAATGATGTGCACTGATTTTGAAGATGTGGTATAGGCTGTCCATATAAAGCCTAGCACAAGAAATGCAAGATAAATGTTTCTCTTGGTGAGAAGGAACTCCAATGGACCAAACGCTAGAAATGAATCCTTAATACAATCTCAGGTGGGTGAATCGATGCCCTTTTATTGATCAGATGTCGATGGTTGAAAATGAGACAGTGATGATGGTCGCATTTCTGAGTCTTGCCAAGATTGGGCTCAATCCCTTGGTTTATGGCCTGTGTCTCAGAGGACGTCTGTCACAGAGGACGAATGTTTGGCCAAATCTTACATTAATGGCAGCATGTCAGCTAGCTGGCGCGATTCGTAACCCCTCTTACCATGTTGTGGCAGCATGATGTTTGATTTTCACACCAAACCGGCTATTCATTATCCTAAATTTGCTTCTGCCTTGTTTTCTTGGAGTAGTTGATGTTTAGGCTTGTCACCCTTAGTACCTTGGACATATGACTCTGAGCGGGTCATCTGGGCGTAAGAAACATCCAGAAACAGGAATACAAGTATGAACGGCGCAGGGGAGCCATCTGGTTTTGAAAGTGCTTCCCTTAGCTAAGTGTCTTTGCCGCAGCGCCTCTGCTGATATGACATTTAACCGGGCTTCTTTTCCCCACCTTTGCGGCCACTCAATCATATTTCGTAGATCATAAACTTTTCATTGACCTTAAGCAATCCTGAATGGTTGATTCTGACCGAAGATGATGCATCCCCTTCTGCTACTGTCCCCATCTACCCACCCTGCTGTTTTCCCTCTCCCCCCCTTCCTCCTCCCTCCCTTCATGCCATCCAGCTGCGTACAATCGCTGGACGCCCCCATCCTCCCACCTTGCTAAACTCCTCTACCCCACACTTCCCCGCCTTGCCGACTTAATCCCACTAGCACTGGCATTCTCTTCTGACGAGAGTGAGCTGACGTTTTCTACCCATATCTTCGTACGACATCACAAAAGCGACCAACATCATCTGGCCACAGACCCCCAGGGACCTGTCGCTGCCCCTCGGTGTGCCCATCTTCGTACCAAGAGTGCTCTACCTCACATTATAAGCGCAATCATATTCTCTCTTTGGGGGGGACTGGACGCCCATGGAGCCCTCGCTATCCCGTGGGTGGGAAATGCTTGTAGGGGTCACTTGTCCTGCCACGCCTGAACACCACATGCACCTGGTCTTTATCTCTTTTGCGGCAGGACCCCCATGGACGACCCTCGGACCTTTGAGTGCGTGCCGCTTGCGAGTGACTCGAATGAATATCGAATTTGGCACATCCAGATGGAGATATTTGGCCTAAAGGTGACAGCTGTCACGCGCATCCAGAACCCTAGGCTGTGGGAGCGATACGTGCTCGAACGGAGCCACATGCTGCGGCGCAAAGGCCAGGGGGCACGGACCGACCTGCCGGATTTCGATCTCCGCGAGGTGAGGATGCACTATCTGATAGTATACTAGTATGGAGTACAGTATTTGTAACTACAGTGTAGCGATCGATGACTCCACAAGGCGGGGAAAACTATCTCGTCGCTGATAAACTGGTTGATAATCTGGTCAGACCAGATTCCTAAGTATTCCTAAGAGACTCTTTGGAATACTTAGACACTCCAGATGAATGTGCTGACACTCCAGACAAATACGCAAACACTAGTCGCCTTGTTGAGCTGTGTCGTGCTCGTACGCAGTCCTTCTGTGAGTGAGCTGAGCTTCTTTGAGTTCAAATGCTGCTTGGGGCTGTAATACCAGTATAGACATGAAGTGCTTCCTACTAGGAAGGGCTCCCGCTGTTGATTTAATTAATTAGCTCTGGCTAAATGATATGGTAGTATATACTTATGTCGCATGCAGATGCTGTCTACTAAGTGCATTTGGGTTGACTTTTGCTGTGCTGCTGAGGTCATGTATTCGATCGCACGGGTAGGCTTGCTCATGCCAGGTGGCCTTGGTTGCGTGTTTATTGAGTATGACCCCGAGTTCCTTGGCACATTGTAGGTGCTTTCCGACAAGGTGTCAAGTGTGGTTGCCTACTAAGCTAAGCCCTGCTGTGTTGCATCTATGCCTACGTTTCGGCAAAGCCCCTTCTATCACAGCAGCAATCGGAAGGCACTATGACCTGCTCTGTTTGCTCGCTTACCACTGCTTACCTGATAAATCTCTCATGTTGGGCTCTCCTATGTGATGGAGCAAGCCTCCTCAACCACTGCACGGAGGAGAATGACTACGGACCCTATGTTTTCTTCTAAACAACCTTTCTTTTTACTACTAGTTGGCAGAGCCTCCTCTACCAATGCAGCCAGGAGAAAGACTGCTGACCCCGTGTGTACTTCTAAACCTCTTTTCCTTGTACTACTATGTCATTGGCAGAGCCTCCTTTACCACTGCAGCCGCGAGCCAGACCACACCAGGATCTGCAGAGAGGTGCGTAGTGGTTCCGGGAGCCAGCTAGGTTTTCTCACTTGGGTGCTCTCAATTCAAGCCTTCTTGCATGCCCTCACTTTGGTGCTCTCAATAAGCTTTCTTTGAATGCCCTAATTGGTCAGGTGCCTTCAATGGATCAGGTGCCTTCAATGGTCAGGTGCCTTGAATGCCCTCATCTTGGTGATATCTATGAACATTCTTGGGTGTGCCACGTGATTTTGAACGGCCTGCTGATCTGTTCAGGTGTGAGACAGGAGCTCGTAATGCACTCTTTTTCTCCTAAAATATTAGGCGGTGTCATACTTAGGGACATAAATAGTCACACAACAATCTGAGCAAACTCATTTTTCAATGCATCATGCTCCTTGGTACTCACGGCATGCATGGGCACATGACGCCGGCGTTCCTGGTAATGCAAGTGCTAGCTTTAGGTGATGCTCCTCTTCTGCAACATCGAACGTTTGGATGGCCTTAAAGCCACCAATGTCCACAACCAGTTTCACACCAAACGCTCTGCAAGGCGGCCACCCCCACAATTTTTGGATTTCAAGTAATGGTATGGCATCCCATAACTTTAAAGTAGTAGTTAAAGTCGTAATGTAGTAGTAGTTAAAGTAGTAGACAGGGCTGGTTTTTAGCTAGGATGATACCCGACTTGCATGCCCCTGACTCGCTTGCTCTCCTGCAATGGTAATCCTTTGGGGAGGCTAAGGTTCAAGCTCACTGGGGGTGGAGGGGGTTGAATAGGGCCTTATCAACTCATATCTAAGCATATTATCTCCCCCATTGTATATTTCTGGCCTGAGCTGGTTTTCTCTTTGATGTTACCTTCCCACGCTGGCTGGATCCATTGTTTAGATGGTGTTTAGCCGTTTTCTTGCCGCACAGTTTTGCAATTGTTTTGTCATAGTTTCAACCATGTATCGTCACTTCTCGACCATGTTCTGTCATTGTCGTTACCATTGCCTCGTCATTGATGTGCCAGTGCATCTTCTGGCCTTGTCTTTTCATTGGCATACATTTTTTTCTGTGGCCAACTCTAAAAGCTAATTTTTTTACAGCTCAGCCGTCATGCATACCCTTGCTTTTATCATTTACCGTGTTGTGGACTAATTAGGCTATCCGATACTACATATCGGTACTAGCTATCGGCTAGGCATATCGGATTCATTTCAGCACGTTTTCTCAGCTTATTTCTTGCAAATAATGCATAGCTCATTTCTTTGCAAGATTGACATCTCGAGTTCAACCTCATTAATAGTTTGCTTACTATTCACCCTTTTTGTATGATGAAGTTAACTGGTAGAATTGTTATTGAAGCAAGTATAGGTCAATGATTGCCTATAAGCCTGGCGTACTCAATTGATCATTGATATACTGGATTGAGTATGGTTACTTTTCTCAAAAAAAAGTTGCACAAAATTCGATCTTACTGGTCACTATGAGGTCAGAACGTAAAGTGCTCATCCCGACCTTTATGTTGACATAAGGGGGCCAGCCTGGCTTGGCCCGGCCCAGAAGTGTGTAAAGGTTATGTGCGCGAATGGGCTAGTAGCAGCGTGCAGCCCAATCAGCGTGTGTTCTCTTTTGGCCTCGTATTATGTGCATGCCAGACAAGCCAGTTCCTGCATGCGGGCCACGTGCTAGACAGTGCTCTAGAACTCCAGCAATGGGCTAGGGCAAAGCGCATCGCAACTCACGGCTGTACAAGCATGGCTACAACTATTTCCTGTAAATTGCAAACTAATCGCGGCAATCTTAGGAACCCCTCATGAGGCAACTTATGTAATGTGTAATGATGTCAGATGGGCAACATTAAGGTGTAGCCATTTTTCTTACATCATGATGAAAGAGAAGCCACGTGGGTTCTTGGAATGAATAAGTATAGCTTGAGCTATCACACAAATTGAACCACGCTTGTACCGCACACAATTTAGTACGTTTTCCGGGCCTGTAGCCATGATAAGGGAAGTCATGGTTGGTTGAGTGGCACACGGCTGCTTGCACGTAGAATGAGCAACTCAGCAAACCAATACTAGATGTAGCTACAGGTGGGAGTGTTCTGGCCATAAGTGCTAACTAGTCATCACCCAGAAGGGTGTGTCTAGTCGCTACTGCTTCTTTGTGCTACCAAGCTGCCGTGTTAACTCTGCAAATGCCAGAAGCACGACATCTTTCTGCACGTGAATGCACTCTTTTACTTGCGATGTTCTACTGCCAAAGCCTTTCCTATTAGCAAGGTGTGTTGTACTCTTGTCATAACTTGCAGCTGATATACAGGGCCAGGAACATGATGCGGCAACTGTACGGGCTCAATACATGTGTTTATTTTGGTTCTGTGCGGCGCTCGCCGATTTGCGAATACGCAGGGGCTGGATTTAAGGTTGGCCAAAGAAGGCACGTTTGGGGCCGGCATCTACCTCACCGACGACCCCCGCAAGGCGGTCGATTACAGGGGGAGCACGAGCAAGCTCTACATCTGCGCTGCCCTTCTTGGCGATGTGCTGGCGGTGCCTGCATGGGATGGTTTGGCTTCGTGGAAGACCGAGCCCGAGAAAGCTGCTGAAGACCAGAGGTCACCTGCTGACAGGCATTTCGACTCACTGGTTGGCCGGCGGGCATACTCATCTGGCACTACCGGTGCCAACGAATTCGTCCTCTACGAGCGAAGTGCCACGTGCCCCATGTACATGGTGGAGCTTGCAAGCGCCAGCAGAGACCAGGGCAGAGACGCACCGTCGGCCATGCGTGGTGTCCCTGACTTTGCGTGGAAGAGCAAGCGCGTGCTGGACTCAGAGGTAGATGTGCCCAACCCATTCGGTAACGTGGCGGGTTCCAGCAACTATACAGACGACGGCCATCCCTGGAATCTCTTCCTCCACTCCTTCTACCATGTCGTTCTTGGTTACCCAGATTTCAGCAGACCCTTACGGACAAGACCTCTCGGCAGTCCAACAACCACGTGCACAGAACGTGTGGTCACAGAAGCGGCTCTCGCCGAATTTCGGGGCTTGAAGTGCGTCATATGCCATGATCCCCTAGTCAAGGGCGATATCTGCCTGGTCATGCCGTGCGGCGACGTGAACGGCCACGCCAAGTGCTGCCACCCACTCATCAAGACGCGCTCCATGGCGGACAGGGTGACATCACAAACCTTCACCCGCTGCCATGTGTGCATGCAGCGGTTCGGCGTGACGATGGGGAAGCAGCCGCTGAACGCGCGCATGACCCACCAGGTGGTCCCCTGGCTCACCCTGGCAGGGCACGGTAAGGGCGCAATAAAGATAGTATACCACATTCCAAATGGCAGGCAGGACGCCGATGGTGACGAGCCTGAGAAGCCCTTTCAGGGAACGGACCGCGAGGCCTATTTGCCGGACTCCACTGAGGGCCGTGATGTGCTCAAGTGGTTGCAGCAGGCGTTTAAGCAGCGACTGATATTCTCCATCGGGACAAGTCTAACGACAGGGGAGAACAATGTGGTTGTCTGGGCCGGCATCCACCACAAGACCGACCTAACACCCCATTCTGAATATGGATATCCGGATGGCACGTATCTGACTCGTGTAAAGGCAGAAATGCAGCAGGCTGGGGTGGTTTTGTAATAGGCTGTCAGTGCAGTAACTATGCAACAGCCTTACTTATCACCAGCACCATCAAGCAGCGGCGCCTGATGCCAGTAGGGCACTTAGCTCGCACCAACCAGGTAGACACCTCACGTGGCCCCTCTGATGATCCGGGAAAGCCATTTAAAGGAACTTTTCGCGAAGCCTATTTGCCGGATTCCGCCGAGGGCCATGACGTGCTCAAGTGGTTGCAGCAGGCGTTTAAGCAGCGACTGATATTCTCCATCGGCACGAGTGTAACGACGGGGGAGAACAGTGTGGTCGTCTGGGCCGGCATCCACCACAAGACCGACCTAACACCCCATTCTGAATATGAATATCCGGATGGCACGTACCTGAAACGTGTAAGGGCAGAAATGCAGCAGGCTGGGGTGGTTTTGTAATAGGCTCTCAGTGCAGTAACTATGCAACAGCGTCATTAATTAATTAATTAATTAATGTACATGTGACTGCATCACGTGAGCATCCTCAGTGGGAGGGGAACATGGGATGGAATGGATGATGCTAGCTATCTAGTTCCTAGTTACAGGGTTGTGGGCACCACGGCCGAATCGCTATGAATGCCAAACTGGGTCACACGCCGGGAGTCCCACAGACTTGGGGGTGGTCTCCATCACTACTTGCCATCCATGTCGCGTTTGTGTGCCATTATATCTTATACTTAATTTCAAAAGACATCGACAAGAATACAATTGTTGTCTAGTCGTATAATGTCGTACTTGTGCGTCACTGTCTCAATAAGGCTAAGCGGTTCTTGATAACCTAGCAGGCCTCGGGTGACGCCACACTGCTCCGCTTGGCTTACGGCTGGCAGTGTCCCCTATCCTGTCTACCTATCCCGCTTACCCCAGCTCTGGCTCACTGGCTAACGACGCCTAGGACCGGGTTCCTTCCCGAGTCTCGCCCACAATACACACATGCATCATCTTGACGATATTTCCTTCGGCATGAAGGAGACAATACCACGAGCCACGAGGTAGCCATGGCTGACAGCGGAGCTCATAACTTTCACGTTTGAGCACCAACTTTAGCCGTGAATATCACTCTCGCTTCGTCTTTCCAAGACGCACATGCTGATATAATTTTCCAAATCTAAAACGCAATATATGACGAGCAAACGCCCCTCGACGCAACGCAGTTTGGCGGATGCGCTCGCCCATGAAAATGCGGCAGCTGCGGCTGCAGCTTTGCCAGCTCCGGCAGGCAGCGGTGACACGAGTCGTGCACTGGTGGTCGCCCAGCAACCTCCTGGGCTCAATGCCTCGCCATCGGCATCGCCTGACCCTAAACGCGCCCGCTCAGCCGATAAAACAGGAGGGTCTTCACGCCCCTCGGAACCGCGCTGTCGGCTCCAACCTATCCAGGTCGATGATCGATCACGACTGGACCAACATGTCTCCGTCCGATGCTCTGCATTGCATCCTCTACGGGGACTACGCCTCGCTTTATGACCTGTGCCTCCATCTCCACGACAACAATCGCCTCCTCCTCCCGGACGGCCGCCGCTGGAACAACATCAGGCACGCTGTTCGGGTGCCCCCGCCCCCAACTCCAGCCCGCCATCCTCAACTCCCTTAATTCTCCAGCGCTCTTTCGGCGAGATCTGGGCTCCATCCATCTCCGCCCCCACACTCCGTTCCATCCTCACGGAAGCCTTCCAGCAGCACGTGACCCCCCTTGCTGCCGACGTAGCAGCAATGGGTGGCACGCTGGCTACTGCACTTCCTCACATTTCCACCACCGCCGCCTCCACCTCCACTGCCATTTCCGCCTCCACTGCCGACATCAAAGCCCAGCTCCTCGACCTCGACCAACGCCTTCAAGCCACCGCCACCGCCCTTGAGTGCTTGCATGACACCGCCGGCCTCACCGCCCAGGCGGTGAAGGACATCGCCGCCCAGCCGGCACCTGCTGGCCCGGCCGGCGATGCTCCCTCCACCTGGGCGGACTTGCTTATGCATCACACCACCTCCACCACCTCCACCATCACGGCACAAGTCAAGCAACAAGCCCTCGACCTTCGCGAGGAAGCCGACATCGCCCGGCGCAGCCACTCAATGTCATCGTCAAGCACTTCGACCAGCCGGCAGGTGAGACCTCCACGAGCCTTCTTGAGGCATTCAAGCGCGACATTTTTGCCCCCATGCTACTCACTGGTGAGCTGGACATGTCGGCTGTCCGCCTCCCCCGCGCGCGGGGGAAGGCTGGCCCGGCACCCGTGCTCCTCACGTACATGGCGGACAAGCTGTCGTTCCTTAAATGCCGCAAGAAGCTCTCGGAGACGAGTTCGCTTCACGCTGGACGACGACTTGACCCTGGCCCAGCCACAGCGGCGACGCGAGCTATGGCCGACCTACCTTCAGCTCCGGCAGAGCGCAAGGGGGAAGCCGGTATACTGGAGGGGGGCGGTCATCCACGTTGACCACAAGCCCTGGCAGGCCCCTCCTGCCACCTCAGACTAGGGAATATATACCAGTAGTGTAGTTAGTCAGGCTTAGCCTAGCATGTGGCCCACGCGCATGTGCGCCCATAATGGCCCCCCATGGATGATGCCCTAGCTTTACTTCAATGGTAGTCACTGCATGCCGCCATGGCAGCCATGCTTAGAATGTTTGCCTATAGTTGTGCCACCTTACCTAGTCACGTGCACCGCTAACGCACGGTACACAACCAGCCATAGCCTTAATATAGCTTAGTCCTTGTACAGCCATGCTACGTCCTGGCTTCGATCAGATTACTTGCCCACGCTCCTTGTTATGATATGCTCATATGGGTCTTATTGCACCCACAGGCTGCCGGATCGTTAGCGTGTCCGTTTAGCTAGCGCCCGAATGCAGCTGTGGCATGCCTTAGGCATGAAGGAGACTGGGGGTCTCTGCCCGTTCTCCTGTTGTGCACACACAGGGATTAAAAGTACTTCGGTGCTCCGTGACTCCCCAACGGGAGCACGTTAATTGATTAATTAATGGATGATGCCTTCAGAATTCAGCCACGCCATGCCTATAATGGGATCGACCCCCATGGATGTTGCATTAAGAATTTATATAGCCATGCTATGCCTACGCAGAGAGATCAGTGCTCTCTGTCGAGAAGCCATGCCCTAGCTCTTGTATAGCCATGATGATCTTCCCCACCTATGACGGGCTCCCCTTAGCTGGGAGTTGCCCGAGACTCTGGGTGGTGCAGGTGCCCTAGTGCACCTAGAGCAAGTGTTGTTTACATTCCCACCCTTGCAGGAAGTAGCCTAGAATGTATTATAGGCCATATGCCCCTTCTCAGGGATATGTGCTACATATTCTCCCAACGGAGTTATGTTACAATTCAATTCAATTCAATTCAATTCATCTTGACGAAACCAAACAGTTATCACTTCCGTCAACCAATCTCATGACAATAACTCATTGCAACCACTCTCGGGGGCTGCTCCGGATTGTTCCACAATTAAACCCCTTGACGACAACACCAAGTTGTGAGGGAGAGTAACGAGCGAACAACGACCACCATGGCCGCTGCCATGCTCCTAACTACCTCCAAAAATCCCGGCATCCATGCGCTGCCGCATTTGCCAGCAAGCCGCTTGACGTGCAGTTAGACTGCCATGCAGCAAAATGCTGAGCAAGTCTGCTAGACAGCCAGCGTCGTGCGAGCCAGCACACCGCACAGTACGATCTGCGTCTCTAGCTTTGTCAGATGGACTGAACATCATTCCGTCCGGACAATACGAAAAATTTGTAACTGCCAAATGTCACGCACCGGAATATTGCGCAAGCCACCAAGGCTTTGCGCCCCAAAGTCTTGCGCCTGAACCTAAGTCAGGTCACCTAAGACTGTCACTCAAGAAATTCAGGCCTTTCCGACGCGGGCGCTCCACTCCGGCCCAAGGGAACCGAAGCCTGCGGCCAACTGAATCGGAACCAACCAAACGTCGGTATCGATTCCGAATGCGGCAACCGCGTAACTTGTCGAGTGCACGGACGTACATGATCACGGACGTGACGTCTACTATCCTTTCGAGCCATCCGGCCTCCATTAATTAATTAAAATAGACACGTGACTGCGTCACGTGAGCATAATAAGTCCTCAGTGGGAGGGGAACCTGGGATGGAATGGATGGTGTGTGTAAGCTTAGTAGCTAGGTCCTAGTTACAGTACAGGGTTGCGGGCACCACGGCCCGAATCGCTATGAATGCCATACGCGGTCACACGCGGAGCCCCCACAGACTTGGGGGTGGTCTCCTTCATCACTACTTGCCATATCTATCCTTGCGTACCATATGCCTCCATATTACAGACAAACCAGGAGGAGTGCCCGGGGGTGAGCCCGTCATCATTGTCTAGTAGTGTAGCTAGCACATCAGTGTCCATGGCAGCCGAGTCTATCACGAAAAGTCCACGGGTGGCGGCCCTGCCGCGCGCGGCCTGGGGCGCGCCAGGTGAGGACATATCGCCCAGGCTGGACGGGCTTGGTGCCAGCTAGTCTACCTGATGTGTCTACCTGATCTGTGCGGGCCAGGTGCCCGGCTAGGCCCAGGTGCCTGTTGTGCCTAAGAATGTGGGAAACATAGGGCAAATCAGCGTACAAATCCTCATTGCTAATGTGCAAACCAAAGGGGATGTCAAGGGCCTTGCACAGCATCTTGGTGACGTTGCCGTCGAGTCGTTGCTGGCCAGCTCCTGCGTCAGTGTCCAGGTCTCGGCGCCGTAGGTCAGGATCGTCAGAATGACGACCTTGAAGAGGTCACGCTTGACGATCCGGGGTATAGGGCGGGGTTGCTCCACCAGCGGCGGTGGTCATGGAGTTGCGCCCAGGCCATGCCGATCCGTGTTGTCAGGTCGTTCTCGCAGTCGGGAAGCCAACTGTCGAGCAGCAGCTTGCCGGCCTCCATACTACAGACAAACCAGGAGGCTGCCCGGGCGTGAGCCCGTCCCATCTAGGGTAGCACATGTCCATGCCTAGCATTTCTCGGAAAGTCCACGGGTGGCCCGGCCCTGCCGCGCGCGGCCTGGGGCACGCCATGTGAGGACAAAACGCCCGGGCTGTGCGAGCTTAAGGTGCCAGCTAGCTAGTCATATCTGATGTGTCTACCTGATCTGTGTGGGCCAGGTGCCTGGCTAGGACCAGGTGCCTGTGCCTAAGAATGTGGGAAATATATGGCAAACCAGCGCACAAATCCGCCTCATTGCTAATGTGCAAACCAAAGGGGATATTAAGGGCCTTGCGAAACATCTTGGTGACGTTGCCGACGAGTGGACTCTCCAGCTCCTGCGACAGCGCCCATGTCTCCGCGCCATAGGTCATGCAGGATCGTCAGAATGACGACCTGGAAGAGGTTGCGCTTCATGACGATCCGGGGTAGGGCGGGTTTAATTGCTCCACCAGCGGCGGCACCTGGTCATGGAGTTGCGCCCGGCCACGCCATGCCCATCCGGGTCGTCAGGTCGTCCTTGCAGTCAGGAAGCCAGCTGCCTAGCAACTTGAAGCGGCCTGAAGTAAGGTAACTGACCTCGGTGTCGTCTAAGAGGCGGAGTGGGGGCGGGGGCCCGGCCAGACCGAGGGCCAGGGCCTCAGTTTTGGGGCTGATTTCTAGACCAACCGCCCGAGCCTCGAGCGCCAGGCAGTCCAGCCAAAGTTGGGCAGACTCCGGCTTCTCGATGAGTGTGATGTCGTCGGCATAAATGAGGTCAGCTAGTAAATTCTGCTTGTTAGTCGGCCCCCCTTCCCCAAGCTCGTTCGTGATCGCTAGGCCAGGGGCACGGCCTGCAATGCTAGCAAAGCGAGCACGTCAGTGCCTGGCGCATAACATAATCCACTACAATAATAAACAGGTGCGGCGACAGGACGCAACCCTGCCAGACGCCGGTCTGCAGTGGGCATGGCGGGGTAATGCCGTGTTGAGTGCGCACCGAAGTGGTCGACCCCTCATATACAGCGTGCGGATGACGGTAATCAGGGGAGTGGGGACGCGAGCGCGAGCAAGTACAGCCCATAGAGCGTCCCAGAGGACAGAATCAAAAGCCTTGATGAAGTCGACGAAGATCAGGATGGCGGGAAACTCACCAGGTTGCAGGAGAGCGATTTCCTCGAAGAGGCGACGCGCGACGAAGATGGCCATGATGGTGTTGCGCCCAGGACGGAAGCCCATTTGACTTTCCCCAAGGTGACAGTCGAGAGCAGAACGAAGGCGGTTGAGGATCATGCGCATGAACAACTTGAGTGCGGCGCTCTAGATGCAGACTCCTCTGTAGTTGGCGGGGTCGTCAGGGGAACCTTTGTTTTTGTATACAGCATAGTACGGTAGCTGTGCTGCCACTCAGGAATCGGCGGCGCGTCGGCAAGCAGGATCCGGTTGCAGACGTCAAGCAGGAACCCCGTGAGCGCCGTCAGCTTAATCACCGGGGCTGGGAGCTGGTCAGGTCCAACAGCGGCATAGAAGCGGAGTTGCTTGGCGGCGGTGCTCAGCTCGAGCTCGGTGAACGGCGGGAGCTCGTTGGGGTCGGCCAGGGGTTCCGTCAGGGCTGGGTACGTGTAGTCCTGCTCAGCGGCGGGCGGCAAGCGTGGCCCCTGAGGATAGCTAGCCGCTACACTACCGGGCCTCGTCTGCATGCCATTAGAGTCGAGGACAACTCAGATGATCGAGGATTTTATCCCCCTCTAGTGACTACATGGTCGGGGCATGATGCAGGCGATATTTGTAACTTTCGTGTAATTATTTTCAAATGAGATTAGCATAGTACTCCGTGGCATGCCCATGCGCATGACACGCAAGTACTAAAGCCCTAGACAGTGGCGAGATTGTGCCACCAAAAGGTAGCTCTTGCCACCTGGCCAGGAAACTGGCCAAATCATTGCCACTGCCGCTCCTGATCAGGGCGCACTGGCCTCAAAAGGTATGTCATGTGAACCCTATAACCTAGCTATAACGGCCACACTTTCGCCTCACTATAAATAAACTGTGTTCAAAGAACAACGGATCAAAGTGAGGATATCAAACATCAACTTGACAAGTGCTGAGAAATAGCAAAATACATGCGAACATTCTTAGTCTACGTGATAATTAAATTATTAATCAATATGTGAAAAAACACAGTTAGCTGTAATTAGTTACATGGCTACTACCACATGCTCTAATCCATAATACACATAGATAAACCTCGCGACAGCTGTGACCAAACGTGGTGACTTACCAAATGCACTTGCTTGGTAAGTATACCTTGCGGTAAATGTGACAGTACTGTGCGCAGATCAATGCACCAGAGACAGTCACCATGAACACATACATGCGCACCTGGCATGCGAGAAACGGGCCACGCCACACTGAGCATTGAAGCATGCATGCACTAAATCTCCAACCAGCTGTTCTACTGGCCACATGTGACACCTACATGGGCCTCACCTCACAATGACACTGTATGCATTGAGGCAACCGGCAAGTAAAGATGGTGCAGCGCACACACCATGCGCAGGCGATCGGATGAAAGCTAATAAATTCATCTTGGCCACCTGGATAAGAATAGCCCGTGGCATGGTCTAGTGGCTGCTACTACCTTAGTGGCTGGTACTACCCGCATACTGGGTACCAATGAGACTACCAGCCCAGGCCAGAAATCTGGAGAATCCGGGCTGTGATGGCTCCAGCCTGCTGTTATATTGCCACGTTCGTCAAGTCGTTCATGATGGTTCGTCCCAATTACATACTTGATGATGTCAGCATCTGCAACCATGTACGCAAAGCTCCTGGGCATCTTGTGCCCACGATGCAGAAATAAACAATAATACAGCGGCGCACGAAAGCATACGCAATCCTTCCCACCAAACCGCAGGGCCATGGGAGGGCGATCCCGAGGAAATCTCATCGCGGGCTCTCAAAGGAGAGCCGGTCAACGTCATGTCTCCACTTCAGCTTCGCGCACAGCAAGCACCCCCCAGGTTGTCATACTCCTATCTCATAGGGCTCTTCCCACTCTTCCAGCGCCCCCCAAGAGGCAGTGCCCTCAGTACCGAATCTCATCATCCACGCCGCCCGATGGCGCCGCACGGCCCAGCATGCTCGCGCCCGGCGCCCATCCCCCATCATGACTGTACATCCCGCCCCCCGCCACCCCCTCCATGCTCGGGGTGGGGCAGAACAGCTCGGCGCCGGCGGTGCGAGAGAAAGCATCGGTGCCCCCTGCTGGGCCCATTCGCAGCAAGTCTTGCCCGCTGCCGACGTGGGAAAACCGTTCCGCGCCGCTGGCCGTTCGCTGGTGGTGACCGCGGGGGGCGCCACCACCACTCGTGCCGATGCCAGGGCTCCCGTCCCCTCCCCCCCCCGCACCTGCTCCGACGACGTTCGCCTGTACCGCTGGCTCTCCGTTTCGGCCTTCCTCAGACGAGCAAACGGGGCCGATAGACTCGGGAGGGTGATCGAACGGCGGG
The DNA here is from genome assembly GCA_009746045.1 of Mesostigma viride. Lineage (NCBI taxonomy): Eukaryota > Viridiplantae > Streptophyta > Mesostigmatophyceae > Mesostigmatales > Mesostigmataceae > Mesostigma > Mesostigma viride. The sequence goes on along the minus strand of RPFO01000692.1, from coordinate 410,329 downwards.
GGCTACTGGGAGGTTCAGAAGTGCTAGTGCTGCCGCCCTTGCCGTCCGCCTCCTTCTCGCCCTCCTTGTCAAACGAGAGACGGCACGAGCCCGGGGCGCTGCTGTTGGTGCTGCCACCTGGCGACGACCGGTCGCTCCCGAACGCAACGTGAGGGTTTAACCCGCCAACAGCAGTATCCCCAAACGCGACGGCCCGCAGCTGCTGCGCGATGTTCATGCCGCCGACGCCGCACGGTGACGCCTCGTCGCTCCTCGTGCCTCTTTCCCCACCCCCTCCGCCTCCCCCACCCGTTCGGCTGACCGCGAGGGACAGACCGGGGTAACCCGAGGGCGGCGTGACGGAAGTCGGCGTCGCCCCCCTCTCGCCCGCACCCCGGTCGGCCGCAAACAGCTTCTTGAGCATTGTGCCAAAGTTCTCGCTGAGCTGGCGCTGGGGTGCGCGCCGCCGCACACTCGGCGATGACGTCAGCGCGGGCGATGCACCGCCCCCCATCCCCCCCCCGCTGCTGCTGGACCCGCCCGCCTGCGTGGGCGAGTCTACGTACTCCCCCCTCGTGGTCGGGGACCCAGGGGCTCCAGGGTGGAGGAACCGAAGATGGCCTGACATTGACAGCCCCGACATCGACGAATGAAGCGCGCCACTGCTGCTGCTGTTGGTCATCACGCTGGTGCCCGCGCCCTCCCGGTCCCTGGGCTGCGGCACGGACGACGAGGATGAGCCGTGCATGGCCATGGGCGTGATGGGCGTGGAGCGCACCGGTCGGCGTTCTGACTCCCCACCGTGACCGAGGCCGTCACCTGACAACCCAAACACGGCCCCGCCGCCGCCGCTGAGGTACTGCTGGGCGTAGACCGGGGTCGACCCACCGCCCACCGTGCTGCGCCGCGTGGGGTCCGCCAGACGGAAGGGGCCGTCGCCACTACCCGGGAGTAGCGTCCCGACACTGTTGCGGCGCACAATGGTGTCCTTGGCGGGGCTGGGGACCGGGGGGGAGGCCCCAGGGAGGCCGTTGAAGCCGGCAAAGACCATCCCAGAGGCGGGCGAGGACGCGCCGCCCAGAAAGGGGACGGATGCCAGGTCGCGGGCGCCGTCAGTGTGGGTGCGGCGACGCGAGGGGGGAGGGGACGACGGTATGGGCAGGGGGGGGGCGGAGGACATGCCCAGGGGGGAGTCGCCACCGCGGACACGTGAGCGGGTGAAACTGCGCGAGGGCTGCACCGCGGTGGGCGCAGACGGGGGAGTTGGTGAGGGGAAGGTGATGTGGGGGTTGGAGAGCACCAGCTCGTGCCATTGGTCGGCTGAGAGGATGGCGTTGGCGTTGTTGCGGGGGGTAGCCTGCGGGCCTAGCGACGCCAACGCGGTCTCGTCTTGGACCAGGGTGAGCGCCTGGGAGGGTGCGCGAGGGGGGGGTGGACACATGCGCACGATATCGCAGGGTGGGGGCAGTTGAACACATGCGCAAAGGTGGCAGGTTTCAGAGGTTAACCACACACGCACGATGTGGGGGCGTGCATGTGGGGGGGAACGTATGCGCATGGCGTGACAGGTGTGGGGAGGTGAATGGGGACATGGACAGCGTGACACAGGAAGACGCGATGGTATATTCGCGAATAAGCAACGGGCACATTGACATGTCCGGACACGCAGGTGGAAAGTACCGTTCGAGTGGGCCACGGGGGGGCGAGCGGTGGCACTTGTCTAGGGTTCCCCTCCCCTCCGTTCTCGAGTGGGGAGGCTACTCTGGAACAGAGCAGGTCGCGTTGACCAAAGTCCGAAAAATCGGGACCATGTAACCAAACCATTCGTGTCATACACGCCAGGCACCGGCAGGCTTGATGGTGCAGGGCAAGGCTAACGGAGGGTCCCCCCTCCCCCATCGGAGAAATGAGACCTAAACTACTTTATGTACCATAAGCGTTGCCGCAGACGCGACCATGCAGATCCCCACCCAGCATCAGGCCACCCGTCTGACAACAGAGGCATGCAGATGTGAACCCACAGGACCACCCTCACCAACATGGTCATCCTCACCAACAGGGTCATCCTCACCAACAGGGTCATCCTCACCAACAGGGTCATCCTCACCAGGCCATCCTCGTATTCCTAGCATGTAGACCATGCCGCACCATGCGGCACGCAGACCTTCCTCCTCCCAAGGGAGCCGCATAGTAGTATAAATCCATCCTGCCAGCAGCGATTCTTCCTGGCATCCTGATCACGCGAGATGGTTGCATGCCACTTTGCTTTTCCTTTTGTTCCCATCACGCAATACAGTGGCATACAACGGTACACCCTTCTTTACACCAAGTACTGTACTAGTGTAGTCTCAACCCTCCCGTCTAGGTCATCTAGTCGCTCTACACGTAAGCCAGCCATAATTTCAATGCACAAGGCTACACCTTTCCATCACCATTCATCTTCATCATCCTGAACGACTCGAACACAAGGACAAGATAACGGCAGGCTCGAGCTACCATGGTCCGGATTCTCCCGATTTCTGGCCTGCGCTGGTTGTCTCCTTGATAGTCTCAACCCTCCACGTTCCTACCACGCCACACAGTGGCATACAACGAACAGTACACCCTTCTTTACACCAAGTACTGTCCTAGTATAGTCTCAACCAGGGTTGGGCGTAAAAGGGTTTACCTTGCGTGAGCACGTAATTACGTTGACATAATTACGTGTGTTTTACGTTACGCTTTACGTGGCAAAAAATGGCACAAAAGCATGTTGGCACAAAAGCATGTTGGCACAAAAGCGTGGCAAAACATGGCACGCAGTGCTTTCATATGGCACGTAGTGCTTTTGCATACGCTGCCCCTTTACGTTGCGTTTCTACGTCTTTTACGCGTAAAAACGTAACGTCAAGTGGACGTAACGTAAACCGTGTGGGGATGTCGGCAGATAGTTGCAAGGTGAAGGGGTTCTACTGTTCAAGTGACATCTTATTAGGCCTCATAACGGCGCCGCATCGCGCCGCGTCGGCGCCGTGCTTTTGGGTGCACGGACACTAGGACAGCACTGTCTGTTTTTTTGCCATGGCAAATGGTGGAAATCTTGAGGCTTTGTGCGGTTTTACGTTTCACGTTACGTTAAATATTTACGTTACGCACGCAAACATTTACGTTGATTTTACGTTTTACGTCACTCTTTTTGCCGTTGTACGCGTTTACGTTACGTCAACTCCCTGAACCCCTTCACGTCCAACCCTGGTCTCACCCTCCGTGTTCCTGTCACGAAAGACGATTGGGTAGTATACCCTACCACCATTACCCACCGGCAGCAGCTCCTCCACGTTGCTACAATGAGACGGTAGCAGACGTTAAGCGGCCATTCCTAAGCCTACTACACTGCCTCCCCCATGTTTCAGAATGGGTCCAACCGACCCAGGGCAGCGATCTTGAAGTAGAAAGTGAATCCAGGGCTGACAATCTTAAAGCGGAGACCTCTAGGATCATAAAACCTGAGGCGGTAAACCTGAGTACAAAATGTGTGTCCCGCACCACTGACCAGGACTTGGCGGCTTTTCCTACCTACTTTAAGATCTTTTTGCCCCAAACCAGCCCTGCAACCTTAAAACAAGAAATCCACAAATCCAGGGTCCTTAAACCTGAGAATCTTAAATATTAAGGAGGCGGTGCATAGAGTCTACACCCACCTGCAGCAGCTCTTCCGCGTTCCAAGGTCGTGTGACCACGAGCCCCAACCGGCAGTCCACAAACAGCCGCTCCGCCTCTTGAATCCCGGTCCGCCCCGCCTTGACCAGCCCCACAAAGCGCCCCCCCTTGGCCTTGAGCTCGATGAGGGCAGGGACGAGGGGCGGCAGCGAGGGCATGGCCAGGTCTAGTAGCAGCGTGACGTTGGCGGCACAGCCGTTGGGCGCGCGGCAAAACTCGGCCACCGCGTGCGCGAGCGCGTCAGCTTGCGACGCAAAGATGACCTCTCGCGCGCCCCAGTGCTCCAGAAGAGCCTGGGGGCAGGGGGGAGGGGGGGGCAGGGGGTTTGGGGGGGGGGGGCAGGAGGTTTGGGGGGAGGGAGGGGGCAGGGGGTTTGGGGGAGGGGGGGCAGGGGTTTGGGGGGAGGGGGGGGGCAGGGGGTTTGGGGAGGAGGTGGGCAGGCGGCTTGGGGGGAGGGGGGGGCAGGGGGTTGGGGGGGGCAGGGGGATTGGGGAAGGGGGGGCAGGGGGTTTGGGGGGGAGGGGGGGGGCAGGGGGTTTGGGGGGGCAGGAGGTTTGGGGGGAGGGGGGAGGCAGGGGGTGGCGGGGGAGGGGGGAAGGGGGTTTGGGGGGAGGGGGGCAGGGGGTTTGGGGGGAGGGGGGGGCAGGGGGTTTGGGGAGGAGGGGGCAGGCGGCTTGGGGGGAGGGGGGGAAGGGGGTTTGGGCGGAGGGGGGGCAGGGGGTTTGGGGAGGAGGGGGGCAGGCGGTTTGGGGGGAGGGGGGGGGCAGGGCTTGGGGGGAGGGGGGCAGGGGTTGGGGGGAGGGGGGGGGGCAGGGGGGTTGGGGGGGAGGGGAGATACGGCAAATATCGTGCAAGTGAAAAGGTACGGGGACGCGGAGTGACGAATCAGCCAACCAACGCGTACGCCAGCAACGCCCAGGGGCACAGGGGATGACGTTTCCACGCGAACATGGAGGGAATTGCATGGGCTGTGATCAGACACCGGACACCCGTCATCCACCCATCCGTGCCTGGGGTTAGTAAGAGCAAGATAGGTACCCACACGGCAAGGGAGAGACAGACATACTCACGGCAAGGTTGACCGATGTACTCACGGCAACCAAGGGGGAGCGGGGGTTCAACACCGCATGAGACGCCACGGGTGGGCAAGGACAAGGGCGAGGGTACCAAGAGGAGATGTCGTGCTTCCGCCTCGCAAGGTTTCCCCTATCCCTTGGCAAATGACACGGTTGCGGGGCAAAGCGTGCAGCTGCACCCATGGGCATGGGAACACCTCACTCGATTCCCTTGACGAATACGAGCGTGGCTGTGTAACCCCCCCCCTGGCATGCCATCCAAAATGACAGGGAGTAAGGTGACCCCATCGGCCGCCCCCGGCGCGAACTGGCAGCATCCCGCGGTGCTTCTCTCGCTACCGCACTAGCCTTGTCCGGTCACCACACCACGCCACTGGACACTCCACTAGCCTTGTCGGGTCACTATACCACGCCACTGGACACTCCACTCGCCTTGTCCGGTCACTACCAAGCCTTGTCCGGTCACCACACCACGCCACTGGACACTCCACTGGCCTTGTCCGGTCACTAAACCTCGCCACTGGGCACTCCTCCCCCCTCACCTGCAGCAGCGTGCGGCCGCGCACGCTGTCCAACGCCACCAGCACCTGAATGTCCGAGGGCAAGCTGGTCGGTGGCACCCCGCTGCCACCGCCCCCCGCGCCGGCCCCGCTGGCCATGGGGGCACCGTCCCCTCGGCCAGGTGGCAGCTCTGGCTGGCAAGCGGAAGGCACGCCCGATGCGGCAGCCGCTTGCAGGAGCGGCGTCGGGTCGCTGCGAGCGCTGTGCAGGGCCTCCCCCTCCCTGTCCCTGTCCCTGGCGCTCTCGCTTCCACTCCCATTCCGCTCCCACATGCTGTGCCCGCTGCCCACGGTGGGTGTGGGTGGCGCGGGCAACTCAAACGGCAGCGTGAAGCGGAAGGTCGTCCCCGCGCCGACCTTGCTGTCAAACAGGATGCGCCCCCCGGCCTGCGACACGATCGCCAGGGCCGTGGTCAGCCCGCGCCCAAAGTGTTTTGAGGAGTAGGGGTCCCCCCGGCGCAGGCCACGGGATAGCTCTTGCTGGACGCTGCCCGCGATGCCTGCGGGTGGCAGGCGTGGTGGGGAATGTGCGGGTGGCAGCAGTGAGGGACAAGGGACGGGGGTGGGGAACGTGCGGGTGGCAGCAGTGAGGGACAAGGGACGGGGGTGGGGAACGTGTGGGTGGCAGCAGTGAGGGACAAGGGACGGGGGTGGGGAACGTGCGGGTGGCAGCAGTGAGGGACAAGGCACGGGGAAAGTGGGGGCACTTCAGGGGTAGCAATGCAAAGTTCTGGCACAAAAGTCGTGGGGCCAACAAGTGGGGAAAGGGCAGCGTCGGGAGACAGGAAGCGATGGGGGAAAGGGAGGGGGCAAGCGATGGGGGAGTCAGCACAAGGAAGAGGAGAAGGGGCTGACTCGGCCTGTGCCAGTGGACAAGGGGAGGCGTGTGTAGACATGGATAGCTAAGAGGGTTGGGAGTCCAGCCTGCGCGTGCCAGTGGTGGGGGTAACAGGGACAAGAAGGGCCCGGCAATGCACGAACAGGGGCCAAGCCACCACAGAGGGCTGGGAATGAGAAAAAGCGAGCAGGTAGGTCATAAAGTCCATCGGTCCGCTGGTAAGAAAGGAAAAAGGAAGGATGCGCGGAGGGGGAGGGAGGGGGGGGGGGGGGGGGGGGGGGGGGGGAGGGAGGGAGGCAGGGAGGGAGGGAGGGAGGGAGGGAGGGAGGGAGGGAGGGAGGGAGGGAGGGAGGGAGGGGGAGGGAGGGAGGGAGGGAGGGAGGGAGGGAGGGAGGGAGGGAGGGAGGGAGGGAGGGAGGGAGGGAGGGAGGGAGGGAGGGAGGGAGGGAGGGAGGAGGGAGGGAGGGAGGGAGGGAGAGAATTAAGAAAATGAAGCAAATACTTACGAAAATAAAAAAGACATGATTGAAGCAAGCCATCACATGGGACAAGGGTCTACCCACGGCATCCGTTATCTTAAGTAAAAGTAAGGAAGTACATGGGGCAAGGGTCCACCCACCGCATCCGCTGTCCTCCACGCGGAACTCGAGCACCACCGAGCGCGAGGCCGCGTCCGCCAGCTCCCAGTCCTCGCCGTCCGACGCCTCCATGAGCGAGTCCAGTGAGCTGCGGCGCGAGAGGCCGGGGCCTGTGCTTGGACCGCCCCCAGGTGGGTCAGTTCGCGCTTGCATGGCCCCAAAGCGACCCATGGAAGGGCTGGGGATGAGGATAGCAGAGGAAGGGGGACCCGAGGCGGACAAGGCGGAGGAGGAGGTGTCGATGGCAATGCTGGCCGAGTTGTGGCTGATGCTGGCGGAGTTGTTGCCGCTTGTCATGGAAGAGAGGCCCTGGGACGACGCGTTGGTGTTTGTGGACGCGTTGGGGAGCATGAAGCCGGACGATGAGGCCGCGAGCAGGGAAGAGTTTGCCAGCGATGAGTTGGTGAACGATGTCGAATGGCCCAAGATGGACGGGTCCCGTATTGAGGCGTACGGAGAGGCCTGCGCGGTGCCCTGCTGGGAGGAGCCCGCGGATGCGGTGCCTTGTACTCCATTGCCACTGGCCGACGTCACCCCGATGGTCACACAGACGTCCCCCTTGGATGTGGCGTTGACGGCATTCTCGATCAGGTAGCCGAGCACTTTGTGGACGTAGGCCGCGCGTCCGTGCAGCACGTGGGGCACCGCGGGGGAGAAGGCCACCCACAGGTCCACACCCTTGTTGTGCGCGTAGGGGGCCACCTGCAGGTGATGGGGGAGGGGGGCGCACCGCAGGGGGGTTGGTGAGCTCAAACTGTAAGCATGAACTTAGGGAAGAACTTCCCATGAAGCTGCCGGGTGGAAGGGTGAAAGACCTGTAGAACAGTCGGCTGGATGTATTTGTTTATATGCTTCCTATTTGCTTGCTCACATGCTTAATTGTTTGCTTGCTCATTTGCATGTTCATTTGCATGCTCCTCTGCATGCTCATTTGCTTAATCCTTTGCTTGAACATGTGCTAGCTCGTTTGCTTGCTCATTTGCCTGCTCATATGGCTGCTCATTCGCTAGCTCGTTTGCTTGCTCGCTTACTTGCTCGTTTACTTGAACATTTGCTAGCTCGTTCGTTTGTTTGAACATTTGCTAGCTTGTTTGCTTGCTTGGCCGAGTGGGATTATGCGGCAGTGGGGACAAAGGATTAAATGAAATTTTTACGGGCATACCCAGGGGTAAAACACAATCCCCAAAGGACAAATGATGGGCGCGATGGACCGCAACCACACGTGACCGGGGAAAGCCCGTGAGGAAGGCACTCGGGCACAAATACATTTTCTTACTGCCTGAACGCGATGCTCACACCAGCAGAGCTACAGCTACTTCAATGTGGTATGAAATCCTTTGTCGTTGCGACGATGCTTGCATGTATTGCTCACATGTATTGCTCATAAACCTGTTGCTTCCACATCTGCTGATGGGCGCATCTCTCAAGGGTGCATCCGACACCAAACCATGCCCCAACAATCCCCCGAAACTCCCTACTCGGCTCACCAACGGGTTGAACATCTGGCGCTGCCCAGTACAGTCCCAAGCAGCACGCGGTACCAGCGAATCATACTCACTATAGATATACGACAATAGAGAACAGATTGTATACCCTGACAGCATCAGGGTGGCCACGCCCACGACATCCGACACTGCGATGTCGTCACTGCATCACTAAAACCACCACCCCATCAAGGCACCTCAAGTTGAGTACGGTCTCCAGCCCCTGGCGGCCCCAGGACCAGAGGACACTAATCCACACTAAACCACGCTGCCGTCCCTGCAAAGAGATACTGACGCGCCGATTTGGGCAGCATGTCGACCACCTGGCGCATTATCAGGGCGCTACACCACGTTGCGGTCACAATACGGCTATTATATTGTGTGACGCACCGACTTAACCAGCATGTCGACCACCAGGCGCGGCCGGAAATCGGCCGGTGGATCCAACCCCCCACCTTCCTCGGCCTCTTCGGCCACTGCGCGCTCCATTTGCTCCAACAACACATTCTGGGGGTGGGGTGGGGTGGGGTGGGGTGGGGTGGGGTCGGGTGGGGTCGGGTGGGGTCGGGTGGGGTCGGGTGGGGTTGGGTGGGGGGGTGCGGTGGGGTTGGGTTGGGTTGGGTTGGGTTGGGTTGGGTTGGGTTGGGTTGGGTTGGGTTGGGTTGGGTTGGGTTGGGTTGGGTTGGGTTGGGTTGGGTTGGGTTGGGTTGGGTTGGGTTGGGTTGGGTTGGGTTGGGTTGGGTTGGGTTGGGTTGGGTTGTGGTGGGGTGGGGCGGGGTGGTGTGTGTGTGGGGGAAGATGGCCAGGTGGCAGTAGCAGCCAAATGATGTTAGGGTGTGTGATGTAGGGCAGCAGAACGCGCACTCCGATTATTCCACCAGCACGTTCTGTTTGCATCGTTGTGGTTGTTGTTGTTGTCCTTGTGGTGGTGGTGGTGGTGGTGGTGGTGGTGGTGGTGGTGGTGGTGGTGGTGGTGGTGGTGGTGGTGGTGGTGGTGGTGGTGGTGGTGGTGGTGGTGGTGGTGGTGGTGGTGGTGGTGGTGGTGGTGGTGGTGGTGGTGGCGGCGTTGGCGGTGGTGGCGGCGGCAGCGGCGGCGTTGGTGGTGGCGTTGGTGGTGGCGTTGGCGTTGGCGTTAGCGGCGGCGGTGGTGGCGGCGGAGACAGGCAGATAGCGCTAGCAGGTGGCACACGCCAAGGCATAGCCATGCACACACTCCATGGGATCCACCAGCAGATCCAGGTGGGAGGTGCAGGGCAGCAACATGGGGGCAGTCGTTGCTCCGCTACGTGTAGGGTAGCCTACGTTCTGGGGGGGTCTATGGCAGCACGTTCCGGGGGGCCAGAATGTGCTCTAAGAAGACCAGGTTGTTTTTAGTGATTGGTTGGTGCTCCAGGACAATGGGTGTCCAACCGTGGTCGTAGTGATGGAAATGGCCAGGTGGCAGCCTGGGCATGTTAGGGTGTGGGGTGTGGGGTGTGGAGTCTGTCTGTCTGTGTGTGCGTGTGTAGAGTGGTGGAGGGGATGAGGGGTTGCCCACCATGCAGCTACACATAAAAGCCCAACAACCATTGGCCTGGAGTGCATTCCCTCTCTGCTTGAAAAACATGCAAATGAATCGAACCGCCTTCGCGCGCGCGCCAAAAAAATCCTTGCTCAACTTGTCGTTATCCCCCAAAACCCTTCATCCGTTTACCTTGTCAGTGTCCGACACAACCAGTGTCACCTCTCCTTCATCCCACATCAAGACATACATACATACTCACGTTGTCACCTCTCCCTCACCCAATAATCTCACACCCAAATAGATAAATCTCCATAACACATAACCAAACGCCCCTCAGCTTCTCCTTGTCAAGGAATTCACCTCCACCCCATCGTCCCAATACAGCCTCCCACCCTCAGTTTGCCTGCCCACTAAGGACACCCCCTCATTCAATCTACCCACCCTCATGGTCTCTGTGCCCCAGCACCACCTCCATCCTCACCCTCTCCTCCTCCAAACCTCTACCCCAAGTCCAATAACGCTACCCCCCCTCAACCTTCTCGTCCAATAGGCATATCCCCCCTCACCTTCTCTTCATCCACGAACTCAGTAGATAGGCATATCCCCCTCCACCTTCTATTCATCCAGGAACTCAGTAGATAGGCATATCCCCCCCTCACCTTCTCTTCATCCAGGAACTCAATAGATAGGCATATCCCCCCTCACCTTCTCTTCATCCAGGAACTCAGTAGATAGGCATATCCCCCCTCACCTTCTCTTCATCCAGGAACTCAGTAGATAGGCATATCCCCCCTCACCTTCTCTTCATCCAGGAACTCAGTAGATAGGCATATCCCCCCCTCACCTTCTCTTCATCCAGGAACTCAGTAGATAGGCATATCCCCCCTCACCTTCTCTTCATCCAGGAACTCGGTCATCAGCTGCGCTGTTTGCTTGAGTGACGCGGCCCATTGCGATATAGATTGCAGACAGTCGCGCACGCCCTGGCTCACGCTGCCGCCGCGCGCGATCTCCAGCCTGCGCTCGCGCGAGGGTGCAAGTACAAGCGTACAGTGCAAGCACATGGGAACATGAACACGACGCAAAAAACTATACCCAGCCTGAGGGCAGGGTGTTGCAACAAGGGCGTGGGGCACCCATGCAAATGTATGTGGACTGTCCAGGGCAGCAGGTACACTGTGCTGTTGGAACGCTGTATGGTGGGCGCATGCACAACAATAGTGGCAGCGATGGCGATGGCGATGGCGATGGCGATGGCGATGGCGATGGCGATGGCGATGGCGATGGCGATGGCGATGGCGATGGCGATGGCGATGGCGATGGCGATGGCGATGGCGATGGCGATGGCGATGGCGATGGCGATGGCGATGGCGATGGCGATGGCGATGGCGATGGCGATGGTGATGGCGATGGCGATGGCAAAGGGGCAGGAGGACCGTTCATCTCCACAACGCATTGCGCGAGGAATCTTTTGCATGGTGCATGCAGGGTGATGCATGGTGATAGTGACGTAGTGAACGTGATGCTGATCGTGCCGGCCAGGCGGGGGAGCTGGAGGACCACGTCTGTCCTGTGTTGCGTTAGTATTCTGGCAACAGTTACCGACAACCCCAAGCCCACACTATACAGCCTATTTTCGATAAATGATGGCGAATCATGACACGCGCGCACCCACAACGCCCACCCACCCACCCACCCACCCACCCACCCACCCACCCACCCACCCACACGCCCACAGTGACGCGGCGCACACGCTCGCGATGGGATCATCCCCCAACTTTACAGGAACCGAGCGATGGCAACATCCACGTGGCCACCCACACGGCCACAATGACGTGTGCCGTGGGCGCTGGCACCTAAGTTATCCAACTCAAGAGTAAATAGAACCGTTGACATTTCAACAACGGCAACAACCAGAACCAATGTGCATTCCTACCATGCCATGCCACCTGCGCTAATACTTGAAGCATCATCAAAACAGCACACTGAAAATAAATCAAACGATACATCAACAGCAAACAATCACAGACACACCCACACACATGCCCACAAGTCCGTGCAGTACTGAAAATTTCAACTACAAATAGCAATATAGCAGCGGTCAAGGCTCCTCCACCCACATTCCCACGATGCCGTGCAGCGGGTCTCGCAGGTCATCGACCATTCGCTCGAACTTGTCCAATTTCTGCTTGCGCTCGCGGTGCAGCTGCCGCGCCAGCCTGGCTACGCGCGCCGCTGCCGCCTTGCTCTCCGTGACGTCGGTCTGCGTTATCACAATGTCGCGTGACCGGCCGCCAGAGCCCGCAAATGCGCCTGCGGTAACCAGGAACCAGAGCTGGCCGCTGGTCGGATCGCCGGCGCGCCCCTGGCGCTGGAGCGGGCCGACCGGGACGTGGAACTCGCCTCGGAAATGGTTGCGCGTCTTTGCGAGCACCGCCGAGATGCCGGCGACGGCGTTGGAGATGCCAGCATTAGTACCGTTTAGCTCGTTGTCTGCCGCGCGGCATAGGTTGATGTAGCTCCAACCGACGTCGCCCAGGACGAGGCCCGTCTGGAAATTCGCGTCGCGCGCCGCGAAGGTGCGGCGCCACATGACGTTGACGGCGAGGATGGTTCCCTGGCTGTCCACCACGCACACGCTGTCCCGCACGCAGCGAAGCATCTTCTCCAGCAGATCCTTGTGGATGTCCGCATCCTCGGTGTAGGAATGGGCCACCGACCGCCCATGCGAGGCCAAGTCGCTGTCATGGACGCCCTCCCGCATGGGCTTGGGAGAGGCGGGCGGTGAGGGAGAATCGCCATTGGGGAAGCGTTCCCCGCCTGCCTTAATTCTGGGTTTCCCAACGGGCTCTTCCGGGGACGGAGTGCGTTCGAACTCGAATTCCTGCTGGCCGCATTGGCCGTCGTCGCCCATTATCGGCTTGCTCGCCAAATTGGGGTCCTTCTAAAACCGTGATTTTGAGCAAATGCGTCAGCCGAGACCGAACCAAACATGAGGTATTTTTTCCCAGTCTTGCATACCATCCTGCTCATGTTTTCTTGATGCAAGGTCCCCTCGTGGCTTCACTCCCCAAACAAGCCCATGCTGCGTAACAGGCCAATTTCGCCGTCGATTTGGCCACCAGCTTCTGTGCGCATGAGTGAGGTCCAAATGCCTGCATTCCCACAGCCCATCCCTTACGAGAATGCGGGATGTGCATCAAATCGGGCAATTGTGGTGCTTCGAGATAGGTATAATAGCACAATTGACGAATATGTTTCGACGCTCGAAACAATAGATGGAAGCGACCATAGCAGCAAACAGCGGCTTACAGTATCAACAATCCTTTCGCGGACCAGATACCGCCGAGACTAGTGTGATGCACGCTCCACAGTCCAAGTTCGCTCGTATATGCGGCAAACGTGGCCGCGGCCGGGCGGCAAGATCCGATCCAGCGGTGCGTCGACTGTCGAGGTTCGAGGAACAAACTGCCGGCATTTATTATTAAAACGTGCTTGTCTGCTTGAATGGGCGTGCGGCACACTTGGCGGAGCGCGAGCGATATAAAAGGGAATGTGCGGCCAGACAGGATTCTCCCGCGCAGTATCACACATTTAGTAGCTTCGTTCACGGACGTGCCCAGCACCGGGGGGGCGTGATGACTGATGAGTCGCCGTGCCTTCTCTGTACCGCTGCGTTGCGAACGGTACGGTACTGTCAGAAGTATCGACACACCTGCCTGAAACTAGTACTTATAGTTTAGTGCTAGCTCTGGACTACATGAACGGGCATGTGCCGCATGTTTAAGTTCTGTTCCATAAGTGACCCAGTCATTCTGTGACTGACCTTGAACTTTGGTTGTGAATGGTTGGCTTGAGATCACGTTATGATTGTAACTGCCACACAGTCAGAAAAGAACCGGTTTGGTGTGGCCACGTTGTAGGTAGATCATAACTGCTACCCAGTAGCTGAGCCTGGAATTGTTTAAAGGCGAAGCTACGCACCTTGTTTGCTCTCTTAGTACCTCACACCTCACACACTCCTGTGGTGGAACTAGCAGCCGGCCAGCTGCCGACTGAGACTTATTTTTATCTGAGTGAAATAAAGTAAAACTTTGTGGCAAACATTGTTTTCTCACTCCTAACATGGCATCGGAGTGCGGTTCGCACGCCTTTCGACCTGCTTACCGCTGGTAAAAGTCGTTTCCCGAGGCTCTGCTCGCGGTTGACTTTACATTTGTGTATTTCGGCGAGACTTGCATGACGACAGCGTAGGCGGAGGTTTGATTCCCGTCTGGCGCGTGACAGAAAGGTGCTTGGTTCGATTCCTGGCTGGAATCTATTGGCCAACGTTACCTTTTTTTCTGGAGTTTTTTGCTGTTTTTTTGCTGGAATGGCTTCCGGCACTCGCAGCCAGGTCGCTTCCGCGGGTCGCGCTGCTGGCAGTAACGATTTTGATGCCGATGACGCTGCCGGTCTGGCCGCTTTGACTGCATCATCCGTAACTCTTACCGATTCGGGTCTCCCAGGCGAAGTATTTTTTGACGCAGCAGCTGGGCTGGCTGCCCTGGCTTTGCACCCGCCAGGTGGTGACGAGGACGCCGCCCACGGTGCTCCCGACGGTGAGAATCCGGCGGTTGACGGTGGTGGTTTGAGCCGCGGTACGGGGGGGGGGCCCCGCCCGAGCCTCCTTTGTGGCTTGCAAGGAGCTTTTGAAGGATGTTCGTGGGGTCAAGGTTTTTACCGGCTCAGATTGGACGCTGTGGATCCCTTTTAAGGACCATTTCTTGGGCCTTGTTTCCCTTTATGCTGGCCTCCTTGGAGTGCTGGCAGGTGTTGTCCAGAACGTGCAACTGGATCGGCTCCTTTACGTTGCCTTGTTGGCCGTCGTCGATGGGCCTGCGCGTGCCTTGATGCAGACGCTCCCCCTGGATCGTCGCCTGGGCAGTCTGGCCATCACCAAGCTCATCCAGGTCTATGAGCATGGCAAGCTCACCAAGTCCATGCGTCTGGACTTGTGGAAACAAATGGCCCAACTTCGTCAAACTGCTCGCGAGACTGTGGAGCCGTATGTGAACCGCTCGGAACTGCTGTACGCCAAGCTACAGGCTGCAGGCATTACGTTCCCAGTCGCTGCCTTCATTGCCAGCGTCCTCAGCGGTCTGCGCGCCGAGTACAGGCCCGCGCTAATCTCCCTCCGTCTTGACGAGGTCGAGACTGTTCCGGTCCTGCGGCAGCGCCTGATGGAAGTTGAAGATCTGCTGACGGGTGGCCTCCCGTCCCCTGCAGATTCTGGCTCTGCCTCCAACCACGCATACCATACCCCTGGCCGGGGGCGTGGCCCACGGCATGGCGGTGCCCGCGGCAACGGCAACGGCAGCAGCAACGGAAACGGCAACGGCAACGGCAACGGCAGCAGCAACGGCACGGCAACGGAAACGGCAACGGCAACGGCAACGGCAACGGCAACGGCAACGGCCATGGCAACGGCCGCGCCCACGGCAATGGCCACGGCAACGGCCACAGCCATGGCGGCAGCAGCGGGGGGCGCGGCGGGCGCGGTGGTGGTCGCGGTGGTGGCGCAGGGGTCGGGCGTGGTCGCGGGCCGCCCTGCTCCGTCTGCGCCAAGCCTGGACATGACGCCGCCACCTGCTGGACTGCCCATCCCGCCCAGCGCCCTGCTCACCTCCGCGGTGACGGCGCCGGGCACGCCCATCACACCGACGCAGGCCTGCCTCCCTTGGAGACGACGTACGCGTTCCACGTGGGTCGAGGCCCTTTGTGTGCTTCCCTGCGCGCCAACCCTTTAGGTGCTTCCCTGCGCGACGGTGTGCAGCCTCACGGGCAGGCCTCGCTTCGTCCAGTGCACGGCCTTGCGCCTTCCCCGTCCCGCTCGGGCAGTCGTCTCTCGGCACCCCGCCCCAGCACCTCCTCGGACTCGACGGCTGGTTCCTCAACCACCGCTCCTTCTGTGCTTCACACGGCCGCAACGGCCTCGGCTAGGTGTGCCCCGGAGTGGGTGGTTGACACGGGTGCCACGTACCACATGACGCCTCACCGGGCGGACTTTGGCGATGGATTTGATCCCGCCTTCCGGCTGCGCATCACCGGCTCGGGCGGCAATCTGCATGCGGGCGGCAGGGGCCCTCTGCTTCTCCGGCTCGGCACCCCGGACGTGCACCTCGGCCCAGCTTTGTATGTCCCAGGCCTTCAGGCCCGCCTACTCTCGGTGAGCCAGCTCTTTAAAGCCGGCCATGATGTGGACTTTAAGCACCTGCGCCTCACTTTGGGGACCCGCACGTTCCCCCTCGTGGAGTGTGACGGCATTTACTTGCTCCGCGGGGTGGCGCCCCATGCCCTCGCCACATCAGCCGCCCCCGTGGACCTGATGCAGTGGCACCTGCGCCTCGGACACGCTGGCGCGGATCGTATTGCTCGGCTAGCCGCCGACCCCGCCTCAAACATGGTGACCCACGGTCCCAAGGCTCCCACGTGTCCTTCCTGCCCTGCCGGACACTTGCGGCGGAGCAGCTTTCCCCCCAGCACGACGCCACGCTGCGCGACCCCTCGCCATCGCCTGCACTGCGACCTGCTAGGTCCCATGCGGACCCCTGCCGTGTTGGGGGACTGGCGGTATGTCCTGGGCATCACGGATGAAGCCACTCGTTTTCACTGGGTTTACTTCTTGAAGACGAAGGACGCTGCCGTTGGGAGCCTGCGTCACTTCCTGGCCACGGAGATCAAGCCGTTCCGGGCGTCCGCGGCCACGGCGCCTGTGGAGCTTCGCTCCGACCAAGACGCGGTTTTCACTGGCCAGGACTGGCGCGCCGTCTGCGCCGAGTATGGCGTGCGGCAAGAGTTCTCGTCCCCCTATACGCCGGAGCAGAACGGCGTGGCGGAGCGATTCTGGGGCGTCGCAGTTAGCATGACCAGGAGCATGCTGGCGCATGCTGGCCTCGGCAAGGAGTTCTGGGCTCTAGCCTTTGCATGCGCCATCTACATCATCAACAGGCTGCCCTGCCGCAGCAACCCGGAGCACGCAACGCCCTACTTCCTCATGTATGGGCGCCCTGCGGATTTATCCGGCATGCGTGTGTTTGGCTGCCCCTCCCACGTCTTGGTTGAGGGGGCAGCCCGTGAGAAGTTTGATTCTCGCGCTGAGGATGGCCTCTTCGTGGGATACAAGCTTGACTCCCCGGCCTACCTCGTATGGGTGCCCGACAAGGCGACGGGCGGCGGGCGTGTCATCGAGCGCAAGCACGTGCAGTTCGACGAGACGTGGCGCAACCGGGCCCCGCAGGCTGCGCAGTGGCTCCCGGCGGCCCCCTTTGCGGAGGCCGACCTCTTTCCCGCCGACATGCTGACTCCTGCCCCTTTGCAGTTACCCTCTGCCTCTGCCGAGGACTCTGGGGGGCCGGCAACGCCCTCCACTGCCTTGCCCGCAGGCCGTGAGGACAGCTATGTCAGCATCGGGGGGACTCCTGAGCGTTTCGTTCTCCCCCCGGCCGCCGCTGCGGCCATCCAGGCACTTGTGCGGAACGGCCATGCTCCGACGGCTCCGGCTCCTGCCTCGGCGCCGACATCTTACCTCACCGTGTCAGATGCTCGACAGCATGCCCCTCTGTTGCGCGGACAGGCCTCTGGCCACTCGCGTTCTGCGGCGTCATATGAACACGCCGGGGCGGGGATGCCTCCGCCGCATTTGAGTACCTCGGTTGACCTGGAGAGCACGGCTGACAGCACCGGCTATTCTCCTCCGGCGTCCCCTGGTGCCTCTGCAGGTCTCCTCCCCGTGTGGGGTTCCCGTGGTGCTGCCTTGTGTGGCGACCTTTCTCATGGCAGTAACACCCCCGCTCCCCCTGGTTTCGGGGGCGATGATGTATTGGATGACGCACTTTCTTCCTGGCCGGATCAACCTGTCACCAAGGCTGCACGGATCCACGCGCATCACTCACTTGTCGCTGACCTGTGCTTCGCTGCTGCTTTTCATAGCCAGCCTGCGTCCGTGCCCTCCTCTCCCGCTGCCGCCCTTGCCTTGCCGGAATGGCGCACGGCCATGGAGAGTGAGCTGGCCAGCCTCCAGGAGCACCAGGTTTACGAGCTTCTGCATATGCGTGATCTTCCGCGCGGTGCCAAGCTCCTACCCACCAAGTGGGTCTTCGCCCAGAAAGCTGATGGGCGGTGCAAGGCCCGGTTTGTGTGCAAGGGGTTTGCACAGCGCGAGGGCATTGATTTCGGTGAGACTTTTGCTCCCACCGTCCGTGCTGCCACCGTGCGCCTGGGCTTGGCTCGTGCTGGCACTGCTGGCCACCCCATCCGGCAGCTGGATGTCCGCACCGCGTTCCTCTATGCTGAGTTGGAGGAGGACGTGTATGTCCTTCCCCCCAAGGGCTTTGAGGAGCGCGACCCCACTGGCCAAACGTACCTCTGGCGCCTCCGGCGGAGCCTCTATGGGCTCAAACAGGCGCCCCGGAACTGGCACCACACGCTCCGGGACTACCTCATCCATGAGACTGGCGCTGTCCAGAGCACCACGGACACGTGTCTGTTCCTGTATGTTGGTGGTTTTGCCTTCGTCCATGTCGACGATCTCCTGGTCTCCCACTCCTCGGCGGAGTGGCTATCGCAGTGGACCCAACGGGTGTCCCAGCGCTTCCAGATCACCGAGACGGATGCCCCCTCCCTCTTTCTGGGGGTCTCCCTGGTCCTCGACCCGCCGGCGCGCACAGTTTTTCTGCACCAAGGCCCGTATCTGGAGGCCCTCGCTGAGCGCTTTGGGGTCTCCCCACGGGCGGTGAAGACGCCCGTCGTCCCCAACACCCCCCGTGGTGAGGGGGGGCTTCTCAACGCGGACGACACTCGCGTCTACCAAGCGATCACCGGGGCACTCCTGTATGCGATGGGATGCACTCGGCCTGACCTGGCATTCGCAGTCAACCTGCTGACTCAGAATATGAAAAACCCTACTGTAAGCGACCTTGGGCTGGCACGCCGGGTGCTTCAGTACGCGGTACACACCAAGGACCTGGGTCTGTCCTACTCGGGGCAGGGGGGGCTGGTGGCCTACTCGGATGCCGACTGGGCAAACGATCCTGTGGACCGCAAGTCAATCACTGGCAACGTGGTCATGTACCGCGGTGCTGCGGTGGAGTGGACCAGTCGCAAGCAGCCCACTCCAGCCCTGTCCACCTGTGAGGCCGAGTACATGGCCCTGTGCGGTGTCACGCAGCAGGTGGTCCCCCTTCTCACCATCACCAAGGAGTTGGGTGACCCGGCCTCAGGGCCAATTCAGGTGTTTTGCGACAACACTGGTGCTGTGGCTCTGTCACGAGACCCTGTTCACCCTCGGCGTACCAAGCACATCGACGTCAAGTACCACTACATTCGCGCGAAGGTCGCGGATGGCACCGTTCAGGTGTCTCACCTTCCTGGGGCAGCGATGATCGCCGACATGCTCACCAAGGCACTACCTGAGCCACGTTTTGTGGAGCTCAGACACAAGTTGTTGGGTATTTGAGTTACTGGCAATTAGTGATGAGACAACATAAGGACACACTTGCTAGCCTGTGACACTGGTCCCATACTACAGTTCTTTTAGTGAACATTTGTTCTGGCTTGCTTGAGTTTGTTTTCCGGCCTGTGTGCCGAGTAAGGGGGGTGTCAGAAGTATCGACACACCTGCCTGAAACTAGTACTTATAGTTTAGTGCTAGCTCTGGACTACATGAACGGGCATGTGCCGCATGTTTAAGTTCTGTTCCATAAGTGACCCAGTCATTCTGTGACTGACCTTGAACTTTGGTTGTGAATGGTTGGCTTGAGATCACGTTATGATTGTAACTGCCACACAGTCAGAAAAGAACCGGTTTGGTGTGGCCACGTTGTAGGTAGATCATAACTGCTACCCAGTAGCTGAGCCTGGAATTGTTTAAAGGCGAAGCTACGCACCTTGTTTGCTCTCTTAGTACCTCACACCTCACAGACTCCTGTGGTGGAACTAGCAGCCGGCCAGCTGCCGACTGAGACTTATTTTTATCTGAGTGAAATAAAGTAAAACTTTGTGGCAAACATTGTTTTCTCACTCCTAACAGGTACCACCCCATGGCTTGTTCAGGCCGGTATGAGTGATGACGTTTGCTGGCAAAAGCCTGAACTTAGAGATCTCAGATGGTATATCTCCTGGCAGCTAAAGTTCAGTTCAATTCAGTTCCTTTGGATTCCAGGCATGGAAGCTTCATATTACACAAGTTAGGTATCGTGCAGAAACGTAGAAACTACACCTGAACTCGAAAACATAATGGAACAGTAATCTGAACTGAACTGAACGCCTGACCTGTGCTGAGCTAGCTATAAATCCTTAGATTGGCGTCACGCCGCGCCGCGCCGGGCTGTTTTGCAACATCGTCGCCCGTGAGCACTTTCCGTCCCACCCTACACCCTTGAGGCCTTGGCGGACTACTATCGGGGCGACCCGGGCATCTTCCTGCCGGAAGCGGATCGACAGCGCGACGCACCATCGCACGCACGACTTGAATGCCATGGCTGTTCACCCTAGCCTTGCATCTCGCACGCCGTGCCGGGAGCGAGTGGCGCGTTCAATTAGCGGGATTTGAGGAGGATTCTGCCAAGATAGGCAGAACTTTCCGCTCCCGGTCGGACGAACGTGTCGTTGTGCTTTGTGAAACATCAGTAGCTCTTTCCTTGACTTGTACACATCGACCCGTACCCTTGTCCTGACAGACACTTGGCGACAGAAATGGCGTCGATGCTGGACATGTCGCTGGATGATTTGATTAAGTCAAACAAAAAGAAGCAAGCGGCAGAAGCCAGTAAGCCGGCTCGAGGAGGCGCTGCTGCCCCCCGAGGTAGAGGTCGGGGCAGAGGCAGGGGAGCAGCTGCCGCTGCACGGGGAGGCGAGCCTGCGGGTGCTCAAGGCTATGCAGCCGGCCCTGCCCGACGGGGGCGACGAGGGGCGTCACGTGCCTCTCCGTATGGAGCACCAGCTCCCTATGCCCCGGCTGCTGCACCGTTCGCTGCGGGTCCTAAGGCGAGCACTTGTTACCCTTCCGTTTCTTGAAAGCTAATCCTTCCGGCAAACGAGAGTTGAGATATGCAGTCTTTGGCGATCTTTGGTAGCGTGAATCCCTTTGAAGGCGTTAGTGATCAGTTGTTTGGATTGGGGGGACTTGCAGGGAGAAGACGGCTCCATAGTTGTATCTGTTACCTCAGTGCTGAGCATTTCAGGCCATGGCGCAGTTGACGACTAGATGGAGTGTTGCCACTGATCAACTCGAGGGTTGTGAATCTCCCCGGGGGCAGATTTCTGCTTGACGGGGCGCTTCTGGTGCAGTTTAGCGAGCTTGGTTAGCTTGTAGTTCACGTCCTCGGCATTTCACCGGCCATGGCGGGCTGCCGGCGGTCCAGCTTTTTCTTTTCCGCACATTGACTGACGTGGTAGTGACGATGGGTGTATTATCTGGCTAGCGCGGGGGGGGACCCTGGCGCTCCGTCCACCGGGAGTGGCTTGCTGCCCCCGTGGTTCTGAACATGTGTGGCCTCCAGACAGGTAGCTATTTTTAGTTTGCAGGCACGCGGCGCGCCCCGGTGCGGCCGTACTGTCTCTCTGATCGTGGTGTCGTGATGTTTCCCTATTTCTGGCCACCGCCCCGTCGCGCCTCCCTCGGCGGGTCGGCGGCTACTCCACTCTGGTTCCTGTATCTATTTATATCTTCCAGCCCGGCCGCCGCATGGGCCCCGAGTCGGATGCCCCCGTGTGGCAGCATGACATGTACGACGACGGCCGCGCGCAGGGGGGCCGGGCCGCGGGTCCCGGTGCCCCCGGCCGCGCCAACATTGAGACGGGCACCAAGCTGATCATCTCCAACCTGGACTACGGCGTGTCGAACGAGGACATCAAGGTAGGGGGCGTGGGTAGGCCAAGAGGGTGGGGGTCCGGGGAGGGGGTTGGGGGGAGACATCAAGTTATGGCCCAGCCATCCGTGGTAGTTCTGGGCCAGCTATCCGCACCTTTCTGCAGGTGGGTCAAGGTACGTGGGACGTCCCCAACGAGGGCAACTGGTGACACTACGAGGAAGGGGCACCTGCCCCAAAGGGGATTTGTGAACTGGACCTCCCAAGGGGATTATTGAAGGGCACCAGGGGGTCAGTGAGTAGGAGGCATGAAGCAGGGGACAGGGGGCATGAGCCCACGGTACCCGATTGCATGAGCTCGGGGCATCAAGGCAACCATGGCTGTTTGGGGACATGCGCAAGGTAGGCCAGGGGTTGTTGCACGTAGAATGTGGGTGTCCAGGAATGGCAGTTGGCCAGCATTTCCGCATGGAGTGTTCCTTCTGCGTGTGTGGCGTGTGCATCCGCAGGAGGGGATGGATTGTTGCATGGGCGCCCCTGCTCTCGTCCCCACCCAACATCACTGATCTCATCCCCACCCAACATTGATACAGCTGACATGTTTGGGTTCTTCTATTTCCCCTTCTCCTGTGCTGTGGTCGTGCAGGACCTGTTTGGATCCGTGGGCGACCTCAAGCGGGCAACGCTCCACTTCGACCGTAGTGGGCGCTCCAATGTGTGTGGGGGGGGTGGCCAGGGTGTCAGGCGTTGATTTGGTGGGGGGAGGGCGTATGCATGGGCGTAGTGTGGGTGGAGGTGGAATGAATGCATGGGGTGTAGCTTAGTGGCTTGGTTTTAGGGTGGCTACGTGGGGTGGCTATCTGTCACGATTTGGTTTGCTGGTATAGGCTAGAGGCTTGGGTGGTTTGCCGCAGATGCAAGGGAGGCGACCTGCAGGCTCTTAAAGAATTCTAAAAGCTACGGAGTTGTTTAGCATATGTTTGAGCTCTTCATCGTGGTGAATGTCTCATTGATGTCGCCACAATGGCCATTGGTGTGTAGTTGGGATGACTGATTTCATCATGGCTGGCTCTGGTGCGCTCCGTTGCCAGCAAGCTCTTGCCTCCAGCGCGGCACGATTGCTACAATAGGCACAGTATGTCGAGGCGGCTGCGTGAGCACCATGCCTGGGTTGCATGCTTTATTATTTCATACTTTACAATCTGTTTCTATTCTTTATTCGTAGTCTGCTTTCATACGTAACTTGTAATCTGCCACTTCCTCACGCAACGCATCCTCACCCGCACGTCCGATTGTCTGCACCGTGGGCCTGCACCTGCATGACGCGTGCGCGCGGCCTCCCTCTTACAATGGCCATCTTGCGGGGGCGGCGCGCCCGGTCACCGACATCCCTTCCCCGATATCCCTCCCCCCGGATCCAACCGATATCACTGCGTGCCTCCACGACGGCGGTTCCCCGCACTGGCATCCCCACGGGTGTCCTGGCGCAACCCCAGGGCACCGCCGAGGTGGTCTTCAGCCGTCGCTCGGACGCGCTGCTGGCCATCAAGCGCTACAACAACGTGTGCCTCGACGGCGTGCCCATGAGCATCGCGCTGGCGCCCGTAGACACGTACGCGGGACAGGAGAGGGGGGGGCAGCGCGCGGGGGGCGGGAGGGGCGGCAACTGGAACGCCGGACCCGCGTGAGTGCAGCCCGTTGCGTGACAACTCCTCAAGAATGTGCTTGTACGGGCAGGTGTCGATAGGCACGTACAGCTGGACCCGCGTACGTACAGTCCATGGCTTTAAGTGACCTGTGGTGTCTCAGGAATGAGCTTGACGAGCTGGTGTCAGTATGCACGCACAGCGGGACCCACCCGCTGTAAGTGGACCATCGACCCGAAGCCCTAACCCCTCACATATTGTGTAGGTAGGAGAATGCTCAGCTTGTTGGGGTGCCGCCTCACGTACGCTTGTGTAGGTAGGAGAAATCGCAGCTTGTCAGGGTACCGCCTCACCTACGCTGGTGTAGGTAGGAGAATGCTCAGCTTGTTGGGGTACAGCCTATTCACTCCCGTTTTCCGGATGGGATCGCACACGTTTTGCTCTTTGGGGTTTCCCAAGTCGTGTCTTGGCTGAGGAGAAGGTTTCGTTCATCCATATATCGCTTCTCCTCTGCAGAGGGTGCTCAATAGGGGAGAGAGCCAACTGGACAGTCTGGCTGTGTGGAGCAAGTCGGGGGATGGGGATGTCTTCCACAGATCAGAGCGCAGGAAAAGGATCGGGCGGGTGGGCGGATAGCCTTGCCGCTTGTTGGCGGTGCCATTTCTGGAATTTGGCTTTGCAGCCCGGCCAGGAGAGCTGCATGCAAAGGTGAAGGGGTGCGTGGCTGGTGATTGCTGTCATTGTTTATATGCAAATAGCGGCTTGCTGGCTCCCTTCTCGTGGTTAGCTGTTCTCTAGCGTCATGGTGTTCTGTCCTCCACGAGTGTCCAACCAACGCCACTGTCTCCCCTGTAGCCAGCGCATGGCGTGGGCCCTCCCCTGCTGTGAGAAGACCACGGCTATCGCCTGCTCTGTATTCCCCCGCATGCATGCATCGAGTCGCATGCATTGCTATCTTCATCCTCCCCCAACATGGCTTACTCATTTTTTCCCTGTATGCCCACACACATGGCCGTGCGTGCTTGCCCCCGCTGCCTTCACCCTCCCCGCTATCTTCACCTCCCCGCTACCTTCACCTACCCTCTGCCTTCACCCTTCCCGCTACCTTCACCTACCCGCTGCCTTCACCCTCACCCCTACCTTCACCTCCCCCCTACCTTCACCTCCCCGCTACCTTCCCATGTCCCCGCCACCTCCCCTTGTCCCTGCTCTATGCATGTATCACCGCAGCATGGCTCCCTACCAGCCGCCGCAGCGACAGTTCCGCGGTGGCGCCGGTGGTGGCCCGGTCGGCGGCGCCCCAGCCCCCTACTCGGCGCCGAGAGGGTAGGTTTCCCCTTTTCCTCCCCCCCTGCTGCTGCTTCCGTGTGTGTGCGCTAGCGTCCACTCGTCCCCGCACCTGCCCCCCCACCTCTTTTCGTCCGTGTTTGCAAGTGCTCACTCGTTTGGGACACAGATAAGGGGATTCGGCATGGGTAGGGGAGCAGGGTGTGGTGTAGGGACGCATTCACTTGTCCAGCTTTTCACGTGGGCACGCATTGCCCCGTCAGGGATGTGGGTCGCGTTCCGCTAGACTTCATGGAAAACGGGCCATCCCTATTGTTAGTAGAGAAAGGATTGACGGCGCTGCCTGGCACCACCCACGCTTCGTACCTGGGTCGGTGTCCGCCATGTGGTGGCATCGCATGCATGCAGTGCATTTCGTGAGACAAATATGTCCACGTCTTGTGGCCTTTTTCGGATCGGTGGCCTCGATCTCATGTGTAAATCATGTCCTAGTGCTCTGGCTAAGCTGGGGTTTCGCCACAAGTGGCGACTCACTGTTTCTCGGTGAGAGTGTTGGATGTGCTTGTTGAGATTGCTAATGACACAGTTGCTGTTGGGATCTAGCCAAGACTCCATCCAGAGTCTAACACACAAGTACGACAAGAAAACCAGCCAACATCTACAAGGTGCATGTTTCGTCTTGGATTCATCCACCACTGATGGATCTGCCCATGTCCACGTCGCACATGTTCCCTTGTTGTTCGCTTGCGCTGCAATTCTCCCTTGCTCCCGTACCACATCCACTCCCGCCACATCACCGTACGCGGTCACCACAGGGGTGGGGCGCCCCGTGGCCGGGGTGGCGGGCGGGGGCGCGGCGGGCGGGGTGGGCGGGGTGGGCGGGGCGGGGCGCGCGGTGGCGCCTCCAACGTGACCGCGGCGCAGCTGGATGCCGACTTGGACTCGTACCACGACGTCAAGATGGCGGATTGAGGGGTGGATGCATGCATTCACGCCACGAGTTCAAGATGGGGGGTTGAGAGGTTGTGGGATATGGCCAAATAGGGAGGTCTCCTTGAAATAGGGGATGGCCGAGAAGGACAGCAAAACATCTACTGTAGATAAGCAGCCAGAACTAGGCATGGTTAATAAATTGATTAGGGGGGCATGGCGTGGCATTGCTTCTGCCGCCAACAATACTTCACGGTACACTCCAGACCACAGAGCTGTGGGTGCGTCGTGCGTGCACCATCAGCCAAGGTGGCCAGGGCGACGTGCATTTAGGCAAACACAAGAGG
Source organism: Mesostigma viride (assembly GCA_009746045.1). NCBI lineage: Eukaryota > Viridiplantae > Streptophyta > Mesostigmatophyceae > Mesostigmatales > Mesostigmataceae > Mesostigma > Mesostigma viride. The sequence continues at coordinate 384,492 of RPFO01000692.1, read as the reverse complement.
TTTAGCATGCAACTGCATGGGAAATGCTTGTAATGTAGGCATGGTTTACTACCCCATTGCGGAAGTGTATGGTTTTTACATATCCTTGCCTTTTGGTTATTTGACCGTATTTGTTTAATGGAGGGTACTTATTTCAATTGAGGGTGATTCATTTTAGAAATGGTGCGAGAGCAATAAAGCCGCACTGGTGCATACAACTCGACATTCCTGGCTCCCTAAATTAATTAACTAATTAATTAAACTCGAGCTCACCTCCTGGCTTCTAAGTGCGAGAACATGCACTGAAGGCATGCCACGGAGTACCGGATGAAGTTGGCTTTTCTACGCAGATACTTCGCAGACAAGTGGCGCGACTCACTCGCCCAGGTCTGCATTCAATTAAATTAATTAGAAACATAACTCCGTTGGGAGTACATGTAGCACATATCCCTCACGGTGGGGGTGGGCTATGCACCCCATAGTGGTCTACCTGAGTTGGAACGCCAGCAGCTATAGTTCTTCGAGTCCTTGCATAGCCTTGAGGGGGTCACCCCGGCCCGCCACTTTTTGGTTATGCTGCTCGACGCCAATGCCACGCTCCCCGTGGGCACTGCTGGCAGTCGCTTTGCGCCTGCTGACACGGAAGCTAACGACAACACTCCCCTGTTTTCTGCCTTTTTGCGGGATAGCGGGATGGTTGCTGTCAACTGCCACTTCCAACGTCCCTCACAGGACTTGGTCACTTTTCGTGGCCCTAACGGCCGTCAGGCCTGTTTGGACTACGTGGTGGTACGGCAGCCCAGGTGCACCTCGGTTCTGGACGCCCGAGTGTTTGACACGCCCACGGTGTGCTCTGACCACCGGTTGGTGCGCGTGACCATTCGGCTCCGGTTCCACGTCCCCGCGCGCCGCGCCCCAGTGGTCCGCCCTGACTGGTCTGCTCTACGCCCGGTCCGGGGAGATCCTGAGGACTGGACGGACGCCGAACACGAGCGGAACCGGTGCCGACTGGAGTACCTGTCGGCCCTGGACGCCCGGGCGGACGTCGACGAGCTGGACAAGGGTGCCCCCAACGCCGCCATTTTTGCGGGCTTTGCGGCCCGTGCCCCGTTGCTGGCGGCCCGGCACCTGCCGGTCATGCCCCGCCGCCGCCCCGGCCCGCTCTACCGCCAGGACCCCAAGGTCTTGGCCGCCCGGCACCGCCTCAAGAGTAACCGGGACCCGCTGCAGAAACCAGTGCTCAAGGCCGCCCTCGTGGAGGCCTACGAGCACGCTCAGGACGCGGAGGCGGCCCAGTGCATCGCGGATGCCATGGCCTGCCAGGCTCGCAACCAGGGCAAGGACATGTGGTATCACCTCGACCGGCTCGGCGGCCGGAGCGGCAGCGCACCCCGGTGGAGCACACGGGGGACGGCACGGCGCCGGTCAGCCTTGACCGCTGGTTGGCCCACAATGTTTCCTTGACCGGTGGGGCTCGCCCCCCCCCCCCCGCCGCTTCACCCCGAGACGGCCGCCCGCCTCGGGGTTGCCGGACCACCGCCGCCGCCAGCGCCCCCCTCCTCGGCCGCGGACTACCAAGTCCCCGCCTTGCAGGAGGGCTGCCTTGCCACCGACGACGTCGTCCCCCCCTTCACTTTGAAGGAATTGGACGGCGCCCTTGCTCGCCTGCGGTACGATGCGGCGGTCGGTGCCGACCACCTTTCTGCTGAGCTGCTGAAGACACCTGATCCGGCGGTTAGGGATCTTCTGCTGGCGTTCTGCAACCGTGTCCTGCTTTCTGACGAGCCTGCTGAGTGGCAGACGGCCATCCGCGTCATGCTACATACAAGAAGGGCTCTGCTGCTGACCCCAGTAAATACCGGGGTGTCTGCCTCCAGAGCGCCGCGCTGAAGGTCTTCATGCGCATGATGCTGCACAGGCTCCGCGCCGCGCTGGACCCACACCTGGGTGAGTCTCAGATGGGTTTCCGTCGTGGTCATAACACTGTCATGGCTGTGTTTGTCGCGCGCCGGTTGATGGAGGAGGTGCGTCGCCTTCCCCCTGACAGTTTGCCGCTGGTCTTCATTTTTGTTGACTATATCAAGGCCTTTTACACGGTCCTCTGGGAGGCTCTTTGGGCCATCCTAGCTCTGGATCGGGTGCCACCAGCGTTTATTGCTGCCATTCGGCGACTGTATGAGGGCTCACAGGCAGTAGTGCGGACTGCGGAAGGCACCACCCCACCATATTCCCCCTTTACCACGGGGTGTGGCAAGGTTGTGTCCTGTCCCCATTAATTAATTAATTAATTAGAAACATAACTCCGTTGGGAGTACATGTAGCACATATCCCTGAGAAGGGGCATATGGCTTTTAATACAATCTGGGCTACTTCCTGCAAGGGTGGGAATGTAAGCGACCCTTGCTCTAGGTGCACCAGGGCACCTGCACCCTCATAATCTTCACACTATCAAAGAGACAACCAGTAGACTACAACACTATGCCCAGCTAAGGGGGAGTATGTTATGTGGGGGAAGATCATCATGGCTATACACGAGCTAGGACATGGCTTCTCGGCAGAGAGCATCTCTCTGCATGGCATAGCATGGCTCAATTCTTAATGCAACATCCATGGGGGTCCCATTATAGGCATGGCTTGGCTAAATTCTTAATACAACATCCATGGGGGTCCCATAATAGGCATGGCTTGGCTAAATTCTGTCTACAGGCAACATCCATGGCCATTATGGGCGCACATGCGCTGGGGCCGCGTGGTAGGCTAAGCCTTACTACTCTACACTACTGCTATATGTCCTAGACTGGGTTTGCTGAGGTGGCAGGGGGTGCCTGCCAGGGCTTGTGGTCGACGTGGATGACGTCCCCCCTCCAGTATACAGGTTTCCCCCCTGCGCTCTGACGTATGTGGAGGTAGGTCGGCCATAGCTCGCGTCGCCGTTGTTCATGGGCCAGGGTCAGGTCGTCGTCCAGCGTGAAGTGAGTCCCCGAGAGCTTCTTGCGGTTTTTAAGAAACAACAGCTTGTCCGCCATGTACTTAATTAAAGGTGAGGAGCACGGGTGCCGGGCCAGCCTTACCCCGCGCGCGGGGGAGGCGAACAGCCGACATGCATGTCCAGCTCACCAGTAATGCGCATGGGGGCAAAAATGTTGCGCTTAAATGCCGCAAGAAGAGTCGTCGAGTCCTCACCTGCCGGCTGGTCGAAGTGCTTGACTATGACGTTGTGGCTGCGCTGGGTGCGGTCGGCCTCCTCGCGGAGGTCGAGGGCTTGTTGTTTAAGCTGTGCCGCGATGGTGGAGGTGGTGGAGGTGGCGTGGTCCTTGAGCAGGTCCGCCCAGGTCTGGGTGGGAGGGGCGTCGCCGCGTGGCCGGGCCAGCAGAGGCCCGCGGCTGGGCAGCGATATCCTTCACCGACTGGGCGGTGATGCCGGCGGTGTTCTGCAGGCATTCGATTGCGATGCCGGCGGTGTCCTGGAGACGCTGGTCGATGGCGAGGAGCTGGGCTGTGATGTCGGCGGTGGAGGTGGAGGTGGCAGTGGAGGTGGAGGCGAGGAGGGTGGAGGTGGAGGTGACGGTGGTGGAAATGTGAGGCCGAGCTCAGCAGCCAGCGTGCCGCCCATGGCCGCCACATCTGCGGCAAGGGGGGTCACGTGCTGCTGAAAGGCTTCCGTGAGGATGGAGCGGTATGTGGCTGCGGAGATGGTGGGGGCCCAGATCTCGCCGTCAGACTTCGTCAGCAGGGAACAAAGAAGCATGTGCTGAAGCTCGGGCCGGGGGTACATGCCCGTCAGCAGCAGTTCGCGGCTCTGTTTAAAATCAGTGCCGTCATATTCCAGGAGGCGGCCGATGCTGTGAAGGTGGAGGCACAGCTCAAGAAGCGAGGCGTAGTCCCCGAAGAACTGATGCACTGCAGAGCAGTTGCCGGGGAAATGTTGTTGTACCAGTTGTAAGTGTCGGCATGGAAGGAGTAGGGCTTGAAACGCGGTTGGCGTGGAAAGGATCAGCGGCTGCGTTTAGGGTCTGGCGATGCCGATGGCGAGGCCGCGGAGGAGTGGACCACTAACGCTTGGCTAGGGTCACCGTTGCCTGCGAGGCCGGGGGGCGAAGCGGCAGCCGAAGCTGCAGGCGTATTTGCTTGGCTCATCTCAGCTTCCAAACTGCGATTCGTCGAGGCGCGTTTGTTCGACATAATAGCTTCGGAGAATTATAGCAGTTCGCGTACTAGTTGCAGGCTGGTCAGAATACTGCGTTACAGCTGTAACCGTTGATAGTAGCACATGCGCCTAGAAAAGATGGATCGGTTGCAAGTGATCTGACGGAATTTGGGGCTCAGAAGCAAAAGTTCTGAGCTCCGCCGTCAGCCATGGCTACCTCGTGGCCGTGTGACCCTCGGGAGGCTCTGTCCCCATACCCGTTCATTATTGTCGTGGATCACGTCATGCGTCGGGCATGTGCGCGCTTTACTGCGCGCTCTTAAGGGGTTCGAGCCAGGCTTGGAAATCCTTTACGAGAGCGCGCACGGCGGGGTTAAACCTGGCTACCGCCTGGCCGACCTGATTTATGCGGATGACACCACCCTCATCGCGCGCCCCGAGCACATTCAGACCTGGCTGGACTGTCTGGGCCTGGAGGCGAGGGCGGTGGGGTTGGAGATTAGTGTCAAAACTGAGGCGATGGTGATTGGGGCCTCCAATACACCGCCGCTGCCGCGCCTGCTCGACGGGACGACGGTCCCGTTCCGAGATCGCTTCAAACTGTTAGGGAGCTGGCTCCCTGACACCGCCGACGATGTGGACACCCGCATCGGCCTTGCCTGGGCCAAGCTCCGTTCGCTCAACACCTACTGGCGGCTCCAAGGGCCTGGGCGAGCACCGCAAGCGCATGCTCTTCAAGGTCCTTGTCCTCACGGTGCTCACGTATGGCGCCGAGGCGTGGACACTCACCCCCACACTGGCAGCAAGGCTCAACGGCACGGTAACCAGGATGCTACGTCAGGCCCTGAATGTAGGGTTTTCCACGCATAGGTCTTAAGAGTCTTTGTATCAGGGCATGCCTCGTATTTCGGACGAGATAAGACAGCGTAGGATAGCATTTGTAGGACACCTTGCTCGCACCAGCCAGGCCGGTCGACACCGCCCTTGGTCTGGCAGGCCCCCAGCGGCTTGGCCAGCCAGGGCGGCACATTCTGACCTGGCCTGGCCCCAAGGGCATTCCCACAAGGGTAGGGAAACATGTCACGAACTACGTCCAGATGTTGCTGGATGACCTACTGGTCCCAGCCCAGTTTCAATGCCGCATCCACTCTCTCTCCTTTCTTTGGACTGCCATGCAGAACAAGACGCGGTGGCAGAAGATTGTCAAGGCTCACACGCCCGACCCTGTGGGCAAGCCCCCTCCCCCCAAGAGGAGGAGGCGTTTTGATGAGTAGGGTAGTTAGGATTTTTCTAGACTAGATAGATTAGCGTTAGGATAGTTCGATTACGCGGCTCTCTCCACTCCACCACCCCTCAAGGAATATGTGCTACATGATCTCCCAACGGAGGCATGTTATTATTTAATTTAATTTAATTTTTTAAATATCCCTGAGAAGGGGCATATTGCTTTTAATATTCTGATTTGGCACGCCGCAAAGGTGAAAACCATTTGCGTTCAGTGCCGGTCCGCGGAAAACGCGGAAAACGCGATCTGCAAATGAATCCGACCGGAATCGAACTGGGGACCTCTCGATCGCACCAACTTTCGCTGACTATGGTTGTCTCCTTGATAGGACGGACGTCTCCGGATCCTAGGGCATCGCCAACTTACACCTACAGTCATCCGCAAAAGTTCTCCTTTCCGGGGAGTGATGCAAGCCTTTCGTATTTGGTGCTAGATAAACCATTCGAGATCTGTGTGTGTAGGAGTACTACACACGTGTCTGCACTCGAGACTTGCGCTCGAGACGGGTTAATATTGTTGTCTCACTTAATATGGCACCAGGGCTCACGCGGCCGGGGCCCCCACCGGAGCTTCTCGACCCTCGGAGCCCCACCAGGAGAGCTTCAAGCTATACAATTGGCAACATTCCGCGCCCAACTGTTAGGACGACATTGACGCGCGCCCGGTTCCGCCACGCCTAGTTGACCCTGCGTCGCTACCGTGCCCTGTGGCGCCAGCTAGCCCTTGGGCATGCTGGAGAAACAGGATCTCTTCAAGGTTCTTGTCCTACCCATCCTCACATATGGGGCAGAGAAGAGGTCGCTAACGGCAAAATTAGACTCTAGGCTGGATGGCACTATTATGCATGCGCGATGTCATGTCAAAGAGACAACCAGCGCAGGCCAGAAATCGGGAGAATCCGGACCATGGTAGCTCGAGCCTGCCGTTATCTTTTCCGCGTTTTCGAGTCGTTCAGGATGATGAAGATGAATGGTGATGGAAATGTGTATCCTTGTGCATTGAAATTATGGCTGGCTTACGTGTGGAGCGACTAGATGACCTAGACGGTGGGGCCGGAAACAGCATGCTTGATCAGGGCGTGTGTTTCTAGCCTAACTGGCCGGGAGTGTCATGTAGTCGGGGTAAAATTGGCTCTTTTTTAGCAAATTTAGCAAATTAGCAAATTAGCGGAAGGCGGGGGCCGAGATTAATTAAGAGGTACCTTGAAATTAAATAAGACGCATACCTCTATCGAGATATATGTTTGGAGGCGAGTTTCTATTGGCGTTAATTTGTACTATTGTACGACAACTGTCAAGGGTGACGGCATGTACTGAAATCGCGGATACTTTCTAGATCGATTGCGCATTCGACGGTTAAAAGGCAGAGCTGCGGTTGAAAGTACTGTACGTGGGGGGGACGATGTTACAACGGGGGGGGGACGCATTTATGGGGGGGGGGGGGCGGTGTTACAACGGGGGGACGGTGTTACAACGGGGGGACGGTGTTACAACGGGGGGGCGAGATTAATTAAGAGGTAAGTTACCTTGAAATTAAATAAGACGCACGCCTCTATCGAGATATATGTATGGAGGCGAGTTTCTATTGGCGTAAATTTGTAGTATTGTACGAAAACTGTCAAGGGTGACGGAAAGTACTGAAATCGCGGAAGTGTCGCGGGGACGTTTCTACTTTCTAGATCGATTGCGCATTCGACGGTTAAGAGGCAGAGGTGCGGTCGACTGGCAGTACTGTACGACGGTGTTGGACGGAATTTCCGGTTAGCGATGCGGTATAAAGCTTTGCATGTCACGTTGTCGGATCTTAGCCCTTGCGTCGCGCTATGCTGTGGCGAACTTATTCTCCGCCGTCAGATTGCACCGTCGATGAGCGTCGATGCTCGTCGATGAACCCAACGCAAGCCATGTGACGGAAAGAAGTAAAAATTGGTGCGGCGGCCTGTAAGGCTGAGTTTGGTAAAGTACGGAACTTGTAGCCCGGCGACTCCGCGTCGAGCAGTCCGCAGGTAGTCCGCCGGCGTTAATTTGTTAATTTTGTTAATTTGTAAACTGGGGACAACCCAGTAAAAAACAGTCGGGGTAAAATTGTAGTTACCGTACATTCAGGGTTGGGTATGCTGCCCCTTGTGATCGCAGAAAACTATTCCTGGGAATGCCACTCGTTTCTTGCACCATCTCGCAATGAGCGTGGTGATATGTATTTTTAAAAAATTATAACATAACTCCGTTGGGAGGTCATGTAGCACGTATTCCCTTGCTTGTTGGATGGAGGTGAGCGAAGCCGCGAAACCTAACTAAGCTAACTCATGAGCTAATCTAGAAAAATCCTAACGACTCTACGATATGTATTACGTGAGACATATGTTGGTATCAATGAGACAACCAGCTCAGGACCACCATGTTTTACATCAAAGAAGCAATGCTCACACGCTCTTCAAGGAAACAGTGGCTATCTGCAGCTCCCCAGCAGGCACGAGAGACTTCTCTCGTGTCCACACTTTCTCATCCCATCTGTTTAGAGCCATCCAGCTCAAACGAGCAGTACCATAGAAACCCAGGGAAGCACCACCCAATGTACCAATACATCACCCTCTAGCAGGTAAACATTGAACAATAAAATGAGACATTTACTCCTACGACTAATGCATTTTTAAAACACAACAAAAGACTGCTAAATATACGTAGACAATACACACAGGAATAGTCGTCTCTCTTCACATGGACAAAATAAGAAAAACCCTTCAACTACAAATAGTGAATCTCCCAAAACATGGCTGGCAACATTTTTCCGATAGATTACACAAGGGACTGCTCTTACGAGTACTGGTCTGCAATAGCAGAACAAAAAATTTAGTTTGGTTTCAGCTCACCAGCGACATCACTAAACCTTTGCAGAAACTATGTTGCGGGAAAAGCAAGGTTAAACTTGAGCACTCGAACGCGGTTTTAAGACTTAACCTTTATTGTGTAGAACTTCAGATCAGTATTCAGAATGCAGCCCATAAAAATGTTCAGCACAAATAATCATTTTATTGCGCTGAAACAGCAAAAACCGTCTCTGAAGTTATTACACCCAGGACTGTACACTATTCGTAGGACGAGCATCAGCTTCGACCATGGGAATCAGCATTTCGCTGGTTTAAGGAAGAGCGTCGCGTGCACTGGACGTTTTCAACCCCGCGCCTTTCTTTTGGCGTCCCCTGAGACATGCGATACACCTAGGCGCTAGCTTCACGCCAACAGCGCACGGTTAGGCCAGGACCCGCTCATTCCAGACAGGTCGTGCAGAGGACGCCTCTACTTCGACCTTTGTCGCATCTTTCGGCGCTTGCGCTTCAGGCGGCGCATACGCTTCTTCTTCCACTGCACAAGGTTCAAGCACAAACCGCAATTTAAAACGACCATCAGCAAGGAAAGCAACCTTAGAACCAAGCATGGCACTGTAAGCTGCGCGGTACAACCCAGGAAGCGGCGCGGAAAGCTAACCGGCTTTCAAGGAAAAGAAGTGAAAGGCCACCTTTCACATGTTGTTTATGCCAATATACAACAGAGAACCCAAAATGTCAGCATCGCATCCGCCATAACACCAACCTTAGCACGCATGTTTCACTTGGTCTCTGGAAATGCTTGTGAAAGGCCTACAGCGGCCGCGTTGCCGAGTATTTCATCCCCTGCGCCGCCGAGTCGTGTATGGCAACAGCATGCACCGTAGGCTACCCCCATGCCCCGCCCCGCCTGTGCACTTTTTCGTCAAATATCTGGGATCAGTGCACGTGGAATCGTGGGAACTCACAGCCGCGTCAGTGTCCGCCCGAAAGGTTGGCTTGTTACGTCGGAACTCGGACAACCGGCGCGGGAAAAAACTGCTGCCCATGTGCGGCGTGGGCCACAAGCCCACAACAACAACAACAACAACAACAACTCAACTCAACTCAACATCGAACGGCCTGAGAACGATGCTTCCAACGCGCGTTAGTTAGTTAGTCGTATCTCACGCCGACGCGCGTACCTGGACTAGTTAGACAGTTACATTAGTTGAATCCCACGCCGCACACTACCCTCAGTGGGTTACCAGCTGGTCGATACGTTGTACCTCTTAACCTAACGATATTCTTATTGGTAAATGAAAAAATACCCATTTACCCGGAAAATCCCACGCCGCACATGGGCAGCACAGTCTGGCGCGGCGCGCCGTCCTGGAAGAAGAAATACCTCTGAAAGAATTGTGCTTGGCTACAGCTGTAGCTGTAGCTGTAGCTGTTGTCAGTTGGATAGTGGATACGCATCGGTCATCGGATGCCAGCATGAATTGCAACGAACCTTCCGCTGCAATGATGATGGAGTTAACGATACGCGATAGGGTAGTCACCTAGTCACGTGAGGCTTGAGGCGGCAACATGGTCTGTTCGACTGTTTCCTACCACTGAGGCTTGAGGCTATAGACCGGCCGGTAACAGGCCTGATAAAGCGTACCAGTTCAGCAGCCGGTGTGCCGATCAGTGTAGTACGTGTAGGCGATTACCCAGTGATTGTGAAAGATGTGGCTATGATGAACTTAAGCTTCATCATGGATTGTTTTTCTGGCTGTACGTTGAGCAAAACAATAGGTCAATATCGTGATTGCACGCCTAACTCAACAACTATAGCTTATTATCACACATACGTAAATTCTGCATGGCTAATTAATACCAAAGAAGACAAGCAGTAGCTACTGGGTATTAACTGAGCGAGCCTCAGGGTTTTGCAGCCTTCGAACATTGTTTGCATGCGGCCCTGCGCTGGATATTACATAGATAGTATATTAGAAGTAATGTTTCCGTACCGTTGATGGCATTATAGGGGAGGTGCGCAAACACTCGATGCTTGAATATTATGCTCACAACTCCTGCCGAGGGGATCGAAGCCGTACGTCAGGTGCCTGAACCATGGCCGCAGAATATGCCGTCGTACCTAGTTGGTATCAAAATCTACGCCCCCGCCATTGAACATGCTTTGGAGCTGGGGTGCCGGCACTTCCGGCCAACTTGGGACAGGGGAGCGCATTGACCAGCTCTCGCCTAGCGAACTTCCCTATTTCGTTAGCTCTCGGATCCGCGATATTGCCGGTGGTGGGAGTCACGTCGCCCTTATAACAGGTGCAGTGCCTTTGAATCGGATGGGCTGATTTGGAAACGCTAACATAGCATTGTTGTCGCTATTCTCAGTTTCTCCTTTCCTTTGTCATGTATACTTCCTATCTTTTGACTTTGCAGTCCATGGTTTGTTGTGGGGAAAGCGGTAAGGGGGGTTGGGAACCGAGGGAGAATTCTTCAAGCCCGGTCGTGCTTCGCTCTTCCTTAACAACGGTGTCGTTGGCATCCTCCATGGAAACCCACGGGGTCGCCCTGGGGCAGCTGGCCCCGTCTTCGACGCCATGGGCCATATGACCAATGCACATCCTGCGTCTATTTTTGTTCCACGTGCATCCTTGTATCTTCCTCCTCCACCGCCCACAACTGTAGCGCGCCTCTTACACCCATATCACCACCCACCCACCCCCACTGACCTTTCCATGGTGCTCACCGCCCCCATCGTGGCGCGCCGCCTGCACTCTGGCCAGCACAGAGGAGGGCGAGGTCTGGGGGTGGGGCGCGTGCGGGGGCGGCATCTGTCCTTGTTCCCCGCAAGCCCACGCGGAAAAACACCGCCCAGCGGACAACTCTGGGGTGGCGTCAATCCCCGCAGCTCCCAGGGCGCACCCTGTGCCCCAGCGCATTGTGATGGCTGGCATCGGTGGGTCGCGGTCGCCATTCGTGGTCCGCCATGTGGCAGCGGGGTGGGCGCACACCGCCTTTGTGACCGGTGGGTGCACCGTGGCACGCATGAGGGAGGGATGAAGCCAGCTGCCGTGCGCCGGACCAGAATGTGGACATGGCATGGTGCTTGCAAGTCTGAGAGGTGATGCGTCTTCTGTTCATGCAGGAGGGGGGTGATGCGCCTTCTATCCGTGCATGAGGGTGGCGGTGTATCTTTCTAACACTTACACACGAGAAGGATCATGGGCACCCACAAGCCCTCCAAGTAGTCGCTCACAAGCCCAAATGTGGGCGCCCGCAGGAGCAGTGGCATCCGTGGAAGGTGCTACGTCCTTCACGCCCTTGACAACCTAACCTCTACCTCATCCCACAGCGAGTCGGAGTCTCACTCACTTACTCATTCCACCCACCCACCCACCCACCCACCCACCCACCCACCCACCCACCCACCCACCCACCCACCCACCCACCCACCCACCCACCCACCACCCACCACCCACCCACCCACCCACCCACCCACCCACCACCCACCCACCCACCCACCCACCCACCCACCCACCCACCCACCCACCCACCCACCCCTCCGCTCTCTATTTCTTCTCCCTCTCTCTCTCTCTCGCTCTCTCTCTCTCTCTCTCTCTCTCTCTCTCTCTCTCTCTCTCTCTCTCTCTCTCTCTCTGTCTGTCTGTCTGTCTCTCTCCCTCCCTCCCTCCCTCCCTCCCTCCCTCCCTCCCTCCTCCTCCCTCCCTCCCCCTCCTCCCTCCCTCCTCCCTCCTCCCTCCCTCCCTCCCTCCCTCCCTCCCTCCCTCCCTCCCTCCCTCCCTCCCTCCCTCCCTCCCTCCCTCCCTCCCTCCCTCCCTCCCTCCCTCCCTCCCTCCCTCCCTCCCTCCCTCCCTCCTCCCTCCTCCCTCCTCCCTCCCTCCTCCCTCCCTCCCTCCCTCCCTCCTCCCTCCCTCCCTCCCTCCCTCCCTCCTCCTCCCTCCCTCCCTCCCTCCCTCCCTCCCTCCCTCCCTCCCTCCCTCCCTCCCTCCCTCCCTCCTCCCTCCCTCCCTCCCTCCCTCCCTCCCTCCCTCCCTCCCTCCCTCCCTCCCTCCTCCCTCCCTCCCTCCTCCCTCCCTCCCTCCCTCCCTCCCTCCCTCCCTCCCTCCCTCCCTCCCTCCCTCCCTCCCTCCCTCCCTCCCTCCCTCCCTCCCTCCCTCCCTCCCTCCCTTCTCTTACCTGCACACACATATTTCAAACATGCACGCACACATACATGTGAATGCTGCCAACATTGTGCCAGATGGCGGCACCGTGTTCACTTCAGGCAACAACCAGTTCGGGCAGCTAGGGCTGGGCCACCTGCGCGCTGTGTCGTCGCCAGAGCACGTGGCCTCCCTGGCAGGGCGCTGCGTGGCCACCCGCGTGGCATGCGGCCTGCGGCACACACTGGTCGCGGGAACAGGTGCGCGTGTTAGGGTAATTGTGTTGGGGTGCGTGGGATGGTAGCATGTGGGGTTGCTTCGGATGGACATCTCCTCGCGGGGACAGGCTTGGTTGATGCTGGGCACGGCATCGTCGGCGCGGTCTATTGTAGGGTCACAGTACCTATATAGCTGGTCGTGGGACAGTCTGGCGCGTTGGGGTACTTGTACGTGGGTGGGCATGGCATGGTGGACACAGTTCCTCTAGAGTATCCGCATAGTACATGGGTCGCTTCCCGTCGGTCGCAGTCGCTGATCAGGCACACCTGTCACACGCTGGTCGCGGGGGCAGGCGCGCTGGTGGCCATGGCGCGGATTATGCGGTCTTTCAGGTCGATGGAATGCTCTGCTCCGCGAAAGTGAACCATTTGGGGTCACTTTGGGGTCACTTTGGGGTCACTTTGGGCTTTTGTAGAGTGAGGGTGCGCTATCATGAGGGCTGTTGGCGGGGACAGGTGTGGTGGATGCTGGGCATGGATGCCATACTAACTTGGTGGATGCTGGGCATGGCTGTCATACTTACTTGGTGGATGCTGGGCATGGCTGCCATACTTACTTGGTGGATGCTGGGCATGGCTGGCATACTTACTTGGTGGATGCTGGGCATGGCTGCCATACTTACTTGGTGGATGCTGGGCATGGATGCCATACTTACTTGGTGGATGCTGGGCATGGCTGCCATACTTACTTGGTGGATGCTGGGCATGGCTGGCATACTTACTTGGTGGATGCTGGGCATGGCTGGCATACTTACTTGGTGGATGCTGGGCATGGCTGCCATACTTACTTGGTGGATGCTGGGCATGGCTGGCATACTTACTTGGTGGATGCTGGGCATGGCTGGTATACTTACTTGGTGGATGCTGGGCATGGCTGGCATACTTACTTGGTGGATGCTGGGCATGGCTGTCATACTTACTTGGTGGATGCTGGGCATGGCTGTCATACTTACTTGGTGGATGCTGGGCATGGCTGGCATACTGCATGCCATCGGTTCAAGGGTGCCAGTGCCTGGGAGTGCTCTATAGCCACAGACCATCGCATTAAAAATGAACCCCTGGCATCGGACAACGGATTACCGGATCTCGTTCCGTGTAGGGGTCGAAGGTCCCTGAATTGGTACCCATGTGACGTGGCCTACGTGATTATTAATGGATAAAAGGATAATAAGTTTGTTGAGGATAATAAATTTGAGGATAAATAAGTTTGAGGATAGTAAGTTTGTTGATGATAACAAGTGTGTTGTTCTCCATTGTAGGCATGGCCGTCTTGCAGTGTTTCTAGTAACGGGACGTATACGTCAGCCGCTGACGCGTCAGTGTCTGACGCGTCCGACTTTTTCGTCCGCACGTCAGACAGCTGACGCGTAAATTTTGGCCCCGGGTCAGTCGTCTGACGCGTAAATTTTGACTGCACGTCAGTCGTCTGACGCGTAAATTTAGGCAGCACGTCCTGCGTCAGTACTCATGTGCACCGAGTCTATGCGTCAGACAGTGCGGAATCCTTCCTGAACAGCCCGTTACCATGCCAAGTGCCAGACCTGCCGGCCCTTGCCTGCTTGGCGGCGAGAGTGACGAGACTTCTAGAGTCTAGACCACTGTTCGAGACGAATGCTAAGTGGTAGCACAATACCTAGCCGAGGACGACTGGCAATGGTCGATCCTCCGGAATATGATTGATGAGCTGATTGACGCAGCTTTGCGAGGTTGCCTGATTTAGATGAACATCCTTTCCTTGTAGATTGCTTTGAATCGGATTCCAGGTGTGTTGATTAACGCTTTAGATTTGTTGGATCCATTCATTACTATACGCGTAGGTGAAATTTCGGCCCGGGTCAGAAATATTGTATAAACATTTAACAACGTTAATGGTTTAGTCTGATAGTCAACTAGAAAAGTTAGCGACCTGGGGGTTGGAAGTTTTTGGGTGAAGGGATGGCGCCGAAAGGAATACTGGGGAAAATTAAATCTGGGGGGATCGCAGCTTTTTTAATGCCGAAACAGGCCGCCGACATGGCCAAAGCGCCTGCGCCTAGTCCGCGTGCCATTGTTGGCGTAGGCCAGGCAGCAAACGAGCTGAACCGCAGCAAGAGGAAAAGGGGAAATGATAGCAATGCTGCCAGTGGTGTAGCAGCAGCATCGGCTCAGTCCGGCAATGCTGGTGAGCCCCCAGGCCGGTCGTTTTGCCATGCCACTAGCTGGGACATCACTAGTGTTCACGAGCTCATCATTAAAGTCTTTTATTTTAAGTTTGATAAATAATAAGTTTGATGTGGGTGTGTGCCGTACTGGGCTGTGGCATTGTGGATGCCATCCTAATTAAGTGTAACAGTAAATTCAGAAAAACAGTTGAAGTAGGTCATATTATTCTGAATTTTGTATCATGCATCGAACCCATTTCTCGTTGCGCTTTTACAAGTCAGACTGACTCAAAAGCTAGACATGTGCCCCAAACCTTATCTCAGGGGTCGTTCGGCCCTGTAGCAAGAGAACCCCTTTCGGATTCCCCACTTGAGCTTCCATTGGCTAACTTGCCGCCGTTGGCAACGAGTCAGCTGTCTGACGCGCCGCCAACGGCGGCGAGTCAGCCGTCCGACGCGCCGCCAACGGCGGCGAGTCAGCCAGGCTGACGCGAGCAAAAACCCTTACTAGAAACACTGCCGTCTTGGCATTTCCCTCCCCATTTCCTGTGTCACGCACACACGATGCCCTCGCCGTGCCATGCTACGCGTATGGCCAACCGTGTTGCATGCTGGCCAGGGGAAGGGTCTCTAGCGGTAGCCACCTAGCTATTTCGCAATGGTGGGGGAGTTTGTAGTCATATCAACCCCCCACACACACGCCCCCATTCTCGCTCCAACGCACGCCTGCATGTGTGCCAGGCGTGGCTAGTGGGCACTATCTGCGCTGTATGAAGGTGGTGAGCAGCTCTTGAAACACTGCATGCGTTCCAGTATTGTATACTGTATTGCACCCCTTTATTATATACTGTTTTTGCATATTATTTTAGTGTCCACCAAGTTGTGTATAGTCATGGTCCGGATTCTCCCGATTTCTGGCCTGCGCTGGTTGTCTCCTTGATAGTGCCCACCGGGCACGGTAGGCTCTCATTGGTGCTCCGTTAGGGTGCAAGTATTCACATTGCCTTTATTTGATGCACCCTTGTGACCAGCTTCTCAGAGGATGCACGGATTAGCGGTTGATAACGAATGACTCGGAAATATATGCATACGTGCTAGCGCTTGTGCTTAAAAGCGTCACTTCGGTGTTTTTCGCATACCCTTGACCCTCTAGCCAAAGGGAGAGTAATTCTCAGTTTCACTTCTGGAGCTTTAGGCGCTACCTAGTGCTTCCACCGGCAGTGTTGCAAAAATACTAAATTTGTCAAGAAGAGGTTTGGGTTGATGCACACGTCAAGGAAAGGGGCTGCCTTGTGAAGCCGTAGAGCCATCACGCGCTGCATCGGTGTACGCTGCATCGCACAGTATATTCACAGTACGCTGTCCATGGCAGTCTGCTTTTGCTTGTATTTGTCCGCATCCATGCATCCCCACATTTCCGCGTCTGTCCGGCATGCGATGTGTCACCGCGCATGTTGTGTTACTGCTGGCGATGATGATGCACGCCACATGGCAGACCCCCAGACGGGCGCCCCCCTCGTGTTTGCGTTCGGGACCAACCGGCGCGGCCAGCTCGGGTGTGGCCTCGCGGAGCAGCCAAGCGACGGTTGTCAGCAGCCAACAAACAATTCAAGCGGGTGTGGCTTGGATGAGCGAGGAGCAAGCGGGGGGGGTGGCCAGGATCGCAAAACCGCTGATTCTGGAGACGCGTCGGCAGCAAGGGATGCACACCCTGTGGCCAGGGAGGCAACGGGTGGGGCAGTGGCGGGTGACGGGTGCCAGTCGACCTGTGTGCGGGGCACGGGGTCTCCTCTGTTGTCCTGCCGCGGTGACCCAAGCGGTGGTGACCCAAGCGGTGGTCATGCTGGCACCGGTGGTCCTACCCGAAATGATTCTAGCACAGCTGGGCCGGAGGGCAGCGTGTACGGCCCTTGCTCCGGTGGCCCCCCTGCTGCCGTGAAGAAGGAAGGGAGGAGTGGCAGGGGGAAGCACCCAGGTCCCCGCGCGGTGGCCTGCCCAGTGCGTATCGCGGCGTTGGATGGCGTGGGAGTACGGCAGCTGCGCGCGGGGGGGGAGCGGAGCGCTCTTCTCACAGGTAAGGACTCACAAGGCAAACCCCACCTAGCTGCTCTTACTCACATGGAAAACTTACATGTATGGGTGCCTTGCTCAAAGATGCCATACCTTCAACTGGTTTCACGAATGAGCTCACTCATCACAGCCTAATTGCACTCCTTTTGAAGTAACGGTCCCCAAGCCTGCCCATGTGACCCTTCTAGCCCCCCCATCCCTCCCCCCCCCTCCTTACCCCCCCTTACCCCCCCTTACCCCCCTTACCCCCCTTACCCCCCTTACCCCCCTTACCCCCCTTACCCCCCTTACCCCCCTTACCCCCCTTACCCCCCTTACCCCCCTTACCCCCCTTACCCCCCTTAACCCCTCCTTACCCCCTTACCCCCCTTACCCCCCTTACCCCCCTTACCCCCCTTATCCCCCCTTACCCCCCCTTACACCCCCCCCCCTAACACCACCACCAGACTCGGGAGGGCTGCTGATGTGGGGGCGTGGTCTGGGCTATGCTCCCGATGCGCTGGTGCCCAGTGCCTTCCCTGGGGTCGACTCAGCACGCGCGTGGGCCGCTGTGGCCCTCGGGTGGGGCCACATCGTGCTACTTGCCGGTGGGTGGTGGGTGTTGTTGCCGCAACCCTCCCTCTTTGACAACGATCAAGTACGTCTCCGGTGGGTGGTGGGTGTTGTTGCCGCTACCCTCCCTCTGTGACAACGATCAAGTACGTCTCCGGTGGGTGGTGGGTGTTGTTGCCGCAACCCTCCCTCTGTGACAACGATCAAGTACGCCTCCGGTGGGTGGTGGGTGTTGTTGCCGCAACCCTCCCTCTGTGACAACGATCAAGTACGTCTCCGGTGGGTGGTGGGTGTTGTTGCCGCAACCCTCCCTCTGTGACAACGATCAAGTACGTCTCCGGTGGGTGGTGGGTGTTGTTGCCGCAACCCTCCCTCTGTGACAACGATCAAGTACGTCTCCGGTGGGTGGTGGGTGTTGTTGCCGCTACCCTCCCTCGGTGACAACGATCAAGTACGTCTCCGGTGGGTGGTGGGTGTTGTTGCCGCAACCCTCCCTCTGTGGCAACGATCAAGTACGCCTCCGGTGGGTGGTGGGTGTTGTTGCCGCAACCCTCCCTCTGTGGCAACGATCAAGTACGTCTCCGGTGGGTGGTGGGTGTTGTTGCCGCAACCCTCCCTCTGTGACAACGATCAAGTACGTCTCCGGTGGGTGGTGGGTGTTGTTGCCGCTACCCTCCCTCTGTGACAACGATCAAGTACGTCTCCGGTGGGTGGTGGGTGTTGTTGCCGCAACCCTCCCTCTGTGACAACGATCAAGTACGTCTCCGGTGGGTGGTGGGTGTTGTTGCCGCAACCCTCCCTCTGTGGCAACGATCAAGTACGTCTCCGGTGGGTGGTGGGTGTTGTTGCCGCAACCCTCCCTCTGTGACAACGATCAAGTACGTCTCCGGTGGGTGGTGGGTGTTGTTGCCGCAACCCTCCCTCTGTGACAACGATCAAGTACGTCTCCGGTGGGTGGTGGGTGTTGTTGCCGCAACCCTCCCTCTGTGGCAACGATCAAGTACGTCTCCGGTGGGTGGTGGGTGTTGTTGCCGCTACCCTCCCTCTGTGACAACGATCAGGTACGTCTCCGGTGGGTGGTGGGTGTTGTTGCCGCAACCCTCCCTCTGTGACAACGATCAAGTACGTCTCCGGTGGGTGGTGGGTGTTGTTGCCGCAACCCTCCCTCTGTGACAACGATCAAGTACGTCTCCGGTGGGTGGTGGGTGTTGTTGCCGCAACCCTCCCTCTGTGGCAACGATCAAGTACGTCTCCGGTGGGTGGTGGGTGTTGTTGCCGCAACCCTCCCTCTGTGACAACGATCAAGTACGTCTCCGGTGGGTGGTGGGTGTTGTTGCCGCAACCCTCCCTCTGTGACAACGATCAAGTACGTCTCCGGTGGGTGGTGGGTGTTGTTGCCGCAACCCTCCCTCTGTGACAACGATCAAGTACGTCTCCGGTGGGTGGTGGGTGTTGTTGCCGCAACCCTCCCTCTGTGACAACGATCAAGTACGCCTCCGGTGGGTGGTGGGTGTTGTTGCCGCAACCCTCCCTCTGTGACAACGATCAATTTCTTCTGTTAGGGCATTTGCCCATATTTATGTACAGTCCCACACTGTCCACACCGCCCCAAGCGCCATATTGGAACTTCTGTCAGGGCTCTCCGCCGTAACATCTTCTACCCCTTGTGTGTGGCAGGGTTCAAGACACGCGGGGAGTGGTCGTGACGGCATGCTGCAATAATCTTGTAGACATGGAGTTCGATGGAAGATGTGGGAGGGGGCGGATGACATCCCTCGTGGATGGTGGTGGCACACTGTTTCGGGTGTAAACGTTGTTTAGGGTGTAGGTCGTAGCATCATGTAGTTTAATGGTTTTTAACACCCCGTCTGCCCGCTGCCTCGCTGGATTAAATTTTCTGCCTCGCACCGTAACCACGCCAAGTGCATCATGATGGCACTGCGCCAGGCCACCCTATGGCTTTGCGAGGCTACGAAATCGCCAGGCCTCTGTGTACTCTGTAGATCGTCGCCTTCCGACCAGTGCTCCTCGTTTCGTTGCCTGCACCCACTAATGCCGTTGCCTGCACCCACTAATGCCGTTGCCTGCACCCATTAATGCCGATGACCCCATTCCTTGTGCTGCTCCATGACGACCACGTCTGGCCCTGACGCCTGGCGCCTGGCCCCTGCACGGTTGCCTCCGGTGTTTACCAGCGGACGGCACGGTGTGGACGGCAGGGGATAACCGTCACGGCCAGCTGGGGTGGGGCAGCGATGGGGGCGATGTTCAGGCTGACCACGGGGGTGAGGGTCGTGGCAATGACAGGCATCAGGGACAGACCAGCGATGTTGGTGATGGGCGGGAGATTGACAGGGCAGAAGAGTGGGCCGATAGTGGTGTCAGCGGCCAGCGCAAGGGTGGCCCTGGGAGGCGCGATGGCTACGGCACGCGGTGGCATGATGCTGACGACGGCGGTACAGGCAGTGCGGGTGGCAGCAGCGCGCAAGGGCCGCAGGGAATGCAAGGGATGCAGGGTGTGCAAGGGACGCAAGGGACGGGTCTGCATGGCGATAGGGGGTCGCCCTGCGAAGCCGTAGGCATGTCTACCGGAGGAGGACGGCCCGATGTTCCTCTGCGGCGCGTGCGGGGGGCCCTGCCTCCTGGAGCGCGGGTGGTCGATGTGGCAGCCGGGTCGGAGCACTCGGTGGCGCTTACCGGTACTTGATAGACTAACTAAGTATCGATAGACTAACTAAGTATCGATAGACTAACTAAGTATCGATAGACTAACTAAGTATCGATAGACTAACTAAGTATCGATAGACTAACTAAGTATCGATAGACTAACGAAGTATCGATAGACTAACTAAGTATCGATAGACTAACTAAGTATCGATAGACTAACTAAGTATCGATAGACTAGGGACACGATACATCATCCCATGCGTGCGCGCATGAATCCCGAGTGTGCGTAGCAGCAATGCATGTCAGTTGTTATGAGTTGTGCGTGCATCGTGGCAGACAAGATGCACGCATGCTGATAGCCCCCTGGGTACCCTGGACCACGTGGTGTGTCCAGAATCCGTGTAGATGATGTGGGTTGCCGCACGTATTGGCAATGCGCCATGACAGTGCATGTTGTCTGCCCACCCTGTGCCTTTGCTGCCAGCGCCCGCAACGAGATGCCCTCGATCGAGCCGCCATCCATTTAAGTCCGCAGCTTTTAGTAGCCATTTTAAGTGAGACAACTAACAGTTTGTTGACATCATTCTAAACTGCATTTGTTGTATGTGTGTGTGTGTGCCCATGGCCGTTTTCCTCCCCTTCCCACTACAGACGCCGGGCAGGTCTTCGTGTGGGGGTGGGGTGAGCATGGCCAGTTGGGCCGATGCACCACTGCCAACGCCACCACGCCGCAGTTTGTCCCACTAGACCACTCTGCAGGGGTTGCGGGGGCCACTCACCATCCTGGTGTTGATGACATGGCGGCATCGGAGCCAAGTGTTCGAACGATGGCCCGGCCATCACGCGTGTTTTGTGGCTGCGGTTTCACCCTGGCGCTTGCACAGTGAGGGCAAGTGGTGCGGAATGCACACTAGTGACCAAGGAAAATAATAGTGATCACAAGCCCATTTCTTGCATGTTGGACAATTCATGGCTGATTGCAAAAGAGTTTGGCGAGCCAGGGGGAGGGCCAGATTTCTTGGCAGGTCCGGTGGGCTGCTGTGGTGGTTACTGTTTGAGTGGTATAACGGCTGGCAAGCCGCAACCAGTAGGTGTCAGTGTTGGCATTCCTTGGACACCACCGTTTCGCCAGGCAGCCCGAGTTTGCTCCAGCTCCCATTTGTTCTAGCAGGCTAAGCTGAGGACAGGCAACTGTTTTAGGGCAACTGAGGACAGCCCACACATGTTACATGGCCAACTATGTCCTCGACCATGCCTGTGCGATTGTGCACCTATAATGGGACTCCCCAAGGATGATGCATTAAGAATTTAGCCGTTAGCTCTGCCTATGCAGAGAGCTACTTTCTGCTGAGACGCCATGCCCTAGCCATTGTTTAGCCATGACGATCTTCCACCCTATGTCCGCACCTTTGCTGCTGGAATACAAAGTGGTGCAGGTGCCCTAATGGTGCACCCAGAGCAGGTGTAGTTTACACCCTACCCTTGCAGGAAGTAGCCCAGAATGTATTGAAAGCCATATGCCCCTTCTCAGGGATATGTGCTACATGTACTCCCAACGGAGATATGTTCCAATTTAATTTATTTTTAATTTCCTCGACAGAGGTACAGATAGTCCAACCTGGTCAGACGATGTCACCTAGTCCGTGAAAAAATGGCTCGCTAGTTGGACTTCGGAGTTGGAAATTAAATAAGAGAGGCATGCGCATGCACAGCAAAGTTAATTTAAGAGGTATACCAACCTGGTCAGACGATGTCACCTAGTCGGTGAAAAATTTAATTGCTCGGATCGGTTGGAGTTGGACTTCAGAGAACTGAGGCATGGCGAAATTAAATAAGAGGTATACCTCGATCCAGCCATATCACAAACAGACACGTGTGTAGTACTCCTACACAAAGATCTCGAGTGATTTATCTAGTACCAAATCCGAAAGGCTTGCATCACTCCCCGGACAGGAGAACTTTTGCGGATGACTGTAGGTGTAAGTTGGCGATGCCATGGTAACCGGAGACGTCGGTCCTATAGTCAGCAAAATTGGTGCGAGAGGTCCCCCGTTCGATTCCGGTCGGATTCATTTGCAGATCGCGTTTTTCCGCGTTTTCCGCGGCCCGGCACTGAACGCAAATGGTTTTCACCTTTGCGGAGTACCTGATCAGAATATCACAAACAGGTATGGGCACAAGCTCTACAAACAGGTCGTGGACCGGCTGGATCGCATACTATCTCCGCACATCTGAACCCTGTGATGCCAGATCTCCTTTGCGGCCGTTCCGAGCTTGGCACTGGATTCGTTGTCCACATCGTCGCGTCGCTGCAGCAACACGATGTTTTCTGGCATCCGCGGGCTTTTGGTTCCCGCCGCACATTTGAAAGTGCTGTCCTCCGGCTTTTTGCCTTTGCACCGTGTGCAGTTCTTGGACGTTTGGAATCATGGCATGGCTAACGTGATATGACTGACTAGCTAGACCTTTTCAGTGGTTTTCCCTTTGCGGGTATTTCCTCGTAAATGGTGGGAGAGCGATCGCAGCAATGGTGCTCACCACTAGACACTCCCGGCCAGTTAGGCTCGAAACACACGCCCTGATCAAGCATGCTGTTTCCGGCCCCACCGTCTAGGTCATCTAGTTAAGTAATGCAATACGCATAACTTTTGCATACTTGCAAGTATGCAAAAGTAATGCGTATTGCATTACTTAACTCATCTAGTCGCTCTACACGTAAGCCAGCCACAATTTCAATGCACACGGATACACATTTCCATCACCATTCATATTCATCATCCTGAACGACTCGAACACGCGGACAAGATAGCGGCAGGCTCGAGCTACCATGGTCCGGATTCTCCCGATTTCTGGCCTGCGCTGGTTGTCTCCTTGATATCGGTGATTTGAATGGTAGTGCAAATTGCATGGTGGTACTGCACGTCGGTATTGGACGGAATTCCCGGTCTGGGAATTGAATTGAATTGAATTGAATTGTAACATAACTCCGTTGGGAGTATATGTAGCACATAGCCCAGAGAAGGGGCATATGGCCTATCATACATTCTAAGCTACTTCCTGCAAGGGTGGGAATGTAAACAACACTTGCTCTGGGTGCACCAAGGGCACCTGCACCCTCATGA
This sequence comes from Mesostigma viride, assembly GCA_009746045.1. Classification (NCBI taxonomy): domain Eukaryota; kingdom Viridiplantae; phylum Streptophyta; class Mesostigmatophyceae; order Mesostigmatales; family Mesostigmataceae; genus Mesostigma; species Mesostigma viride. The sequence continues at coordinate 361,273 of RPFO01000692.1, read as the reverse complement.
TCTTCACACTATGCCCAGCTAAGGGGGAGTATGTCATGTGGGGGAAGATCAGCATGGCTATACAAGAGCGAGGGCATGGCTTCTCAGCAGGGAGTGACCCCCTGCATGGGCACGGCATAATTAAATAAAGCTAGGTATCATCTGGAGGGTGGCTCGGCATAGGCACACATGTACATGACTAAAAATGCTAGGCCTCAGCTGGTATGGGGCCTGTAGTAGGCGGGCATGTACAAGGCCACTGTCTATCTATTCTACACTACTGCTGCTGTATTCCCCTAGGCTGGGGCTGCCGGAGTCGCTGGGGCCGCGGTGGTTGAGGGGGTCGCGTGCCAGGGCTTGTGGCCGACGTAGATGTCCGCCCCCTTCCAGTACACCGGCTGGCCCGCCTTGGTCTGCCGGAGCTGGAGGTAGGCCGGCCATAGCTCCCGGTCTGGGAATTGGCCGGATTTTACATCTCAAGTTATGTACATGGCTCTAGAGCTCGGGTACGCGACGCGGCACGACGTACGTTGTATTAAAATGGCTCGTAAAAAAGGAACCGAGGCGATTTGGCGCCGCGTCGGTCGTGACGTTGTTTGCACCGTTGGATCTGCATCTAGGGCGTTCGTGGGTTGTTTCAAAACCCGGTCGATGATCGAGATTTGAAGGAGAAGTCTAGTATACCGGTACATGTGATCCTGAATTTTTCAACACATCGATGAAAATCTAAGTCAGATCGAAACTTAGGCAGTCCGAATTGAAGTTGAAATTGAATTCGGGCTGGTCGTTGAATAAATTCTGATTTGGCACGCCGGTGAATAAATGGCTTTAGTCCAACCGCCACGCACCCAACATTATAGTTGTCTCAATATAATTGCACATGTCGGTAGCAGATAGACATTACCACCATCCCTTCCACCCTACTTATGGCGGATTTATTCACACATGACGTTAGCATATCAAGGAGACAACCAGCGCAGGCCAGAAATCGGGAGAATCCGGACCATGGTAGCTCGAGCCTGCCGCTATCGCATGACGTCAGTATATATTTGAAAATTTAATTGATTGATAGCAGAGATGAGAGAGCTCCGCCGAGAGTTCCATCCCAGATTGTAACCGATTGCGTGTGAGAAATAGGCCGGGTAATGTTGTGTGTGGACTGCCGTGGGTTCTAGCAAAGAACAAGGGTGCCCTGTCACCTGTGGAAACAGGGCTGACAAATGTCTACTTCACCTGCTGGTCAAATTCATGCCGACGGACAGATGCATACTGCTGTATTATTGTCCAGGCAAATAAGTTTATATATAAGACACGGCACATGGACAGCCCCTACCGCCATGCTTAGTGAGACAACCGGCGAAGAATAAAGATCATGCACAGTGCATTCAATTTTCATTTGTTTGAAATTACATACAGTGTATCCGCGACTGTCCTATAGAGGGCGGCACTTCCGTGATCAATCAGTCACAGTCATGCCTAGGCCAGGTCAGGCAATGAAGGCATCCAGCTCATTGAAAGGGAACGCGCCAAAGCCTTCAATAGCAGTTGTTCAACAAATAATGCTGAACCGACCTTGAAGGCAACAGCCACAGCTGCAAGGGGTTTTACAGCGGCAAGGTAGGCTGCAAGCTCGGTCACGCGTCGACCATCTCGTGCCAAAGATAGACATCCAACCGCCTTGAATAAGCCTCCGCTGCGCCTTAGGGGGTCCCCACGTCCCAGCCGGGAGGTCTACCTTACCGTCTATCACGAAACCATGGGCTGACGTCAAGCCAGTGCCTTTTAAGTTTACAACACTACGTCAGGGATTTGGTACAGGTTACCATACATAAGGAATTGCAAGACCGGCTTCATTCGATCCTAACTCGTTCAAGGCCTTGTAATGGACTCCAACAGCCGTCTTCGAACGCTCGAGATAGCTGCATCACTAGTACTGGACTGTCGAGTTCGTTACTCGCGACAAATCCCGCCCCCAGGAGTGAAGACCTGCAGTCTGGAGCCTAATTACGCTTCAAGGCACCGACGACCCACGAGTCACGATGCCATGATGTATTAAAAAATATAATTACTTACAGCAGAGTAAAGGCACCCACGTAAAAATATACAACGCCAACGCTAACAAGGCCATTATGTATGAGATCATGAGTCACGAGTCACGAGGCCATTATGACTGCGAACCTCTGCGGAGTGCGAACCTCGCCCACAGTTCACGTCCAGGCAATCGAACAGATCGTGGGTGAAATGCTGCCAGCTTTCTCACCGGTTTGGTATGGTGGTGACTGGTGCGCAAGATTTTGGTTATTGACGTTCAAGACTTCAAGTTGGTTATCCTAAACTTTTATTGGCTTGTGGTTGTTGTGGTTGTTGTTGTTGTTGTTGATGTGTCCCCCGCCGCACATGAACATTTAATTTTACTGGCTTATTGTCTACGGACACAACTATATTCAAGTACGGCGGTGGCGCTGTCCAAATTATCCGGACCAGGAAAGTCCTAATTCCTCAGGACCAGGAAAGTCGCATTTATTTTTCCTGGCATATGATACATGTATTTGCCAGGACGTCGAACGACCGATGGCAGATAAAGCACGCTAAAAATTGGATGAGGTAGCTGGGTATGGCAACTGCATGGAACACTAGTAAAAACAATCACGCCTGAACTAAACAGTTCGGACAAATGGCTCTAGCAACAGACATGGCAAGGACTTTGGTCTCGCATGTTACACCCGCAGCTTCCCCTTTTGCTAGCCCAACTGTGGCTTTGAAGCGACGAGTGCCACCATCATGCGCGCCCGCTGTCGCGTGCATGTCTAATGGGAAGGATATCGTGGAAGCCCCGGAGAATAGGGAGCTGGTTGCTAGCTGCGAACTTGACCAATGCAGTCGTCGATACCTGCTCACTGGTGTGCTTGCTGCAGCAGGCTGGCGAATACTGGACGATGCGTTCCCAGCGCAGGGTGGGTGGCGGGGCAGTGCCTCCTGTCCTCCTCAAACCCGCCGTTTACTACGCCTTGCCCACGCACGGCCGCCATGCCGCGCGGGGTTCCCCCTGCAGCTTGCAACGCGCGCCGATTGCGTCCATCAGCGTGCTCGTTCATTCTTACTAACTGCCACTGCGGGGGCCACGTCATCTGCGCTGCATTAAACTCTCGTGTGCATTGGCCTCGCAGCCGCGGAGGACTTGGTGGAGTTTAAGGGAGACGGCTTCTCGTTCCAGTATCCTGCGGACTGGACCGAGAAGAACAAAGCAGGCGCCAACCTGCTATTTGTCGACCCGGCCAAGTCCTCGAACACTATCGGCGTCGTCGTAAACCCCGTGCGGATCAAGTCCCTGGAAGAATTCGGGACGCTGGAGGAGACCGCGAAGCAGATCTTGGCCGCAGAGGAAAGAAAGGTACTCCATTTATGTGCTTCTGGCTTGTATTTCCAAGTTCATGTGGTTAAGTCCTAAAGTTTAAACCACATGAACTTGAGAATCTGCAAGGGTGGAACGTTGCTAGCATGGTAGCTTGTGGTACTTGCTGGCACCTGGCACCCTTCTGGCCCCAGCGTTCCCATATCCCCGTCCTTCCCCACGGTACCACCGGCATCCGCAGCGCAGTCACCGTGTTGGCACGCAGGGCACTGTTGAGATGGCCTCGTAGCTGCCGATCCCAGACACATTACCTGTGGGTGTACCCATTCATGGCTGCCATGCCCTGCCCGAAGGCATTGGCAGCTACCACTGTGGAATGGAGGCCAACAAGTGGGGGACCCTAGACTGCCACAAAGCCATTGATGTAGGTGCACCTTTCCCCTACATAAATACAGTGGTACTAGTGTATGGCTTTGTGAAGGTTCAGGGGCCAGACAGGCGCACGGGACTAGCCCCCAGTGTGTTTACCGAATGCAAAGCCCCGGCTGGCTGTCTTACTTGTATGGTATGGTGGGCAGTCGTCATGCTGCGGACAAGGGAGCGCGCAGGTTTCCGTGTGCTGCCGGTACTTGACGGGGTGCAACCTGCGGATGCGCACAAGGGGCTCTCTGCCCTTGCATTCACTGTGGATATCGAGTGAGACAACGACCAACGAGACAGCCAATGCAGGCCAGAAATCTGGAGAATCCGGGCCATGGAAGCTCGAGGCTGCCGTTATCTTATCCGTATTTTCGAGTCGTTCGTGATGATGGATATGAATGGAGATGGAAATGTGTAGCCTTGTGCATTGAAATTATTGCTTGCTAACACTAAGAGCGACTAGCAATTCATTAAGACTATGTATCATGTGTGTGCATGCCCTGATGGCGTATGCACGCCAGCTGCCACGCCCTACATTTCTGCCTCATTTCGTACTCTAATGTCGTACTCTATAGACTGTGCTCGAATGAATATACTTTTCTCACTGTGTTTCCCGCTTGCCCGCCTGCGCACCCACCACCTTTCTGCCTGGCTGACTGCCTGCCTGTCTGCGTGCCCGCTGCCTGCCTGCCTGCCTGCCTGCCTGCCCGCCCGCCCGCCCGCCCGCCCGCCCGTCCGCCCGCCCGCCCGCCCGCCGCCCGCCCGCCCGCCCGCCCGCCCGCCCGCCCGCCCAATGGCCGGGGTGGGACGGGGGCCGTGCACTGCTGCACACTTGCTGAACTTGCCTGTGCTCACATGCTCGTTGATCGCGCCTGCACCCACCCATGTGTTGTTGGCGCCTGCACCCGCGCTGTACCCCCGCAGGAGAGCACCAACTCGGTCACGCTGCTCTCCCAGTCCGCCTCGGTGTCGCCCACGGGCGTCCAGCAGTACACGGTGGCCTACCTGCTCGACAGCTCGCGCGGTATCAAGTATACGTTCACGCGCGTCGGCGTCGCCAACCAGCGGCTGTACATCCTCAACATCATCTTCCTGAAGGAGTACGCCGACGCACACCCGGGGTACTATGAGACATTAGAGCGCGCGCTGGCCTCGTTCCAGGTCAACTTGAAGGCATGATGTGGAGGCTGCAGCTAAAATGATGAAGTGGAGGCGGTAGCTGTAAACGGCGGTAGTTGTCTCACTTAACATAAGTTACATAGCGACAATAAGCTACATAATGGCGCGATGATAAGTCACATGCATGGTCCGGATTCTCCAATTATTGGACGACGACCTGACCCCCACTCAGCAGCAGCGACGCGACCTGTGGCCGGAATACCTCCGCCACAAGCAGGACCCCTAGAAGCCCAAGGTGCACTGGAGGGGCGGGGACCTGATGATCAACCACAACATGTGGATACCCCCTGCGGGCTAGAATAGCCCTAGCTTGTATTCATTGGTAGTCACTGCCGCCATGGAAGCCATGCCTAGAATGTTTGCCTAGCTGTGCCACCATACCTAGTCACGTGCACCGCTAACACATGGTACACAACCAGCCACAGCCTTAATTTTCTGATTTGGCACGCCGCAAAGGTGAAACCATTTGCGTTCAGTGCCGGTCCGCGGAAAACGCGGAAAAAAATTAATTAATTAATTTAACTCGTGCTCCCGTTGGGTTGTCATGGAGCATTAACCCCGATGGATGGATGGATGGATGGATGGTTGGGTACACGCAATTCTACCGGTAAGGAATATGTGCTACATGATCTCCCGACGGAGGCATGTTCTAATTAATTTAATTTAATTTAATCCTACCGCTCTAAGCTATCTACAGGCTAGCTACGAAACAATCCTACTCTATATACCTATGGTCCTAGGGGTCTTGTCTAGCATCCAGGTGAATACCGATGTGGGCCCTGCCGGGGGGCTTAAGACGGGCCAACCAGGTAGACACCTCCTCCTATGGCAGGGTCCCCTTGTCCCATCGCAACCCACTGGCAAACTTGCGCGCGCCGGGCACCGGCGCGGCGCGACCCGGACCTATGTGACACAACTGCTTGAAGATGCAGGGCTTCTGGGACTATCCGTACTCCGCGCCCGCATGATTGACAAGGAGAAATGGGCTGCCATCTGCGATAAGCACCTTCCCGAGGGGTATGCTCCTGTTTTCTCCCCACGGGCCCCGCGGCCCGTTGCTAGCCAGTGTAGAAGTCCGCAGGTGGAGGTTATTGGTCCTGAGGATAGCCGCTACACTACCGCCTCGTCTGCCATTACAGTAGAGGACAGCTCGGATGAGGATTACATCCCCATCTAGTGCTTAACGGTTGGGGGATGATGCAGACGATATTTGTTTAAACTTTTGTGTAATTATTTTTCTAATGAGATTAGCATAGTACTCCGTGGCATGCCTTGCGCATGACACGCAAGTACTTACTTACTTGTAAACTTACTTGTCTAGCATGCCGCCCACCTGTGCAAACGCGCTGCTTCCCCACTGCAGGGCCGTTGTTGTCCTCTATGACTTGGGCCCACTTGTACGAGGGCTAAGCTAACGCTATGGCCGGTAGGACTGTTTGCACCCATCCATCCATCCATCGGGGTTAATGCTCTGTGACTCCCCAACGTTCGGGAGCACGAGTCTAATTAATTAATTAATTATCAAGGAGACAACCAGCGCAGGCCAGAAAACGGGAGAATCCGGACCATGGTAGCTCGAGCCTGCCATTATATCTTTCATGAAATTATGGCTGGTTGTGTGGCCAAAAGGAGGAGCCGTTTTGATGAGTAGCGTAGATAGGCTTTTCTAGACTAGATATAATTAATTAATTAATTAATTAATTAATTAATTAAAATCATAGCTCCGTTGGGAGCATATTAATTAATTAATTAAAATCATAGCTCCGTGGGGAGCATATGTAACACATAGCCCTGAGAAAGGGGCATCTATGGGTTTGTAATACAATCAGGGCGACAACCTGCAGGTGTAGGATGTACAACTATCACCTGCTCTGGGTGCACTAGGTGCACCTGCACCTCCATGATGGTTCATGCCTCCTAAACAAGCACAGGCACCCAGGGGGGGCTTGAGGAGAGGGCCTAGAAGGCCTGCATTGGGAGCATATGTAACACATAGCCCTGAGAAAGGGGCATCTATGGGTTTGTAATACAATCAGGGCTACAACCTGCAGGTGGAGGATGTACAACTGTCACCTGCTCTGGGTGCACAAGGTGCACCTCACACCGCCATGATGGTTCATGCCTCCTTAACAAGCACAGGCACCCAGGGGGGGCTTGCTTGAGGAGAGGGCCTAGAAGGCCTGCATGACATATGGGGTGGAGGGTACGTGGCTAGGCTATAGCTGGTGTACACATGGCATCTCAGCAGAGAGTAACTCCCTGCATAGGCATCGCATGGCTAAATTCTTAATGCATCATCCATGGGAGGTCATCAGATAGACTAGCTGGCACCAAGCCCGCCCAGCCTGGGCGATATGTCCTCACCTGGCGTGCCCCCGGCCGCGCGCGGCAGGGCCGCCACCCGTGGACTTTTCGTGATAGACTCGGCATGGACATGTGCTACACTAGACGTGACGGGCTCACCGGCCGGGCAGCCTCCTGGTTTGTCTGTAGTATGGAGGCAGATGGTGCGCAAGGATAGATGGCAAGTAGTGATGAAGGAGACCACCCCCAAGCCTGTGGGGGCTCCGCGTGTGACCAAGTATGGCATTCATAGCGATTCGGGCCGCGGTGCCCACACCCCTGTAACTAGGACCTAGATAGCTTATACCATCCATTCCATTTTTGCGGGCTTTGCGGCCCGTGCCCCGTTGCTGGCGGCCCGGCACCTGCCGGTCATGCCCCGCCGCCGCCCCGGCCCGCTCTACCGCCAGGACCCCAAGGTCTTGGCCGCCCGGCACCGCCTCAAGCGTAACCGGGACCCGCTGCAGAAACCATTGCTCAAGGCCGCCCTTGTGGAGGCCTACGAGCATGCTCAGGACGCGGAGGCGGCCCAGTGCATCGCGGATGCCAAGGCCTGCCAAGCTCGCAACCAGGGCAAGGACATGTGGTACCACCTCGACCGGCTCGGCGGCCGGCGGCAGCGCACCCCGGTGGAGCACACGGGGGACGGCACGGCGCCGGTAAGCCTTGACCGCTGGTTGGCCCACAATGTTTCCTTGACCGGTGGGGCTCGCGCCCCCCCCCGCCGCTTCACCCCGAGACGGCCGCCCGCCTCGGGGTCGCCGGACCCCCGCCGCCGCCAGCGCCCCCCTCCTCGGCCGCGGACTACCAAGTCCCCGCCTTGAAGGAGGGCTGCCTTGCCACCAACGACGTCGTCCACCCCTTCACTTTGGAGGAATTGGACGGCGCCCTTGCTCGCCTGCGGTACGATGCGGCGGTCGGGGCCGACCACCTTTCTGCTGAGCTGCTGAAGACCCCTGATCTGGCGGTTAGGGATCTTCTGCTGGCGTTCTGCAACCGTGTCCTGCTCTCTGACGAGCCTCCGCCTGCTGAGTGGCAGACGGCCATCCGCGTCATGCTGTACAAGAAGGGCTCTGCTGCTGACCCCGGTAACTACCGGGGTGTCTGCCTCCAGAGCGCCGCGCTGAAGGTCTTCATGCGCATGATGCTGCACAGGCTCCGCGCCGCGCTGGACCCACACCTGGGTGAGTCTCAGATGGGTTTCCGTAGTGGTCGTAACACTGTCATGGCTGTGTTTGTCGCGCGCCGGTTGATGGAGGAGGTGCGTCGCCTTCCCCCTGACAGTTTGCCGCTGGTCCTCATTTTTGTTGACTATATCAAGGCCTTTGACACGGTCCTCTGGGAGGCTCTTTGGGCCATCCTAGCTCTGGACCGCGTGCCACCAGCGTTTATTGCTGCCATTCGCCGACTGTATGAGGGCTCACAGGCAGTAGTGCGGACTGCGGAAGGCACCACCCCACCATTCCCCCTTCACCACGGGGTGTGGCAAGGTTGTGTCCTGTCTCCATACCTGTTCATTATTGTCGTGGACCACGTCATGCGCCAGGCACGTGCGCGCTTTACTGCTCTTAAGGGGTTCGAGCCAGGCTTGGACATCCTTAACGAGCGTGGGCACGGCGGGGTTAGCACGGGTTACCGCCTGGCTGACCTGATTTACGCGGACGACACCACCCTCATCGCGCGCCCCGAGCACATTCAGACCTGGCTGGACTGTCTGGGCCTGGAGGCGAGGGCGGTGGGGTTGGAGATTAGTGTCAAAACTGAGGCGATGGTGATTGGGGCCTCCAGTCGCCCACCGCTGCCGCGCCTGCTAGACGGGACGGAGGTCCCACTCCGCGACCGCTTCAAGCTGTTGGGGAGTTGGCTTCCGGACACTGCCGACGATGTGGACACCCGCATCGGCCTTTCCTGGGCCAAGCTCCGTTCGCTCAACACCTACTGGCGCTCCAAGGGCCTGGACGAGCACCGCAAGCGCATGCTCTTCAAGGTCCTCGTCCTCACGGTGCTCACGTATGGCGCCGAGGCATGGACACTCACGGCAACACTGGCAGCCAAGCTAGACGGCACGGTAACCCGGATGCTCCGACAGGTCCTGAATGTCGGGTTTTCTCAGCGTAGGTCCTTAGAGTCTTTGTATCACGGTATGCCGCGTATTTCGGACGAGATTAGACAGCGTAGGATAGCATTTGTAGGACATCTTGCTCGCACCAGCCAGGTCGACACCGCCCTTGGTCTGGCCGGTCCCCAGCGGCTCGGCCAACCGGGGCGGCACATTTTGACCTGGCCTGGCCCCAAGAACATTCCTAAAAAGGTAGGGAAACATGCCATGACCTATACCCAGATGTTGCTGGACGACCTAGTGGTCCCAGCCCAGTTTGAGTACCGCATCCACTCTCTCTCCCGTCTTTGGACTGCCATGCAGGACAAGGAGCGGTGGAAGAAGATTGTCAAGGCACACACGCCCGACCCTGTGGGCAAGCCACCTCCCCCCAAGCGGAGGAGGCGTTTTGATGAGTAGTGTAGTTAGGCTTTTCTAGATAGAGTTAGGATAGTTCGATCACGCGGCTTCCTCCACCCCATCCATCATGAAATATGTGCTACATGACCTCCCCACGGAGGCATGTTATAATTTAATTTAATTTTTTAATCCATTCCATCCAATGTTCCCCTCCCACTGAGGACTTATGCTCACGTGACGCAGTCACGTGTCTATTAATTAATTAATTAATTAATGGGAGGTCCCATTGTAGGCTGGGCGCGGCTAAATACTGAAAGCATCATCCATGGGGGCCATTATGGGCGCAGACTAGATATAGCTTAGAGTTTGGTTTGTTCGATTACGCGGCTTCCTCCACACCACCGATCCAACCTGGAATATGTGCTACATGATCTCCCAACGGAGACATGTTATAATTTAATTTAATTTAATTTTTTTAATGGCTGGTTGTGTACGTACGTGCATTAGCGGTGCACGTGACTAGGTATCAAGGAGACAACCAGCGCAGGCCAGAAATCGGAAGAATCCGGACCATGGAAGCTCGACGTATCAAGGAGACAACTAGCGCAGGCCAGAAATCGGGAGAATCCGGATCGACCATGGTAGCTCGAGGTATGGTGGCAAGGCTAGGCAAACTTCTAGGCATGGCTGCCATGGCGGCAGTGACTACCATGATTACCGTACGTAGTGGTCAAGATCACTTTGCGACGAACCTACTTTGCGACCAAAAAACAGGGTGAAATTTATATTTTGCGACCCAAAATGAAGGCAACGTTTTATGTTTGCGAGCCCATCGACTTGTTTATGGTCAGTGGCTGGTACCCAGCTTAATGAATGATTAGGTACTCGCCTACCCAAGTGTTTTGACTCATCATGCACATGATGAATATGAATGGAGATGGAAATGCACAAACGAGCCACGATAGCCATGGCTGACGGCCGAGCTCATAACTTTCACGTTTGAGCACCGAATTTAGCCGTGAATATCACAATCGATGCGTCTTTCTACGACGCACATGCTGATATAATTTTCCAAAGCTATTACGCAATATACGATGAGCAAACGCCTCTCGACGCAACGCAGCCTGGCGGCTGCGCTCGGCAATGAAAATCCGCATGCAGCTTCGGCTGCAGCTTCGCCCACCGGCCCAGATGGCAACGGTGACACTAGTCGTGCACTGGTGCTCGCCCAGCCTCCCGGGCTCGCCTCGCCATCTGCATCGCTTGAACCTAAGCGCAGTCGCTCTGCTGAGCCGCCCTGGGAAGAGACCTCCTTTGACGTCAACAGCTCCGGCTTCTGGCGACGCAGCCCCAGTTGGTTCATGGAAGACGTGTTTTACGGCAATCACGCCTCGCTTCTAGCCCTACAGGTGCGTGTACCTCACGTCCCACAACCGTGGCCGCTGGCCTGGTGACGGCCAGCTTGTCGACCCCGCCGAGGCTCTCCCAATCCTTCACCGCATGAGTCGCCCCAAGCTCCAACGCTTCGCCCTCTGCTCTCTTGTTGGACGCTCCGAATCCGCGATCTGGGCTTCCCAACCGCCCCCCCCCACCTTCCCCACCGACGCCACCATCCGCACCCTCCTCAAGGAAGCTTTCGAGCAGCACGTGACCCCTCTTGCCGCAGATGTGGCGGCAATTGGCGGCTCGCTGGCTGCTGAGCTTCCCACCACTGATCCCCACCGCCACCGCCACCCTCCTCGCCTCCACCCCCGGCCCCCCCCCCTCCGCCTCCAACGACTCCATCACCGCCCAGCTCCGCGACATCGACCAGCGCCTCAAGGATAGTTCAATCGCTATCGAGGTCTTGCAGAACACAGCAGGCCTCACCGCCCAGGCAGTGAAGGACATTGCCGCCAAGCCAGCCCCGGCTAGCCTGGCCGGCCGGCGATGCTCCTCCCATCACGACCTGGGCGGACATGCTTAAGCAACATACCACCTCCACCTGACCTCCGCCGGCCGTCGCAGCCCAGCTAGCTCCAGCGGCAGACGCTTGCATGACCTCCGCGAGGAGGCCGAGCTCGCCAAGCGCAGCCTCAACGCCATATACTCAAGAACTTCGACATGGAAGAAGGTGAGAATTCCGATAAGCTTGCACGTGCGTTTGAGAGCAAAATCCTTGCACGCATGGGCCTTCTCATTGGTGAGATCAAGCTGACCGCCCACCGCCTCCCCCGCGCGCGGGGTAAGGCAGGGGCGCCTCCGCTTCTTCTCATCTTTGATACTGAGCCCAGCGGACAAGATTTCGTTTCTCAGACGCCGCAAGCGGCTCGAGAATACTCCCTTTACCGTGGACGACGACTTGACCCTGGCACAGCAACAACGGCGACGGGAGCTATGGCCGACCTACCTCCAGCTCCGGCAGACCAAGGCGGGCCAGCCGGTGTACTGGAAGGGGGCGGCCATCTACGTCGGCCACAAGCCCTGGCCAGCGACCCCCTCGACCGACCACCGCGGCCCCAGCAACTCCAGCCCCAGCCTAGGGGAATACAGCAGTAGTGTAGAATAGTTCGACAGTGGCCTTGTACATGCCCGCCTACCACTACATTTCGCCGCCTAGGACACCTTTTTTAGCGGGGAATGTGGTTCGGTCTAGTAGGGGAAAACGGTGGCAGGTCTCCGAGCGTCAGATACTAGGAAATTTCGTTACGTTCGTATCGAGAGTAGATTTCTGACAATTTTCCTCGTTCGGACAGAGCCACAGTGATTTTCAGCATCCGTCCAGTACCAAAGCATGGACCTAGCAGGAATTCCGTCAGACATCTCGGAAGTAGCAATTTTTAGTATCGAGCGCACTTTCGCTAGTGTTCAGTACGAATTCGGCCTCCGTCAGGTCAGCAAGCGGCGTGGGAATATACTGAACCGAACAAAACGGTGGACTGTACTAAGAAATTCGTACTCAAATTTCGTCATCGGAATCGGAGGGAAATATTCGACCAAGGACTAGAGATTTCATCGAATTTTCAGAATTGGCCAATTGATGCCAAATGGCGCGATTCTAGATAACAAGTGTTGCTTTACTGGTATCCGACGGTTCCGAACTTCGAAATTGAATTTGTAACCCCCGCCGTATTGACGGAACCACATTCTCGCATAAATTGGGTTTCCGCGGTGGCGAAATGTAGTGACTACAGGCACTATACCAGCTTAGGCCTAGCCTTTTTAGTCATGTACATGTGTGCCTATGATGAGCCACCCTCCAGATGATGCCTAGCTTTATTTAATTATCGGCCGTGCCCATGCAGGGAGTCACTCTCTGCTGAGACGCCATGCCCTAGCTTTTTGTATAGCTATGCTGATCTTCCTCCCCATGACAGGCTCCCCCTTCGCTGTGCATAGCTTGAAGATCATGGGGATGCAAGTGCCCTAGTGCACGTAGAGCAAGTGTTGTTTACATCCCCACCCTTGCAGGAAGTAGCTTAGGATGTATGATAGGCCATATGCCCCCCTGTCAGGGGCTATGTGCTACATATACTCCCAACGGAGTTATGTTACAATTCAATTCAATTCAATTCAATGCACTGATTACTGTAGTGGAAGGCCGGTGAGCCCATGTACTTCATGCGGACCTGCTGTACGTCTACTTGGGGCCATGCGGCACGGCGCAGGCGCGACGCGGGAACAATTGAACTTGACGACCCAAAATGAAGCCCATGAAAAGCAGTTTGCGAGGTCGATTCGCAAAGTAGTTCGTCGCTAAGTGATCTTGACCACTACGGTACAAGGGCTAATCTAGCCCGCAGCCGGGGGCGTCCACATCTTGTGGTTGATCAGCAGGTCCCCGCCCCTCCAGTACATCCCCCCTTGACTCGGCGCATGCGCCGGGCCGCACAGCAGTTGCCATTGGAGTGCAAGGGTGACAGGCTGAAGGGGGCCCTCAAAGGAGCGCCGGTGCTCTTGAACACGTACCGAGCTAGCACATCAATGCCATATAGGCGGCAGTAGTTGACAAGCTCGTTGGCCCGCGCGGGGGGGCCGGCAACCCCCTGGTCAGGGTGCGGACATTGTAGGTAGCGATGCGCCGCGAGTGGTGCCAGCATTGACCCAGCAAGGGGCGCCGGCCGGGGACGTCCGCGGTATTGGCAGGGGGTTGGGGAAAGGCTGGCAGGGTGTGTGCGGCGTGAGATAACATAGTACTTTTCAACGCGCATATGGCACCCTCCAAGTGAGCGGCGCGACGTGCTCGCCTGGTCTTGGGGTCAATGAATGCAGCATACCCTTGCTCTAGGTGCACCAGGGGCACCTGCACCCTCATGATCTTCACACTATGCCCAGCTAAGGGCCGTTATCTTGTCCGCGTTAATTAATTAATTAATTAGGAACATCACTCCGTTGGGAGTCAATGTAGCACATATCCCTGAGAAGAGGCATATGGCTTTTAATACATTCTAGGCTACTTCATGCAAGGGTGGGAATGTAAGCTACCCTTGCTCTAGGTGCACCAGGGCACCTGCACCCTCATGGTCTATCACGCTATGCCCAGTTAAGGGGGAGCATGCCATGTGGGGGAAGATCATCATGGCTATACGAGAGCTAGGGCATGGCTTCTCAGCAGGGAGGGACTCCCTGCATGGGCACTGCATAATTAAATAAAGCTAGGTCCGCATTGAATTGAATTGAATTGAATTGTAACATAACTCCGTTGGGAGTATATGTAGCACATAGCCCAGAAAAGGGGCATATCGGGCCTATCATACATTCTAAGCTACTTCCTGCAAGGGTGGGAATGTAAACAACACTTGCTCTAGGTGCACTAGGGCACCTGCACCACCCAGAGTTTCAGGCAACACCCAGCTAAGGGGAGCCTGTCATAGGTGGGGAAGATCAGCACAGCTATACAAAAGCTAGGGCATGGCTTCTCAGCAGGGAGTGACCCCCTGCATGGGCACGGCCGATAATTAAATAAAGCTAGCTAGGTATCATCTGGAGGGTCACTGGCTCATCATAGGCACACATGTACATGACTAAAAAGGCTAGGCCTAAGCTGGTATAGTGCCTGTAGTAGGCGGGCATGTACAAGGCCACTGTCTAACTATTCTACACTACTGCTGTATTCCCCTACTGTAGTAGGCTGGGGCTGGAGTTGCTGGGGCCGCGGTGGTCGGTCGAGGGGGTCGCTGGCCAGGGCTTGTGGCCGACGTAGATGGCCGCCCCCTTCCAGTACACCGGCTGGCCCGCCTTGGTCTGCCGGAGCTGGAGGTTACTAGGTCGGCCATAGCTCCCGTCGCCGTTGTTGCTGTGCCAGGGTCAAGTCGTCGTCCACGGTGAAGGGAGTGTTCTCGAGCCGCTTGCGGCGTCTGAGAAACGAAATCTTGTCCGCTGGGCTATCAAAGATGAGAAGAAGCGGAGGCGCCCCCGCCTTACCCCGCGCGCGGGGGAGGCGGTGGGCGATCAGCTTGATCTCACCAAGAAGGCCCATGCGTGCAAGGATTTTGCTCTCAAACGCACGTGCAAGCTTCTCGGAATTCTCACCTTCTTCCATGTCGAAGTTCTTGAGTATGGCGTTGAGGCTGCGCTTGGCGAGCTCGGCCTCCTCGCGGAGGTCAAGCATCTGCCGCTGGAGCTGGGCTGCGACGGCGGAGGTCACCTCCATACCACTGGTGGAGGTGGTATGTTGCTTAAGCATGTCCGCCCAGGTCGTGATGGGAGGAGCATCGCCGGCCAGGCCAGCCGAGGCTGGCTTGGCGGCAATGTCCTTCACTGCCTGGGCGGTGAGGCCTGCTGTGTTCTGCAAGACCTCGATAGCGATTGCATTATCCTTGAGGCGCTGGTCGATGTCGCGGAGCTGGGCGGTGATGGAGTCGTTGGAGGCGGAGGGGGGGGGGGCCGGGGGTGGAGGCGAGGAGGGTGGCGGTGGCGGTGGGGATCAGTGGTGGGAAGCTCAGCAGCCAGCGTGCCGCCAATTGCCGCCACATCTGCGGCAAGAGGGGTCACGTGCTGCTCGAAAGCTTCCTTGAGGAGGGTGCGGATGGTGGCGTCGGTGGCCAAGGTGGGGGGGGGCGGTTGGGAAGCCCAGATCGCGGATTCGGAGCGTCCAACAAGGGAGCAGAGGGCGAAGCGTTGGAGCTTGGGGCGACTCATGTGGTGAACGATTGGGAGAGCCTCGGCGGGGTCGACAAGCTGGCCGTCACCAGGCCAGCGGCCACGGTTGTGGGACGTGAGGTACACGCACAGGGCTAGAAGCGAGGCGTGGTTGCCGTATTAAAAACACGTCTTCCATGAACCAACTGGGGCTGCGTCGCCACTGGAAGCCGGGGCGGTTGATGTCAAAGGAGGTCTCTTCCCAGGGCGGCTCAGCAGAGCGACTGCGCTTAGGTTCAGGCGATGCAGATGGTGAGGCGAGCCCGCGGGAGGCTGGGCGAGCACCAGTGCACGACTAGTGTCACCGTTGCCATCTGGGCCGGTGGGCGAAGCTGCAGCCGAAGCTGCAAGCGGATTTTCATTGCAGGCTGCGTTGCGTCGAGAGGCATTTGCTCATCGTATATAGCGTAATAGCTTTGGAAAATTATATCAGCGTGTGCATCGTAGAGAGACGCATCGATTGTGATATTCACGGCTAAATTCGGTGCTCAAACGTGAAAGTTATGAGCTCCGCCGTCAGCCATGGCTATCTCGTGGCTCGTGGCTCGTGGCTCGTGGCTCGTGGCTCGTGGCTCGTGGCCGGCATGATACCACACATAGGCATAGTTGAGGCATTAATTAATTTTAATTAATTAATTAATTAGACTCGTGCTCCCGTTGGGGAGTCACGGAGCATTAACCCCGATGGATGGATTTAAAAATTTAATTAAATTATAACATGCCTCCGTGGGGAGGTCATGTAGCACATATTTCATGATGGATGGGGTGGAGGAAGCCGCGTGATCGAACTATCCTAACTCTATCTAGAAAAGCCTAACTACTACACTACTCATCAAAACGCCTCCTCCGCTTGGGGGGAGGGGGCTTGCCCACAGGGTCGGGCGTGTGCGCCTTGACAATCTTCTTCCACCGCGTCTTGTCCTGCATGGCAGTCCAAAGACGGGAGAGGGAGTGGATGCGGTGCTCAAACTGGGCTGGGACCACTAGCTAGGTCGTCCAGCAACATTTGAACGTAGTTGGTGACAGGTTTCCCTACCCATTTGGGAATGTCCGCGGGGCCAGGCCAGGTCAGAATGTGCCGCCCTGGCTGTCCAAGCCGCTGGGGGCCGTCCAGACCAAGGGTGGTGTCGACCTGGCTGGTGCGGGCAAGGTGTCCTACAAATGCTATCCTACGCTGCCTAATCTCGTCCGAAACACGAGGCATGCCATGATACAAAGACTCTGATGACGGACTCTCGGAAAAACCTACGTTAAGGACCTGCCGGAGCATCCTATAAACGGTGCCGTCGAGCCGAGCTGCCAGTTTGGGTGGGAGGGTCCACGCCTCGGCTCCATACGTGAGCACCGTGAGGACGAGGACCTTGAAGAGCATGCGCTTGCGGTGCCCGTCCAGGCCCTTCGAGCGCCAGTAAGGTGTGAGCGAACGGAGCTTGGCCCAGGCAAGGCCGATGCGGGTGTCCACATCGTCGGCGGTGTCAGGAAGCCAGCTCCCCAACAGCTTGAAGCGGTCGCGAAACGGGACCTCCGTCCCATCGAGCAGGCGCGGCAGCGGTGGTTTACTGGATGCCCCTATCACCATCGCCTCAGTTTTGACACTAATCTCCAACCCCACCGCCCGCGCCTCCAGGCCCAGGCAGTCCAGCCAGGTCTGAATGTGCTCGGGGCTCTCGATGAGGGTGGTATCATCCGCATAAATCAGGTCGGCAAGGCGGTAACCAGGTCTAACCCCGCCGTGCTCTTTCACGTTAAGGATGTCCAAGCCTGGCTCGAACCCCAGTAAAGCGCGCACGTGCCCGGCGCATGACGTGATCCACGACAATAATGAACAGGTATGGGGACAGGACACAACCTTGCCACACCCCGTGGTGAAGGGGGAATGGTGGGGTGGTGCCTTCCGCAGTCCGCACTACTGCCTGTGAGCCCTCATACAGTCGGCGAATGGCAGCAATAAACGCAGGTGGTACCCGATCCAGAGCTAGGATGGCCCAAAGAGCCTCCCAGAGAACCGTGTCAAAGGCCTTGATATAGTCAACAAAAATGAAGACCAGCGGCAAACTGTCAGGGGAAAGTCGACGCACCTCCTCCATCAACCGGCGCGCGACAAACACAGCCATGACAGTGTTACGACCACGACGGAAACCCATCTGAGACTCACCCAGGTGTGGGTCCAGCGCGGCGCGGAGCCTGTGTAGCATCATGCGCATGAAGACCTTCAGCGCGGCGCTCTGGAGGCAGACACCCCGGTAGTTGCCGGGGTCAGCAGCAGAGCCCTTCTTGTACAGCATGACGCGGATGGCCGTCTGCCACTCAGCAGGCGGAGGCCCGTCAGAGAGCAGGACACGGTTGCAGAACGCCAGCAGAAGATCCTTAACCGCCAGATCAGGGGTCATCAGCAGCTCAGCAGAAAGGTGGTCGGCACCGACCGCCGCGTCGTACCGCAGGCGAGCAAGGGCGCCGTCCAATTCCTTCAAAGTGAAGGGGGGATGGATGGATGGATGGGTGCAAACATTCCTACCGGTCTAGTCTATCTACATCGGCTACATACTACATGTATCTAACAACATTCTAACTACAACATCTATCTAGGCAGCCGCACGCTGCCCTAGGGGGCTATCTGGCGTGCCTCCCACGAGATTGCACACGCGGGCGCTTCCCCACTGGGGAGGGCTCGTTGTCCTCTATGACCTGGGCCCACTTGGCCTTGTCCATCATCTTCTTCCAAATCACGGAGAGGCCTAGTCCCCCCATGTCCTCTACTAGCTGTTCTTTGAAGGTGCGGGCCTTGCGGCGTCTAACATCACTGGGCCCAGCCCACGTTGACCAGGAGGTGCCGGCCAGGCTGGGCTGGTCGCAGTCCTGCGGGGGGGCCACGTGAGGTGTCTACCTGGTTGGTGCGAGCTAGGTGCCCTACTAGCTGCAGGCGTCGTTGCTTGATGGTGCTGGTGATATAGGGCATGCCCTGGTACAGGTCCTCATTGCGGACATGAGCAGCATATCCTACTCTGTAAATGGATCGCAGCATGCTGCTGACCGCGCCGTCCAGCTTGCGGGCCAGGTTGGCGGTGAGGGTCCACGTCTCGGCTCCATACGTGAGAACAGGAAGGACGAGGACCTTGAACAGGTCCTGTTTCTCGATCTTGCCCAGGGGCTTGCGCCACAGGGCCCGGTACTGGCGTAAAGCGTGCCAGGCGAGGGAGATGCGATGGTCCACATCAACCTCGCAGCTGGGGAGGTATGATACCACACATAGGTCCGCATTATATGTTATAATTTAATTTCATTTAAATCTTCGCTTCAGTCTGAACAACTCGAACTTGCTGCCGTACGACCTGGTACTTGTCATTCCGTACCACATCGTTCGGATCCAGCTAGGTGGCCTTTGCCTGACCATGTCGACCTCTCTGAAACTCGACCTGCACTATCTGCACCAGAGTTTCGGCGGTGCAGGTAGTGCAGCGAAGTTTCAGGCACTTTTCAGTCAAAACTTGGTAGTTCCGTTCGACCTGAACACCGAATGTGGAAAGGTCCGGGGTACGCGGCGACGAATTAGCCCGAAACCGCCACCTGCACTTGAAATGTGGAAACATCCTTAATTTCCATCATCCTGAACGACTCGAAAGACACGGATATCAAGGAGACAACCAGCGCGGATATGATAACAGCATGCTCGAGCTACCATGATCTGGATTCTTCCAGATTTTTAGCCTGCGCTGGTTGTCTCTTTGATACCGATCACCCACAACGCTGCAATTGGTGACAGAAAAGTTCAGGCATGACTAATAATCAAAGGCAATGCCACAAGAGCATTAAAAAAAAAACTTTCAAAACTAAAATGTTATACAACCAAGAAGAAAATACATGTGACCAGAATCTAACCCTAGCCGATATATGCAGATGAAATATTGAGCTACACCTACAGACAATCCACTCCTACAATCTCAAGGAGACAACCAGCGCAGGCCAGCAATCGGGAGAATCCGGACCATGGCTCAAGCCTGCAATCTAGCCAGTCGGACAGTAGCTGCTATGCAACGAGCTACTCTGGTCCACAACCATGCAAGACCGCAACCGGTGCTTGCAACCACCGGCCACAAAATGCATCTCTATCCCTGCTGGCATATATGTGGCACCTTCACTACATCAGGCCAAGCGCACAGCTTCCCCTGCTTGGCACCAAACCATAATTATAAGTTCCTTGCAGCCTTCCCCTCCGTACAGCGATTGCCAAACTCTGAAATCAAGGTTTCCCAGAAGCCCTTGCCCTGTCGTGGCAGCGGGAAATTTCCCCGCGAAAAATTTCAGCCTTCGCCCCTAAGGCGAGAAAGACAGGCGCAGCGCTGAGAGGTCCGGTTCCCCGCATGATAAAACACACCAGGGAAAGAAACTTGACTGGCCGGCCCTTGACAGGGCATTCATCACAACAGCATGCCTTTCGTCCTCCCAGACCGACATCGTCGCGGCCACCAGCCAGCGCAGATGTCACCTTGTTTCAAGACCCCTCGCCCTATCGGCGATACTGCGAGCCTCTCCCTTGATGCAAGACAGGGAATGCCCCCCAATTGAGCGTACCAGACATCCACACCCGCGCGGACGCTACCAGAAGCCAGAATTTCAGAAACCTGCAAGCGACCGCCGTGGGCGCAGCTGTGACAAGTTCATTACAGTAACGTAAGCACCCTGGACACCGAGGCCGTGGGGGCGGGGAGGGATGCCACCTCCCGGCGCCCACTCCCCTGCCTCTGGGCACCCCCCTCCATTCCCCCAGTGTTCTCCCGAGCAAACTCATTCGCAAGGCAGTCAACCGGGCTGGTCGGGCAACGAGGGTACCACGCACATGCGGCACACGATCGAGCATGTGAGAAATGTTCGCCGGCGCAAAAATCCTTGGTCTGAGGGAGAGTGGCTGCCACGAGCATGCGCGTGCGACCGAGGCACACGCCTGGGCCCTCCTTTCCTCTCCTTGTTGCCGCACACTTCTTCGAACCATCGTACCACCGCTCCCTCACGCCCCCTGGTACCCACCACCACGCGCGCCTTCGCTCCACTTCATCCGTGCGACAATGCCCCTCTTTCGAACGCCTTTTTCTTCCCCACCCCCGCGCCCCGTTATTAGCGCTCCGTTATAAGCGCGACGACCAAGAGCCGCCCTAATCCTCCTCGTCGTCCTCGTCATCCTCCTCATCGCCCACATCCTCCTCGTCATCGTCCCCCGCACGCTTCCGCTTGCTCCCCTTGCCCCCCATGTCGCCATCGTCATCGTCTTCGATGGGCTCGCTCGCGTCCTCATCCTCCTCCGCGTATTCGTCGTCGTCGTCGTCCTCCTGGTCGCCGCCACCGGCCTCCTTGAGAAGCTCCGCCGTGCCGTACTCCTGTGGTGAGAAACGCCAAAATGGCACGAAAAGGGCAAGAAGGAACAGAAACGATGGGAGTTAGCATCATCCTGGGGGGGAGAGAGGGGGAGGAGGAAAGAAGGGAGAGAAAGATTGCAGAGAAAGAGGGTCGACACTGAGGAATATTCACATTCAGGACTATCCCTACTCCTGGGAATGGTAGGATGCGAGGTGAAAGAAGACAGCAGGAAAGAGTGAAGGAAGGGGGAAGGTGGAAGGAGGAAGCAAGGGAGGAGTGCACCGTGGGGAAAGAACGTGAAAAAAGAGTCCTCAGGGTTAGGATTCACGAGTTACGAAGAAAAGAAATCAGGGAAGTGTACTTTGATTAAACTAGGAAGATTTAGGGATAGGGGTACACACCAAATGTCTGGCCACGAAAGGGTGAGGAATAAGGTTTGGCACCGAATAGAAGAAGACAAAAAGACAGAAAGGACAAGGAAGACAAAATATGGAAGAAGACAACAAGATAGCAAGGACGGGGAGGACAACAAGCATATGGCAAGGACAGGGAGGGCAGCAAGATGGAAAGGACAGGACGCACGCGGTGATGAGATGATAGAAGTTGGTGTCTTTCTTATTCAAATTGGAGCGGGCCACGCTTCACGCAGAGAGACAAGAAAGGACCAGTGATGGGAGCAGGCAAGAAGCAGGAAAGAAGGGAGGCAAGGGAGTTAGGCAAATACGACAAGCACAAGGCCCAAAGGGGCAGCCAGGCAGGATGCCAAGAGTGGTCAGCATTCACCACGGAATGATTGCGCCAAGGTGAATTCCGAGATTGGAGGTGGTTGCCTCAAGACCACACAACAGCGGAAAGGCACCCGAAAGGCCGGTCCAACACTCTGCTCCTAGACAGCCCAGGCCGATGCCGAGCCGGCGACAAGAATTGACTATTTGCGACAGCGAGGAAGGCACCAGGCAGGGTGAGAAACGCACCCCAGCTCCTTGCACACCACCTAGAAGCGATATACCACCCAGAACACAGAACTTCTTCTACCATTGTACCCACGGTTACATACTGGAACCAAATTCAAGGCATTACTCACTCCTCCCTCCTCGTCGTCCTCGTCGTCATCGTCATCGCCACCTTCGGGGTCTCCACCATCGTCCTCGTCGTCCTCGTCGGCATCGTCATCTTCATCCTCACCGGCACCATCGTCGTCACCGGCGCCGTCATCGTCATCGTCTTCGTCGCCATCATCCGCACCATCGTCGTTGTCTCCACCATCACCGCCGTCGTCCCCACCATCGTCGCCGTCTTCAGCATCGTCCCCTCCATCGTCAACATCCTCCTCGTCCTCATCACCTACGTCTTCCTCGTCACCATCATCGCCCTCGTCGCTGTCCTCTCCAGCAGCGGGGGATGGCTCGGACGAGCATTTGAAGCGTGCACGTAATGCCTGCCGCAGAAGTTCTGCGCCAGAGAAATCCACATCACCCCCCAGCTCCTCGGACAGGGCAGTGACGCATTTACTTCCGACCGGCAGTGGGACACTGGTGCTGTCTTCTTGCAGTGACGATGCCTCTGAGCACCCGCAATTTTCGACATCGAATCGGCCCTTTGGCAACTTATCCTGTCGGGATACGCAGGGTCTTGAGTGTGCAACACCCTCAGAAGGCACCGCAAACGACCTCATGAGATCGACAAGAACATTTTGCACAACCTCCGTCGGGCACGCTGCGTGCAACCCACCGTGGGTTTTGTGCTCAATTGCACCGAAACCCAGCGGCGCTGGGCGGGCGCAGACGGCAGAAACCGCCATCAGCGATTGCAGCAAGGAAAAACTGGGTCAAGGAACCCAAAACCACAGCTCTCCCACCAGAACACAGCCACCGTCGCAAATGCGCGCCCACGCACTGCTTATGCCTCTTTCTGCTCTCAAGGTGCTGCACCCTCGCCAGATTTTCGAAACACGAACGTTGATCAACGCGTTTGACGGCCGGATTTGCTTGTTGCCCACGCTTCAAGGGTCGAAATTTTCGGAACTGTTGCCCCTCCCCCTGTAGAGAACTCGCATTTTACCGTCCCTGATAAATGACGTGAGCCGGCAACAGGCCGGCACTTGCCGGCTGAAATTTAACTTCACGCTCCCAGGCAAGGTTGCGCCGCGCCGCGCGCGCGCTTTTTACAACTTCCGCGTCGTTCCGCTAGCCCGGCGCATTAATTACGTGTGGCGCATGGCGCGCGCAGCGTCAGCTTGTTGCGCAGCTTGTTGTTGCCCACGCCGCACACGGGCGCGCAGCTGGGCCGGTGGGCGACGATAGATGCTTGAGGAATTCGTTTGCTAGGAATTGTACCAACGCGGGTGTCTCCAATGATGCAACCGTACATGTCACCGCTAAGTATCTTTGGTTCTTGTCTGTTTGTGATGGCGTGCTGTTCAGTGTCCTGGCCCTCGGCCTTCTCAAATCTCTGCTGCGCCCTATTAGCCTTTCACCTGTCACCGCCACACGTGTGTGTGCCCACCTTCATTAGGATTCGCTGATACTCATTTCCCCTCTCACCTCTTTGGTCCATAATTGGCTAATAAAATATACCCATTTCCCCGAAAAATCTCTGCTGCCCATGTGCGGCGTGGGCCACAACAACAACAAGAAGAAGCTTGAGGATGCTTGTATGGCTCAAAACTGCGGCAGTCGTTACCAAACGGAGCCATTTACGGCCGGTCGCGGTCCTTCCTTGTACAGTACAGTTGTTGTTGTTGTTGTTGTTGTTGTTGTTTCCCACGCCGCCCAAGGGCAGCAGAGATCTATAGTGGTACAGTACAGTAACAACAACAACAACAACAACAACAGTACAGTACTCCGGCCCTCGGCCACTATAGATTCTCTGCTGCCCATGTGCGGCGTGGGACACAACAACAACAACAACAACAGTATCTTACATTTTGTAACGGCGTGGGACACATTCGCTGCTGGCAACTGACAACTCAACTCAACTCAAACTGCGTGATGGGTGCTGTCAGGCCATCCAGCTCATCGTGCTCCTGTTATACCATAGGTAACTGGGGCATTCACGCATAGGTACTCACGTACTCACCGGTCGCGAGTCGCCATAGCTCCCCAGATCTGTGTGTCGCGCATTTTATCCGCTTTTGTAGCTGCCCCGCCTTTCGGTTTTACTGGAAGTAACCGCTGCTTAGAGCGAAAGTCTATGGGTTTAACATAACCGCTTCTGAAGCCACGCGTTATGCACATGTCGTGTAGAAATGTGCGCATTGGCATGCGACCAGTGCTGGAGTAAGTGTGACTGAAGCTGGTGGTATTCCCAGGTCATTTTAAACTCGTGGTTCCAAAGGCCACACACTGCAGATCACTGCGTCTCATTTTGCTTGAATGAGCAACTGCGAGATGGCTGGTCGTGGGCCTGACGAGGATCTAGTGGAGGAGGAAGTGGATCCTGAGAAGAGAATGGAGAAGTTTCGTGAAGCGGAAAACGCATGGGCTTTTCGGCTTGATCAGGTAAGCGATGCGTGGAACGGCGCCATTCTCTTGGAACATTCGCATAAAAGGGGACGCTTGACTGCCTACTTTGCCGTTCATTGCCATCCTGTGCGCTGACTAAGGCCCTTGGTCTGCCCGCACACTGGACATGCAGGCTGATAAGGATCTGAAATTATCAGAGAAACAAATGGAAGAGGCTCTTCTAGAGATGCAGGTGAGATCACTTACCGGGAAATTTTCACCGAACTAGCATTTTCGTGTGGAGCAGGTTGAGTTTCCTGACTCAGTCCCTGTCCCCTCCCGCCCCCCTTCGAGTGTATTTTGCTATGTCAGATGCCTGTTGTGGCATCTGTGAGTGCTATGGTGTGGCATGTTTATGCTGCTCGGCATGCCCGCCCAACTCATCGCGGCATGCAGCACTTGCTCAGGAATATGATCAGTATTCCTTGAACCAGGTTGTTCCGAGGGTCCCCTTGGCAGTACCCCTCGGCCTGTGAGCATGCATCGTCTCGCCTGGTTTCCCTCATAATTGTCCTTATGCCTCCACGTATCTCTTGTTCAGGCGTTCATTCACATGCCTCTATTGCGAGAGTCACGGCTGGTAAATAGCTGTCCCTGCCCCTCACCTGTTGATGCTTACCTCATAGTTATCCTTACGCCTTCCAGTGTACCTGTATTGGTGGCAGTTGCTGACTGTTACCTTCTACTCTTATGGTCTGCGTTGTCATTTGTTTTTGGTTGAATGCTCGGTCGTGGTTATTTGTCTACTTGTTCGGTTCATGGCGCGGTTTGCCCACCGCATGCCCCTATAGGCTCACAAGACAATTACTTTCTGGTTTCCTGTTAACGAATTTCCCATAGCATTCCATGCAGTGGCACTACTGTTGAGTGTCGCACACTATCATCCCCCTCATTTGAAATAGATGTCGCTTGAGCTCACCCCTGCTACCGCTTGGCAAGGCAACCCCCTAACTTGTTGTGTTGTCTCGTGCCACATCTCGTTGACCCAATGGACCTACTTCCCTTTTGCTCCCTTTGCTAGTCCTACTGCCCGCCTCAAGGTTTGCCTGCTTTGTCTTGCCGCATATGCACGCTGTGCCCTACCTGGCCCTCTCCTCCCCATCCCTCCCCTTTGCTCCGCTTCTGTCCCCATCCCTCCCCATCCCCCCCCTTCACTTCTGTCCCCTAGCCTGTCCAGTCTTCCCCACTGCCACCCTATTCTTTGCCACCTGGTCCTCTCTGCAACCCCTCCTTCGCTCTTCGTCCCTCCTGTGGCACCCTCTCCTTATGCGCCCCCCCC
This sequence comes from Mesostigma viride, assembly GCA_009746045.1. Taxonomy (NCBI): domain Eukaryota; kingdom Viridiplantae; phylum Streptophyta; class Mesostigmatophyceae; order Mesostigmatales; family Mesostigmataceae; genus Mesostigma; species Mesostigma viride. The sequence continues at coordinate 335,291 of RPFO01000692.1, read as the reverse complement.
CCCCCTCCGCCCCCTTGCCCCCCTACCTGACCCCGTCCTCATGCCCCACTTGTGCCACTCCCCCCATTGCCACACACACACACACATCTCCCTCTACCCCTCATCCCCACCCCCCACCCCTGGTAAATTTGGTTGTTTTATCCTGCAACACCTCCCCCCCCCCCAGGAGATGAAGAGCGAGATGGAGGTCCTCAAGTCACCCACCGCAAAGCCATCGCCAAAGGCGCCCAAGAAGGGTGGGAGCGACTTGCTGTCGCCAAAGGGCGCCACCAAGGGGGAGTCCATCAAGTCACCCAAGACGGCGCCCTCGCGCGGCTCCAACTGGCAGCCCAGCTAGATGGCACATGGCCTGGCGCGCCCGTGCTTGGTTGGAGGGATATGCATGTGATCTGGCATGCCCGCTCGCCCACGCATTCACCGGAGTTGAATCTTGAGCAGCGGAATGAGGAATCCGTCCAACTTTCTGGGGGCTTGCCGTGCGACGCTGCAGTTCGTGGCCGCTCGATGGCGGCTAGCTCGTCGTAGCGAAATTTTTGGTTCCGTGTTGGATTCGAACACAGGACCTCTCGCACGATTTCACGGCTAGCGGTTGCAATGCACCCGCGGCCGCCCTTGTGAGCCCCCATGATGGCCGGTGGGCCTTTCTCTGTTGGAGCACGGTGGGCAAATACAGTGAGATCGAGCATCAAACCCATGTCTGATGGCATTTCGGAAGCCAACCCCTTTGTGCGGGTGGCTGCGAGGGCTGGCGTGGCAGAAGCCCGGCCCGTGATGGGAACCCGGGGCATGGGGTGTTCCCGGCATTGGCTTGGAGCATGGGCCCCTTGGTTAGGCGTGACGTTTGCAGCACCCATGGAGACCCTGCGCTCAAGCGTTGCGTGGACCCCTGGTCTTTGTGCAGGTGGCTCCCGCATGGCATCCCCTTAAGATCCGCCTGAGGTTGATCCCGCGAGGTATGTCCGTGGCCACCCGGCGGGCTGGCACCGGCCACAGTCAGCGGTTCCTTCTCTTGTGCTGGCATCCGGGCAAAGGGAGCACGTGCCGCCCAGGGTTCCCTTGGCTTGGTATCCCTGCTCGGCTCTTGCTCGTCCTCTCCTGCCTTGCGTGTGTGCGTGTGTGCATGAGGAGGGGGATGATGGCAAGCTGCCACCTGGACACCTGGGGAAGCTATAGCTTTGCAAGGCAACCCCTTGTGAATGGTGGGAACTCCTTGGGAAGGGCTCTAGAGGGGAGGTCTCTACGGGACGAACTGTCTAGCGGATCGCTCTGGGCATGGCACGTGACGAACGGGTCTCTTGGCCATGCTCAGTCATCATGATGTTCACACATGGGGCAGTGAGCAGAGGGCATGGGATGTTGTGTGTGTGTGTGTGTGCACCACCCCTACACTTGTCTCGTACACTTCTTGGTGCCCCATGCCCGCCCGCCAGCCGTGAGGAACCTTGCCTCTGCGAGTGTTAGAGAGAAGCTTAAATCGGTCCCGCCTGTGAGTCAGCACTTGTCAGGGAGGAACGGTGATCAGTGGAGCGTTGAGCACGTGGCAACTGGGCGGCCATGAGGCAACCTTGCGTTTTGACTAAGGACTGAGACAGTCTTTTGTATAGCGTTTGTTGGTGCTTTTGGAGGTGCCTGCAGATGCGTGACCTTTGACACCATTGCTGAGATTGTGTGTGAGAAAGGATAGGGTGATGGATGTGGGATTTGGGTAGATGCGCCCCTATTTGCTGGAGCAAATGAAGGGAGCTGCACGGGCTTGTGAAGGAGGGCAACTGTGGTGCGAAATGGTGCACATTCACGTGGAAACTAGTTTGGTTGCCATGTGTGTGCAGGGCTTGGCTTCTCTATGCAAACGGATGCAGTGGACTGTCCATTGGGGTATAGGTTATCACCAGACATTAGTGAGCGCTTGCGATTAATGCTAATATAATAAACATTATAAATTATAATGACTTACATCAGAGTGAGGGCACCATAAACAAAGCCAACGCTAACAAGAGATGCTAATATACTACTACTACTACTACTACTACTACTACTACTACTAGTACTACTACTACTACTACTACTACTACTACTACTACTACTACTACTACTACTACTACTACTACTACTACTACTACTACTACTACTACTACTACTACTACTACTACTAGAGCATGTAGTGCTCATATAAGGATCTACAATGTGCGACCCACACTGGACATTAATTAATTAATTAATTAGGAACATACCTCCGTTGGGAGTATATGTAGCACATTCCAACGACATGCAGAACAAGACGCGGTGGCAGAAGATTGTCAAGGCTCACACGCCCGACCCTGTGGGCAAGCCCCCTCCCCCCAAGAGGAGGAGGCGTTTTGACGAGTAGGGCAGTTAGGATTTGTCTAGACTAGATTAGCGTTAGGATACTTAGATTACGCGGCTCTCCCCTTTCCACCACCCATCAAGGAATATGTGCTACATGATCTCCCAACGGAGGCCTGTTATAATTTAATTTAATTTTTTTCATTTAATTGTAACGACAGCTCCCCTAGGGTAGCATGATGCTGCTTAGATAGATGTTGTAGTTAGTGATGCTATTAGATAGATGTTGTAGGTAGCTAATGTAGATAGATTAGACCGGTAGGACTGTTTGCACCCATCCATCCATCCATCATGGAATATCCTCCACCCCATCCATCATGGAATATGTGCTACATGACCTCCCCACGGAGGCATGTTATAATTTAATTTAATTTAATTTTAATTTTTAATCCATCCATCCATCGGGGTTAATGCTCCGTGACTCCCCAACGGGAGCACGAGTCTAATTAATTAATTAGTTAATTAATTGTAACATCTAAAAATGATCATCAACATCATCCCTAGTCCAATACGAAAGATACTAAGATATAAGATTACCTGGGTTGCTTTCTTGGGTCACAGAACGTCAAGTATCCAGGCAACGTTGAGCTGGAAATTCCACAGTGACGTGATTGAAGGAACCACAACCCCTTGTAGACACAACGACAAGCGTGTGCCCTAGACGCCTTCTGTGGAACTGCAAGTAGTCTAGTACCAAAGAGCTTTATGAATGGACAACAAAGACAAGCTTTATTATACCATGATGGATCAAAACCAACGTAGTGACAATGGCGACCCCACGTCCATGATATCGACGTGCTTGTCGAGCATGCCTCAACCTTAGCCTGAAAAGAACCAATCAGAATCATGGAATTCTAAACAAGATCTTCGTATCCATCCTAGTCACACAAAACAGAAAAACACCACACGCAGCCTGGCAGAATCTAGATACGTGAGATCCTAGATCTGTAGTAAGCACTAAAGTCCCAAAGGAGCATTTAAGACTTGGTAGTACCAACCAACATACTATAGCCCCACGTGGATCAGGCCACGACCAATGAGGGCCTCTGACAGTTGGTTGACAAAGCTCAAGTTTCAAGTACCGCCGCCTTAGAAATCTCATAACTTTCTCAATACTGATCCAAAAGTCCTCAAATAAAAGCCAAACGTTCACAAAACAAAGGATGTAACAACAAATCATTTTTGCTTGTTACATATCTCCCCCTCAAGACTGGAACCACCAGTTCCACAAACCAACTACTGACCCTTTGAGGAGGAGTAACACTAACAGAAATCCACCATCTCTTGGGAGAAGCAGATGGGGTTTTACATCCCTGTAATCAGGGCCTCCTATCTCAAAAACATCTAGTCTCAGGTTCTTAGAGGAGAATAATCACGTCTTAAAGTCCACACTTAGAACCCTCAAACACAGCAACACTGGAAGTCAACCCGCACCATTTCCCCGGGCCTGCGCCCATTGCTGCCATGTTCTTGCGTCGCATGGGGGATCGGCGGCTAGCTTCTTTTCCAACTTTTGGCGTCTCTCAGTATATTCTCTCTCTGAGTGTTCTCTCTCTCTTGTCCTTGTGTGGGTGTGCTGTCTTTGTGTGGCGTCTCTCAGTATATTCTCTCTCTGAGTGTTCTCTCTCTCTTGTCCTTGTGTGGGTGTGCTGTCTTTGTGTGGCGTCTCTCAGTATATATTCTCTCTCTGAGTGTTCTCTCTCTCTTGTCCTTGTGTGGGTGTGCTGTCTTTGTGTGGCGTCTCTCAGTATATTCTCTCTCTGAGTGTTCTCTCTCTCTTGTCCTTGTGTGGGTGTGCTGTCTTTGTGTGGCGTCTCTCAGTATATTCTCTCTCTGAGTGTTCTCTCTCTCTTGTCCTTGTGTGGGTGTGCTGTCTTTGTGTGGCGTCTCTCAGTATATTCTCTCTCTGAGTGTTCTCTCTCTCGCCCTTGTGTGGGTGTGCTGTCTTTGTGTGGCGTTTCTCAGGTTATTCTCTCTCTGAGTGTTCTCTCTCTCGTCCTTGTGTGGGTGTGCTGTCTTTGTGTGGCGTCTCTCAGGTTATTCTCTCTCTGAGTGTGTGTGTGTGTGTGTGTGTGTGTGTTGCCTGTTTGGGTGTTTTGTCTGTGGGTGGGTGTGCTGTCTGTTTGGGTGTGTTTTCTGTTTGGGTGTTTTGTCTGTGGGTGGGTGTGTTGTCTGTTTTGGTGTTTTGTCTGTGGGTGGGTGTGTTGTCTGTTTGGGTGTATTGTCTTTCCGTGTGTGTCGCCTTTCTTTCTGTGTTGTTTGTGCATGTATGTGCGTGTGTTGTGGTCTCTCTGTGTATGTTGTCTGTGTGTATGATGCATGGATGCTTGTCGGTTGTCCTCCATGTGGATGACCGCGGGGCCGCTGGGGTGGGGCACTACGGGTGCTCATGGCTTCGTGGGGCGCAGCGGGTGCACATTTTTATCTTTATGGCACCTGCTGTTTACTATGCGTGGGGAGTAGCCGATGGGTCGTACGCGGACATGCGTTAGTTGATATGTGTGGCATGGCCCGCGGCCCCTGGGCGGATATATCAATCAAGTGGATAAATATAGCATAGGATGTATAATAATATAGTATAGGATACATTTGTGTGGTTATATGAGGCTACGTCATAATTTCGTCGGACATGACCATTTACGGGCATTGGATCGGCAACACAAATACAGCGCGAAATAGAAACAAGCGTATGCTCGTCATGCATGGCGGATCTATACACGTCACGCTTTGTCACCTCCTCCTTTCGCCCCGGTTACTTACATAAACCCTCTCTAGTGTTGGACATGCTGGCGCTCTATTAATTATGCTGGCGCTGGACATACTGAGGATATAATGCTGCATAGTTTTATCTTTCTGGATGACCCAGGGTCAAACTCACATGACACATGGGCCTGTGTTATCGCTAACGGGTGTGGGTCCTGGAAGCCTCCCATCATTCGCCTTCCCCCTCCCTGCCCCACTCCCACCCACCACCTCCCATCCTCCGCCTTCAAATCTCAGCGTTTTCTTGCGATATTGCCCCACTGCTCAGAACCACTGCTCCAGCCCGTGTGCGCAACTTTGGGAACATGACAAAAACATGACAAAAACTTATCAAGAAAATTGTGCACGCCCTCATCCCTACTGGTATGAAGGTACTACCAGCGTTGCGGCCGGCGTTGCCAGCGCTGTGAGGTTCCGCATCATTGGACGGCACAAATGGGGAGGCCAACCTGTTATACCCGCTGCCCCCAACGTATTGCTGACATCTGGCTATCTGGCTATCTCTTTGATACCCTATTCGTCCCAAGGATACTGATGTCTGGCCATCTCCTGGATACGTCCTTGATTCCATGGTTACGTCAGGCGCACCGGGACATCCAGTGCCCGGCCACCGAGGTGCCCTGCACCCACAACGGCGGCTGCGGCGCCAGGGTGCGACGTGAGGCGCTCCCCTTACATGTGGCGACCGCATGCCTCAAAACGCACATCGCGTGCAGCATCCCGGGGTGCCCGACACTGGTGAGCAGGAGGTGCAGAGTTTTAGAGGAGGGACGCAGCAGGTGCAGAGTCATGGAATAGGGGGCGCTGTAGCATGTGTAGAAAGGTTTCATCAGTAAAGCGGTGCCCCACACTGGCGAGCAGGAGGTGCAGATAGATGGTTAGAGATTCGAGGGGTGCTGTAGCGTGTGTGGAAAGGATGACCTACAAGGGTTCCTCACGGCGGTACCAAACGACGTAGAATTCAAAATGACAGTACAAAATGGCGGTAGAAAATGGCGGCAGAAAATGGAGGTAGAAAATGATGTGTAGATGTATAGTCAACCCATCTATCTGTTGAATCAGAAAAAGTAGGTAATGGTTACGTTATGGTTCACTTGTTGATTATACATACATAGTAGGTATATATAGTAGGTAATGGTTGCGTTATGGTTCACTTGTTGATTGCCAGGTAGCCAGTGTATGCATGACAGCGTCCCGTGGGAACTGTCGACGATCACTGATGGCTAGCTTGACACGTGCCTCCAGAGGTGGGCAGGTAGCAGAGCTCCAACAGGTTCTTATATGACCTACCACCAGGATGGCCTGCCCACTTGCGACAGGGAAAAGCTAGTGCTAGCTATTTGAGGGCGCCCTCCCTGCTTGTTGCGTGTAGGGGCCGAAGGTTCCTGTATTGTACGTAGCCACATGACGCAATCGAAGTGCTTATATATTAATAAATGCAGCAAGCAATGTCATCGATGTATGGCATCCACCGTTCTCACGGCATGGGGTGCACTCCTCCTCGCGGTATATAGGGGTTCAAGGCTTCCCCTGGCACGAGCCACGAGCCACGAGCGGACATGGCTGACGGCGGAGCTCAGAACTTTTGCGTCTGAGCCCCAAATTCAGTCAGGCTACTTGCATCAGATGCGTCTTTTCAAGACGCATCTGCTAGTATAATCGGTTACGGCTGTAACGCAGTATTTTGCAAATGCCACCAAAACGCAGCCTTGACAAACATTTTGAGCTGTCGTCGGCATTCCCGTCGACAGCAGCACGTGCGACATCAACTCCTGCGGACGCCAACCTTTTTGCGCTGATCGAAGCTCTCCCCCCCGGTCTGCCTCCCTCGACGCAGTGCTCTACGCCAAATTCGTCGCCCATTCCCAAGAAAACCCGAACTTCCCATACCAAATGGGACGTCCGCCGCTTCGGCGCCGGCCAGCGGGATTTTTGCATCTTGGAAATCTTTACGCTCACGAAGGAACAATGTGACGATGTTATCAAGTTCCTGGCCCGCCATGACGAACTTTTCCTGCCTACCCCTGGCGACAAGGTCACCAAGCCCGCCTGGGAATGGCTGCTTCAAGAACCGGAGGCGTACTTGAAGGCAGTCATCATGTGCAGCTACCTGCGCTGCGACGCCCACGACATCACCCAGATTGGCTACGCTGGCCTCAGGAGCCTCCTGCATGAGCGCAGACGGGCAGCCACAGCAGCTGCAGCATCCCCGCAGAGCAGCACCTCCCCCAGCACGGACTCCATCCGAGCTGCAGTGGCGGAGCAGCTGGCGCCGATGGCTGAGCAGCTCGCCGCCCTGAACGCGCCTGACGGCCCACTCAACACTCTCTCGGCCAAGGTCAACAACATTGAAGCCAGAGTCGCCCTTAAGCTCCAGCCTCAGTTTACTGCTACGCAAGAGCACATTGCCACCAAAGTTTCCGAGGCCACAGCCACTGTGACCACCCGCCTTAACCAGGTGGAAGGCCGAGTCGGCCAAGGCACCGTGAAACTTGAGGCAGTTGCCGCCAAGGTAGACGCCCTGGCCACGCAGGTCCCCGAGATCGCCGAGCGAACGGCCACCATCGCCGCCCAACCTGCTGGTAGGGCTAGTGATGACCCCTCGACTCGCGCCTCCTGGGCGGACCTGCTCAAGAGCCAGGCATCCTCTACCACGACCGCCATCACCACCAAGCTCCAGGAGCTGGAAGACACGCGCCGCGAGGCCGCTGACCGCGACCGTCGCCGCTGCCGGGTCATCCTCAGGCGCTTCGACATGCTGCCGGAGGAGACCCCAGACTCTCTTCTCGACGAGCTGAAGAAACAGCTCTTGGCGCGCATGCAGCTGCCAGGTGCGATACTGCAGGGCGCCTACCGCCTGCCCCATCCACGGGCCAAGGCTGGGCCCCCTCCAGTGGTCCTCACCTTCAGCGACATCACAGCCCGAGTTCGGTTCCTCTCTCGCCGCAAGAAGCTGGTGGACACCTCCTGGTCGCTTGACGACGACCTGACGCCAGCCCAGCAGCAGCAACGCCGCGATCAGTGGCCCGACTACATCCGCCACAAGACCAACCCCGAGAAGCCCCAAGTGTACTGGCGGGGCGGGGACCTCTACGTCAACAAGAAACTGTGGAAGCCCCCCCGGGCTTCCCCGGGATAGAGCACTCCAGCTAGTTGTCTAGATGGGGGCAATCGATGATGGGATAGCTTAGGCATTACAGCACTTGAAACGATATTAGCGCACAGCGTTATAGTACCTTCAATTAGCTCTGGCACCTTGTGGCCATCAGCTTGCGCCTTAATTAGCCGACGTCTTGAGCCCACCTCACATTTGTAGCATAAGCTATGCGTCAGCCTACCTATGGTATTGCACTGGTTGTATTGCACCCACAGTGTTGCGCCCCGGCACCATGCCGTGGAGAGAGCGCTCTGTGGCCTGCCCACCTGCGGCAGTGAGAGAAGCTAGGGCGCCCTCCCTCCTTCTCACTGTGTATATAGGGTTGAAGGTTCCTTTACTCTGTATTGGCACCCACGTGACGCAGTCACGTGCTTATTAATTAATTAATTAAGGCTTCCCCAGGGGTACCAACGCGACGCAGTCTACGTCATTTCTAGTGAATTCTACCTTCTGGCAGTGTGCTCACAGCACCTTGTACACGGTATATACTTATGGTGTAGTATAACTATGCCGGTGGTGCTTATACCGCCACGATGACACTACCACTGGCGATGGCATGACAAACACTTGCCTCCTTTGGGAGGTTGCGGAGCTCTAACCGGTGTGCTTGGGAGCCCCGGTGCAGCGTGGGATGTCGGGTGGCAGACTGGGCAGTGGACTACCGTTCACTGCTATTGTCCACGCGGGCCTCCGTTACTGCCCACGTCCTTCTCCTAGGGGCTAGGGCCAGTGACTGGGGGTGTGACCATGACTCGGTAACGGCATCACTGACAGCAATCCGTTGTATAAGTCCCAGAAAACCGGTTTGTTCTCGGCCTGCTCCCAACGCACATACCTCCGATTTCTTGTTCGTCGATTGTCAAGGCAAGGAAGTCTGTTTGGGATCATGGGGTTGGGACCGTGGGGTTGGAAAGCATCCCCGAATGCCCGAGGGGTCATGGCCAGGCTCACCCCCAAGGTCCGAGGGTGTCTTCGGGTCTTAGGCATGCAGAGAAAAACTGGTCTTGTTTTGCGGGGGCAATATGTCCTCTAACATACCTTTGTTGCATAAGTGACAAAATCATGTTGACGTAGTTTGTCTCATTAATAACCCCTACTTTGCTAGGGAAGTTCTCAGGACTTCTTCCATTAATTAATTGATTAAATATATTTACTATACCGACTTCTTACATATCAACAGCATAAAAGTATAGCACCTAGCCCGCCTTGTATCTTCTTCTCCATTCTTCTTTCGCCTTGTATCTTATTCTTATTCTTCTCCCTTCTGTTTTCCACCGGCTATCTTTGGCCCCTCGTCCGTCCTCGTCGGCCCTCCCTCGAAGTGGGGCGCTGGCCGATGGCCCCACGTTGGTCATCCTGTGAAGCGTGCCTACATCAGGCAAGCGTTGTGGCTGTCAAGCGTTGTGGCTGTCGCAGGCTATGTGTGTAGTCCCTAGTGCTCCCTACCGGTTGTTTCCGCCTGTCGGTCACAGCTTGTTTGCCACCTTTCGGTCATGGCTTGTTTGCCACCTGGCGCGCAGGTGGCCCGCGGCGACATGGCCCGGCACATGGAGTCAGCGCTTGTCCCGCACGTGTCGCTGCTGTCGTCCGCGCTCCACGAGGCCAACAGTCAGATCGCGGCGCTCAAGGCGCAGCGGCAATAGGCCGTGGCGGGTTGTGACCACTCCCCTTTTGGCACTAGCGGAAATTATGCTATGGGACATGCCGTTTTTGGCCGGGAGCGGTGGCAGTAGAGGCAGCGCTTGTGCACCCATGATGAATCCGACACTTGCCCCCCTTGGGGGTTCACACATCTATTTTAAGCCTAAACCTATCTAACCCCATCTCTGGCTTATGGGGCAACTAGACCTGGATGCTGTGCGCCCAACTAGTTAGGCCTGGATGCATCAAAAGACGGCTGAACGATACAAATGATTGAATGATGGTGTACGCTGGGTGCCGTGTGTGGGCGTCCGCGTGCCGGTCCCGCCCCGTCGCCCATCACAATTGCATCCGTCGCCCATCACAATTGCATCCGTCGTCCATCACAATTGCATCCGTCGCCCATCATAATTGCATCCGTCGCCCATCACAATTGCATCCGTCGCCCATCACAATTGCATCCGTCGCCCATCACAATTGCATCCGTCGCCCATCACAATTGCATCCGTCGCCCATCACAATTGCATCCGTCGCCCATCACAATTGCATCCGTCGCCCATCACAATTGCATCCGTCGCCCATCATGATTGCATCCGTCGCCCATCACAATTGCATCCGTCGCCCATCACAATTGCATCCGTCGCCCATCACAATTGCATCCGTTGCCCATCATGATTGCATCCGTCGCCCATCACAATTGCATCCGTCGCCCATCATAATTGCATCCGTTGCCCATCGACATGATTGCATCCGTCGCCCATCATGATTGCATCCGTCGCCCATCATAATTGCATCCGTCGCCCATCATAATTGCATCCGTCGCCCATCACAATTGCATCCGTCGCCCATCACAATTGCATCCGTCGCCCATCATAATTGCATCCGTCGCCCATCACAATTGCATCGCTGGCGTTGACGCTCAATGAGTCAATCTTGTTGTTGGCCGGTGCCTCTCTTCTTGTCAGTCTTGTTTGTGTCCAGATAGATAATTGAGGCAACCAGCCATGTCTGGTGGCCTCGCGGGTGGTGACTTGCTGCTGTCACCTTCTTGCCTATACTCCATGGCCTGACGCGGCGCGACCCAGGCCTATGTGACCCAATCGCTTGAGGATGCAGGGCTTCTGGGACTATCTGTACTCCGCGCCCGCATGATAGACAAGGAGAAATGGGCTGCCATCTGCGACAAGTGACCTTCCTGAGGATAGCCGCTACACTACCGCCTCGTCTGCCATTCCAGTAGAGGACAGCTCAGACAAGGGTTATATCCCCCTCCAGTGACTCAATGGTTGGGGCATTAATTAATTAATAGACACGTGACTGCGTCACGTGAGCATAAGTCCTCAGTGGGATGGAATGGATTAATTAATTAATTAATTAATTAATTAATTAATTAATTAATTAATTAATTAATTAATTAAGGGGACGTGGCGCGCCGAATATTTTCCGCGCGAAAAAATTCGCGGCACCGGCCGTACCGTGAAAAGTGGGTGCTCCGTGCGCGCACCACTATAGCGGAAGTGGCCATGGCGACTGCGTTTAGGCGAAACTAGCAATGTAGGGCTAGAGAAATGCCAAAAAAATGCTAGGATGTTGAAGACAATGATTTAATGATGTTGGATTGCGGCGGCAAGTGGCTGGTTTACAATATCGCTGCTTTCTTTTACTGCCATCGGCATGGGGGGTAATCTGCATTTTTTGGTCGCGCGGAATAAAATAGAATTCGTGATTGCGGCAGTAAATTCTCAGTTTTGGGGGTCTTTTTGACCGTGAAGGATGCATTCATATCGGTAGCATCGAATTCTAAACCGAACGGGTGCTTTTTGCTACATTTTCGGCCATTCTCTGTAAGTATTTTTTCAGGCCTGCGCAGTGCATGTCGGAACCTTCCATGGAAGAACGGCCGTTGTTGCGCGCCTGGGCGAGGGATCTACGAGGGCAAGGTATAGATTTGTGGCGACTGTTATCTACTATCAGTTCTTTCTTCGAAGAGCTCATCGTTCGAAGTTTTTTGCGTTCGTTTTGGTCAGTTTCCGCCAGTTAACTCTCCGTTGCTTGCCGTCGTGTTGACGAATACCTGGCAGCTTTAGCTTGTTTTCGTTGATGTCTTGATCAAATCCGCTTCAGTCTCAGCCGATAGATCCTAGGGAAGGCGTAAGGGATTTCATAGCACGTGTTCTGGCAAGGATGTTGTGCGTATGGACGCTTCTTGTTGTGTGATAGTGACGCACCCTTTCCTCGCAGCGGCATCACAGCGGTCAGAAGCTGAACGGCCGCCACTGGTTTCTTTGCATTTTATCGTGCAGGGAAGGAATTTTTTAAATCGACGATCATGTTGGAGATATTGCATTTGTGTGACTGCATGTAGATAGCTGCCATCATTGGTTTATTTGAGCTTTCCTTGTTATGATGATGTGACAAGACAGCAATGTTGCTGAGCCAACCATGGTTGACATGGTTGACTGCATACAAGCTTTGTATGCCATGATCTCCTTGGTTCCTTGCCCTCCATAGTTCCAGTTTGTTGCCCATGTCGGGTAGTGCAGTTAAGGAGTTGTTGCTGTGTTGGTAAGCTTGGTTGGCATAACCCTTACAATCTAACCTGGGAGAAACATAGAAAATGCTGGTAATGCATGTTAGTGCCATAATCATTATTGCTATTCACGTACTTATAAGTCTGGCCATGCTCGAGGGACGGTGAAGGAGTATGAGGTGCGTGGCCACCCCTTTGTACTTCACACATATTCAGCATGGATTTGATCCATGTTGATGGCATGTAAAGTGTGATTGTGTTTACTTGCTTTCTGAGTGGTCCTTAGCGCCTTGTCAGGTAGTGAGTGGTCGTCTAGGAAACCCATCAGTGCGTGCCACAGTGACCCCCAACCTTGAGCATGTGTCGTCATCAGTGTGCTAGAGTTAATTATATGTGCTTTTGATCATAGATTTGCTGAGTTCTTGGCATGAAGTTTACAAGGTAACCTTGGGTAGAGTATAGTGTATGCTCTCTTGGCATGTATGCCTAGCGATCGTGTTGCTATGCTTGCGCTGGCAAGGTTGGCCATGCCGAGGGCAGGTGAGGGAAGATGTGGTGCCTAGCCGTTTGCTTATGTTTTGTGATCGAGTGGGGCATGCTTTCTGGCTTTTTGGATGGAAAACAGCATGCCTAAGTGGCCATATACAAAGAAACCCCCCTTAAGCTTATGTTCAGGTTTTAGCACGCATAACCTTATTACTTGAGCAAGACTTGTCGGAATGACCTGTGTTAAGGGTGGCTGCCACGACGTGATGCAAAGGGAGGGGCAGGGGGACGATGGGGAAGGTAGTAGTGATGATGAGAATGATGTTGATAATATTCCTTGCCTTGCATGTGCTTCCCCGGATGAAATTGACGGTGTCCCTTTCCTGCTGTGCAGCACATTCGGGTGCAAGGGAGGACTGCATGGGTGCTGCGCTGACCCCCCGTTGACTAAGGAGCCCAAGGGGGATTGGTTTTGCCCTGCCTGCCTTGTGCAGGATGCTTACAAGGGCTGATATAGTGACATTTTCTGTTTTAGCGGGCATTTTTTTAAAAACGTCTGACGCAATAACTTGAGCTAGACTTGTCGGAATGACCTGGGACTTGGAACACTGCTGTCCCCCTGTTAGCCGGAATTTTTGTTGATTTTGTGGCCTTATCGGAAGTGTTTATGATATGTTTATTCCCAATGTCCGGTAAAAAATGACCTGTTTTGCGGGAAAATTAATAACTGTTCAAGGTTTTGCCATTTCCATGATGTAAATAGCTCAGCAAGCTACAAACTCAGGGAACTATATGACCTTGATTTTTGGTAGCCAACAAATAAGTGCATTGGCTGGGGCATACTCAGCCCTAATTAGCGTCTTTTGCTATTTATAGCGCATTATTGGCGTATATATGGGGGTAGTACCCCCAACAAGTGCATGGACAACTCACTAGAGATGTTATTTAGTGCCCCCAATCATAATTCAGCATTGTGCAAATGAATTTCAAGTGATATTAGCATATGTCAGATTTTTTGGGTTTTGGGGTGCCACCTCCCCTTAATTAATTAATTAATTAATTAATTAATTAATAGACACGTGACTGCGTCACGTGAGCATAAGTCCATAGTGAATGGAATGGATTAAAAATTAAATTAAATTAAATTAAATTATAACATGCCTCCGTGGGGAGATCATGTAGCACATATTCCATGATGGAGGGGGTGGAGGAAGCCGCGTGATCGAACTATCCTAACGCTAAGCTATCTAGAAAATCCTAACAACACTACTCATCAAAACGCCTCCTCCGCTTGGGGGGAGGGGGCTTGCCCACACGGTCGGGCGTGTGCGCCTTGACAATCTTCTTCCACCGCGTCTTGTCCTGCATGGCAGTCCAAAGACGGGAGAGAGAGTGGATGCGGTGCTCAAACTGGGCTGGGACCACTAGGTCGTCCAGCAACATCTGGATGTAGTTCGTGACAGGTTTCCCTACCCTTTTGGGAATGCCCTCGGGGCCAGGCCAGGTCAGAATGTGTCGCCCTGGCTGGCCAAGCCGCTGGGGGCCGGCCAGGCCAAGGGCGGTGTCGACCTGGCTGGTGCGAGCAAGGTGTCCTACAAATGCTATCCTACGCTGCCTAATCTCGTCCGAAATACGAGGCATGCCATGATACAAAGACTCTGATGACGGACGCTCGGAAAACCCTACGTTAAGGACCTGTCGGAGCATCCTGTAAACCGTGCCATCTAGCCTAGCTGCCAGTTTGGGTGGGATGGTCCACGCCTCGGCGCCATACGTGAGCACCGTGAGGACGAGGACCTTGAAGAGCATGCGCTTGCGGTGCTCGCCCAGGCCCTTCGAGCTCCAGTAGGTTTTGAGCGAACGGAGCTTGGCCCAGGCAAGGCCGATGCGGGTGTCCACATCGTCGGCAGTGTCAGGAAGCCAACTCCCCAACAGCTTGAAGCGGTCGCGGAACGGGACCTCCGTCCCGTCGAGCAGGCGCGGCAGCGGTGGTGTACTGGAGGCCCCTTGATCACCATCGCCTCAGTTTTGAAACTAATCTCCAGCCCCACCGCCCTCGCCTCCAGGCCCAGACAGTCCAGCCAGGTCTGAATGTGCTCGGGGCTCTCGATGAGGGTGGTGTCATCCGCATAAATCAGGTCGGCAAGGCGGTAACCAGGTCTAACCCCGCCGTGCTCGCGCTCGTTAAGGATGTCCAAGCCGGGCTCGAACCCCTTAAGAGCTGTAAAGCGCGCACGTGCCCAACGGCGCATGACGTGATCCATGCACGACAATAATGAACAGGTATGGGGACAGGACACAACCTTGCCACACCCCGTGGTGAAGGGGGAATGGTGGAGTGGTGCCTTCCGCAGTCCGCACTACTGCCTGTGAGCCCTCATACAGTCGGCGAATGGCAGCAATAAACGCAGGTGGTACCCGATCCAGAGCTAGGATGGCCCAAAGAGCCTCCCAGAGAACCGTGTCAAAGGCCTTGATATAGTCAACAAAAATGAAGACCAGCGGCAAACTGTCAGGGGGAAGGCGACGCACCTCCTCCATCAACCGGCGCGCGACAAACACAGCCATGACAATGGAATGGATGGTGTAAGTAAGCTATCTAGGTCCTAGTTACAGGGGTGTGGGCACCGCGGCCGGAATCGCTATGAATGCCATACGCGTTCACACGCGGAGCCCCCACAGACTTGGGGGTGGTCTCCTTCTTTATCACTAGCCATCTATCCTTGCGTACCATCTGCCTCCATTAATAGCGGGGGGCTTAAGACGGGCCAACCAGGTAGACACCTCCTTCTATGGCAGGGTCCCCTTGTCCCATCGCAACCCACTGGCAAACTTGCACGCGCCGGGCACCGGCGCGGCGCGACCCGGACCTATGTGACACAACTGCTTGAAGATGCAGGGCTTCTGGGACTATCCGTACTCCGCGCCCGCATGATTGACAAGGCGAAATGGGCTGCCATCTGCGATAATAAGCACCTTCCCGAGGGGTATGCTCCTGTTTTCTCCCCACGGGCCCCGCGGCCCGTTGCTAGCCAGGGTAGAAGTCCGCAGGTCGAGGTTATTGGTCCTGAGGATAGCCGCTACACTACCGCCTCGTCTGCCATTACAGTACAGGACAGCTCGGATGAGGATTATACATCCCCATCTAGTGCTTAACGGTTGGGGGATGATGCAGACGATATTTGTTTAAACTTTTGTGTAATTATTTTTCTAATGAGGTTAGCATAGTACTCCGTGGCATGCCTTTGCGCATGCATGACACGCAAGTACTTACTTACTCCATTAATTAATTAATTAATTAATGAATAGACACGTGACTGTGTCACGTGAGCATAAGTCCTCAGTGGGAGGGGAACATGGGATGGAATGGATGGTGTAAGCTATAAAAATTAAATTAAAATAAATTATAACATGACTCCGTTGGGAGATCATGTACTGTAGCACATATTCCCGTGGATGGATGGAGGGGGGACACAGCCGCGAAACAAATCTTAAAAAAATTAAATTAAATTATAACATGCCTCCGTGGGGAGGTCATGTAGCACATATTTCATGATGAATGGGGTGGAGGAAGCCGCGTGATCGAACTATCCTAACTCGATCTAAGCTATCTAGAAAATCCTAACTACACTACTCATCAAAACGCCTCCTCCGCTTGGGGGGCTAACTAATCTAACTCAAAGCTAATCTAATCTAGAAAACCCTACCTAGTCTACTCTAGGTGTAAGCTATCTGCCTCCATATTACAGAAAAACCAGGAGGCTGCCCGGCCGTGAGCCCGTACTGGCGTCTAGTGTAGCACATGTCCATTAATTAATTAATTAATTAAACTCGTGCTCCCGTTGGGTCCGAGTCATGCACGGAGCACCGAAGTGCTTCCCTGTGTGTGCATGCACAAGAGGAGATTTAGGGCAGAGACCCCCAGTCTCCTTCATGCCAATTAATTAATTAATTAATTAAACTCGTGCTCCCGTTGGGGAGTCACGGAGCACCGAAGTGCTTTTAATCCCTGTGTGTGCACTACAGGAGAAAGGGCAGAGACCCCCATGCAGTCTCCTTCATGCCAAAGGCATGCCACAGCTGCAATCGGGCGCGGCTATAGCTAAAAGGACAGGCTAACGATCCGGCAAACTGTGGGTGCAATAAGACCCATGTGAGCATATCATAGCAAGGAGCGTGGGCAGGTAATCTGAACATAGCCAGGGCGTAGCATGGCTGTACTAGGACTAGGCTGAGGCTATGGCTGGTTGTGTACCGTGCGTTGGCGGCACGTGACTAAGTGTATTGGCACAGCTAGGCAACATTCTAGGCATGGCTGCCTTAGCGGCAGTGACGCCAATGGTTACAAGCTAGGGCTATTGCTATTCTAGCCCGCTGGGGGCGTCCACATCTTGTGGTTGATCATCAGGTCCCCGCCCCTCCAGTACACCTTGGGCTTCTGGGGGTCCTGCTTATGGCGGAGGTATTCCGGCCACAGGTCGCGTCGCTGCTGTTGCTGAGCGGGGGTGAGGTCGTCATCCAGCGTCCAGGTGAGGTGTTACGAGCCGCCCCAGCGGCTCTGAAAGACCCTAGTCTAGCGTGGGTTGCGCCTGAATAAACTCGGAATCTGCTATCCGCCCGGACTACGTGAATGTAGCCCTGAATTCTAGCTAGTACGCGGAATTACTAGCTAGGCCCTGAATGCACAACTAGATAAATTATGCATATACATGGAATGCACGAAGGGCGTTAGTGCAGCCCAGATTTGACCCCTGGTTCGGCAGACGAGTTTTACTCAAGTCGATTTTATTCCAAACCAAAGATGGGAAGCCATTGTCACCTACGACATTTGTCCAAGACGGCGTGCATGCCAGCGGGTCGGCTGGGGGCCGAACCTCTAGCGCAGCCTGCAATTAATATCAGCCGTAGATGTACATAGTATCCGCCAGTCTGGCACCCGGTACCTGGCAGTCCCGGGTACAGACCAGTAACACACCAAACCGAAAGCAAAGCCACGGGTACCTGGGCCGGGTGATGGAATAACTCGGCCAAGTCCCCGAATCTAACATAATAACTATCGAAAGTCTCAAACAATATCAAAATGACTTTCGACTGACCAAACTAATTTATTTTAGGAATTGTTACGCCCAAACATGGGTTAGGGCCGTAACACTCCTCCCCCTCCCCGGGGGACGATGGCTATCGTCCAATCGCCCGGGGGCGCACCTCAAACAACGACACACAAACATGGAAAATTCAAAAGAAAACCAAAACACAATCATAACAACGGGGTGCTGTGTACCAGCGAGAACCCATCGTCATACATGCATATAATACACCAACTATGAGAATACTATGTCCCGATCCCTGTTCGCCAGCGGAGCAGTAGCCAGTTCTTCTCGGTGTTGCCTCGCAGGGACAACACCTTGATAGTTGTCAAATACTCCTTCGTCCCAGCACTCTCCGGCCAATCTCCCGGAAAATTACTGGAATCCCTGCTGCGCGCGATGCCGCCGCAACGCGTTGTAGCCGTGCTCAGTCATGATCTCCGGGATCTTGCCAAGGGGAGCCGCGACCACGTCGGCGTTGAACGCCACCTGGTAGTCATTGCGCGTCTGCTGACGCAGCGTGGACTTCTCAATCCACACATCCGGCGGCCAGTACGACAGGAAGGCCGCCATGTAGGGGAGCCGGGTGAACCTGATGAACCCCTGCTCCACATCGACCTCCCCGCACCCAGTTTCCGCGAAGTACCCGGCAGCCATGAGCAACAGCTCCTTCTGGGCCTTCTCGCTCTCGCAGTAGAACCCCGGAGCTGCCGCAATCTCAGGGAGCTGCTTCCGCATGTAGATAGCTCCCGGGATAGGCATGAGCTTGGGATACGCAATCCGTCGCAAGTGGTGCTCAGCGCGGTATTGCGGCAGAGGCGGCGGGTGCAGATCGTACGTGGCGGTAGTCCCTACTATCACCGGCTCGTAGCGGGACTCAGATGGCACCGGCGCCGGCACATGTGCGTGCAGGAGAAAGCTGACCGAGTCGAAGGTGCCTTCTCGCTGAATAAGCACGCTGGAGCCCCCACGGAAGCGCAGGCTCGCGGGGTAGTAAAACCCGGATGGCGGGGGAAGGCTCGGGCGTGGGTATCCCACGTCAATGTCGACCACGAAGCCAGCCACCGGATGCAAGGGGACAATGACCCGATTACGGGCATACGTGCCCCGTACCCATTCCTGGGCCGGTATCACGTCCCGACGCGGAGCGATCTCCTGTACCGGCGTCTCTGCGGAGCGGGCCAGGACAGGTTGAGGCTGCGCTGGTGCAGGCTGGGGAGCAAGGGCCGGTAAAGGCTGCTCTGGTGCGGGCGCGGGGATAAGGGCCGCGCCCTGCTGACGCAGCGGTCGGTCGTTGGCACCTCGAACGGGTGACCGTTCGCGTTCCCGAGCGCGGCCGGGTTGTCCGGGCCCAGCGGCCGCCCCTGTCAAGTTCGAAGCTGAACCGGTGTGCTCGACACGGTCCAGGGAACCGTGATTGTCCCTGGGGTGGAACGGCGCCTGTCGCGCCTCGCGCCGGCGTGACTCCCGCAGCTCTTCTTGCTGACGAGATTCCCGTGACGTGTGCCGGCGTCTCTCCCGCGCCCCGTGAGCGTGGTACAAGTCCTGTGCCGAGTCCCGACGTGCTTCCCACCAATCGCCACGCTCGTCGCGCCGTCGGATAGAATCGCGTGGCGTTTCATGACGTGCCGATTGTCCGCCACGCTCGTGACGCGGGGCAGGGCGGCTCTCACCTTGTCTCTCCCCGGATCTGTCCCGCGGGGCCACCACCACACTTGGTCGACCCCGAGGACGCCCCTTAGTAGGGAACCTCCTGGGGCGAGCCATCACCGCCTCACGGTTGTACACAATGAGGCGGCGGGGCGGCCGTGTACCGACCTGCGCCGCCCAAGGGACACCATCCTCCTCAGGGTCGTCACGGCGGACCCGTGGCAGGTCGTCATCCGACTCGTCGTCAGCCAGCTGCCTGTCACCCTCGCCTTCGGGGTCATCTCCCTCCGCCTCATCCATCTTCCAGATCCTCCGGCACGCCTCCCGCAAGGACCACTCCCAGCACCCCGTGCAGAGCGCGCCTCGTAGGGTAACTCTCCTAAACGCGTCCGGCAATCGGTTGCGAACGCGTTCAGGGATCAGTAGCAGCGCCAGGCGGGGGTACGCGATTAGAGCCTCCAGAACGTCCTGGCAGTCGCCGCAAGCACAGAGTGGCGGATGCTGCTCCCACGCCACGGCCACCACCTGGCCCTCGACCGAGGTTGTCCTCCAATCCACCTCGATCAGGAATCCCACCTGTCTGCTGATACACAGCTTGAGCTCGGATACCGGATCTGACTTGGAACCGGGGGCGCGGTCAGGACAATAGGGTTTAGAAACGAAGTCCGATGCCGCCCGCCCATGTCTCTTGCGGCGACGCCATAGAACCTCGTCAGAGTCATAACCGGGACATGCCACTTCGGATAGTAACATTCCTGATTCTCCCGGGACGAGGTCTCCCGCTGCCGAATCTCCTCTTGCAGCCGAGCCTGTGCCTTCAGCTCCTGGGAGCCGCTGGCACCAGGCGTCGAGGGTCGCGGCTGGCTGATAGACGGCACAGCAGCCGCCTGAGCCCGCCCTATCTGCCCATCGTCATCCGTCCCTATATCCACCATGTCTGCGAACAACGAAGAGTCCTCGTCTCCCGACGGCTCCATCTGCAACCGCCAGGTGAGGGGCACCCAGTCGGGAACAGTATCGGGACCATAGCGTCTTGTAAGAAAGCCTGTACGGCTGTCTACATACCCACCTACCCTGTCAATATGGACATACCTGTACATACCTCGTGCAGGACCCAGCTGGTCCCCTACATACGTGTCCT
This sequence comes from Mesostigma viride, assembly GCA_009746045.1. Lineage (NCBI taxonomy): Eukaryota > Viridiplantae > Streptophyta > Mesostigmatophyceae > Mesostigmatales > Mesostigmataceae > Mesostigma > Mesostigma viride. The sequence continues at coordinate 314,472 of RPFO01000692.1, read as the reverse complement.
GCAGCCCGTGGCGGCTGCCTACGTACCTTACCTGGACCTGTACGGCCCTGCATGATGAACACCTTTCTTACTATCTACTGCCCTAGTGTAGGGCACACCTCTTCTTGTATTCCCGTAGCAGGCGCTCACATCCGCCTAGCTCGTTCTCCGTACGCCATGAGTCCTCATAGTCGTGCTGGGTAAAACGCCATCGTACTCGGTACTGTCGCTGTCTGCTTCTCCCGCGCTGGATGTCCCGGTGGTCCACAATCTCGGCCACCTCGTCTTCCTGTTCACCGGTCTCGGGGTTGTATTCGACGGGGGCCGGCGGATTGAGGCGACCTTGGATGGAGTTCTGGTGATACAACTTGAGTTGATCGCGGTGGAAGTTGGGGGAAGTGTTCCAGGAGCTTGGGATGTCGACCTTGAACATCACATCGCCCAGCTTCTCCAAGACCTTGTGAGGCCCCAGGAACATAGGACGGAGCTTGGTCTTGAGCTCACCTCCTACCTTCTCGGAGAAACGTCCTAGTCGGGGGCCTTCCACCAGAACCCAGTCGCCTGCCTCAATCGACGGGGTGCGCGCGTCCAGGCGACTAGCGGTCCTCGCCATATAGCGCTCGGCTGCGGCTCGGTAGCCCCTGACCGCGCTGTCATGGGCCTGACGCATCTGAACCAACAGCTTCTCCACCCCTTCCAGGGTGTCCCGCCGGACCGTTTTCTCTGCCAAAGCGGGGCTCGTGAGAAGGTCGGTCGGCGTAAGCGGGTGCCTGCCAGTGTTGAGGAAGAACGGCGTGAAGCCATGGGCCGCCTGGGGGGCGTTGTTCAAGGAGAATTCCACCAAGCCCAGAAACTCCTCCCAATTGCCTCCCACCGCGTCAGTGTAGTGTCGCATGGTCTCTTGCACTGTGCGGTTCAGTCGCTCCACCAGGTGAGAGGACGAGCTGTGGTACGCTGTCCCCAATGACACCTTGGTGCCCAGTCGTTCAAAGAACTCCTGCCAGAAGCGAGCCGTGAACAACTTGTCACGGTCCGATATGAATTGCCGGCTGAGTCCGTGGTACCGAAACACGTGGTGGAGATACAACTTAGCGCAAGCCTCAGCCGTGAGCTCGGCCGGGCATGGGGCCAAGTGACACATGCGCGTCAGGCGGTCCAAGAAAACCAAGATCATGCTGTTGCCGTGCTTGGTCTTCCGGAAGGGGCCAATAAAATCCATCATCAATGAGTCCCAAGGCGCCATGGGGTCAGGCAGCGTCTTGGGGATCGCTTGTGACCCCGTGTTGCGGGACTTCATGATCTGGCATGATGGACACTCGCGCACGTACGTCTCGATGTACTCCCGCATACCTGGCCAGTAGAAGTTCTTTCTGGCCCGCGGCAGCAGGCGATGGATTCCTTGGTGGCCACCGGTGAGGGAGTCGTGGAGCTCATGGAGCAGAGCCGCTCTACATATCTCCGGGACGTACAGGCGCCAGCAGTCAGGTCTCACCATGACATAGAGTCGTCCGTCCTGGAACTTGCACGGGAGCTTGCCCATCTGCTGAGGGTGCGACCTGATCGCCTCCAGGGCTGCTGCTTCCGTGACGGTGAATCGGCTGATCAGCGTCTCCAGAACGGAGGTGACGGTGTACGCATCCGCCTCCTCTTCAGTCTCGAGGGTTTGGTATACGTACTCCGAGAAAATGGTGGGGGACCCAATGGGCTGCAAGTGAAAAATTCCCTGAGCCGGGACCACGTGGCTGAGTGGCAAGCGCGAATGGGACCCCTCCCCTTCCCCGGGGGCGCGCACGTCCTCGTGCGAACCCCAGTCGGGGGATAGGTCGTCCATGGTGGTACGACCCGTGTGAAACAAATAACGAGCCTGCGGTGACCGCGGAAGGTCACCATAGGACGTGCCGGGCGCCTGAGCTGGGACGCAAGTGGTATGTAGTACTCCCAGATCTTCATAGAACCAGTAGTCCTCCCGCCGGGAAAGGGCGTCTGGGACCACGTTCTCTGCACCCTTGACGTACTGAATCTTAAAGGGGGCGAACTGGGACAAGTACTCCAGCCAGCGTGCTTGACGGGGCACCAGGTTGGGTTGGGCGAGCAGATGCGTGAGGGGCCGATGATCCGTGTGGATGATCAGCCGGTGGGGATCAAGATCCCCCTGCTCGCTGATGGCAACGTCAAACTGGGCCCCGAGAAGATGATGGCGCCAGGTATGGCAGCAGTAGACCACGGCAAGAAGCTCCTGCTGGTGTACCGGATAGTTGCGCTCGGCAGGGATCATAGTCCGGGAGATGTACTCGACCGGCTGCAACCCCTGACCCTGGTCCTGCAATAGGACACCGCCGATTGCAACCTTGCTCGCGTCCGTTGCGACCACAAAGGGCTTGGACGGGTCCGAGATAACGAGCACGGGGGCCGTGGTCAGGCTGCGCTTGAGGGCCTCAAAGGCCTGTTGGCACGGTTCCGACCAAACGAAAGGAACACCCTTCTTGAGGAGGGCGTTAATGGGGGCAGCGATCGTCGCGAAACGGGGGATGAAACGTCGGTAATACGACGCGACACCCAAAAAGCTGCGCACGCCCTTGACGTTGGTCGGGGTCGGCCACTGCTGGATGGAGGCGATCTTGGAGGGGTCCGTCGCGACGCCGGCAGCGGACAGGGTATGACCGAGGAACGGTACGCTGCGACCAGCGCGGACCTTGGCCTTGCGGACCGAAAGATTCTCCTCCTCCATGATGCGCAATACCGTGGCGACGTCCTCGAGGTGATCCTCAAAGGTCTTGGAGTACACCAAGATGTCATCCAGGTATGCGAGCGCACAAGTGCGCTTGTAGGACCACGGGGGCTTCGCGCCCCGGTTGGGGTCCTCGAGGTCACGGGAAACCTGCGGGAGATGCGCGGTTCCCATGACTGGGCGGAGTATGTCATTCATGAGCATCTGAAAGCTCGCAGGGGAGTTGCACAACCCCATGGCGGCCACACGGAACTGATAGTGGCCGAACGGCGTGTTGAACGCCGTTTTATGACAGTCCTCCGGCGCAATCCTTAACTGCCAGAACCCGTCTGCCCAATCAAGGACGGTGAAACATGTGGCGCCCTGCACGCGGTTGAAGATATCGTCGATGCGGGGGAGAGGGTACAGTTACGTTAAATAGTGCCGGAACCTTTTGCCGTCTGAGGCAAATCGGTCCGTAACACTATTTTGCCCGGAATAACCACTTCCGAGCACCCAAGTTCATTCGGCCGAATGAACTTGGGTGCTCGGAAGTGGTTATTCCGGGCAAAATAGTGTTACGGACCGATTTGCCTCAGACGGCAAAAGGTTCCGGCACTATTTAACGTAACTAAAACCTGGCCTCGTGGAGGGGGGACGAAGAGCCCGAGACATCCGCCTAGGCTGCTGAGCACGCACCACTAAATGCGCCGGAGCTGCCTCAGTGAGGATTCGAACCCCTGACCTCCAAGTTGCACGGGTTTTAGTTACGTTAAATAGTGCCGGAACCTTTTGCCGCCTGAGGCAAATCGGTCCGTAACACTATTTTGCCCGGAATAACCACTTCCGAGCACCCAAGTTCATTCGGCCGTCGTGAACTTGAGTGTCCGGCGAGTGGTTATCGCCGGTAATATTGTGCGGAACCTGAGAAGCCCAAGTGGCAAAAAGGTTTCCGCACAATATTAACCTAACTAAGACCTGGATCCTTGCGGGGCGCAGGTTCGAATCCACTCGGAAGCGGATTATTTGGGGGAATAATTCGTTCCGATTTGGCACCCGGCTCTAATCATATGCGCACCAAGGAGATGCTCATATTCAACCATATTCATATCGATATTCGCGCGAACCGGCGCTCATATTCGATCATATTCATATCTACGGGTGTTCCGAGCCTAGTGATTCGTCCTCGCCCCAAGAGGCTAGGTTTTAGTTAGGGTAATATTGTGCGGAACCTGAGAAGCCCAAGTGGCAAAAAGGTTTCCGCACAATATTAACCTAACTGGTACTTGGACTTTACCGTAATAGCGTTCAGCTTACGATAGTCCGTGACGAGCCGCCACTTGCCCCCAGGCTTGGGGACCAACAGCACGCCTGCTGAGAAGGGGCTGTTGCTGGGCTCGATGAGACCCCGCTCCAGAAGCGCCATCAAGATCTTCTTGAGCTCCACCAGCTCCACCGGACCCATGCGGTACATAGGGGACGTCGTAGGGCCATAGCCCTCCTGCAATTGGATGCGGTGGAGCACCGAGCGCGGCGGGGGAAACTCTTGCTTACTCTCATCAAAGAGCTTCGCGCGTGCTGCCAACACCGCATTGTAGCGCTCAGTCTCCTCGGGGGTGAAGCCCACACCGATCTCATTGAGCATGAGCTCCACGGCAGCGAGGTCGAGGCGATACATGTAGTATTCCTTGCCCTGACGCAGCTTGCCCTCCAACGACTTGATGCTCATGAGGATCTGTGAGGCTTGGCGGGGTTGGGTAAATTCCCGCTCGTGCGTGACGTTGTGCACAGTGGGACCCTGCGCCTGATATTCGCCAACCGGACTCCAAAAGGAGCCGTCGGGGAACCACACTACGCGACGCTTAATGCTGATGTCAACATCCTGAGCGTCCATCCAGTCAATGCCAATAATGATATCGGCTGCGCCCAGCGGCGCGACAGTGGCGGTAAGCTCCACAGGGATGCCCTGAATCACCGCCTTGATGTCGACTAGGCCTGGCGAGGGGTTCTTGCGACCATCTGAGTAAGTCACATTTACCACTGTCGCGTGTGGCCGTATAGTGTAGCCAGCGCGACGCGCCAGTGCCTCATTGATGAATGACGTGGAAGCGCCCGTGTCGACCATGAACTGCACGTCCATGACAGTCTTGCCCTTGAGGAAGGGGTCCAGTGCTGTTGATGGCACTGCCAGACCCCCTCGAAAGAGGAGCAAGCTGCGGGCCGCACTCCTCGGGGCTGCATGCGTCGGCGGGGCGTCCGCGTTGCTGCCCGAAGCCGGAATTGTAGCCGTGGCTGGAGCCTCACCAACTGGCTCCATACTCGCGCCGGTATCCGCAACTAACGGTGCCTGTACGGCGGAGCTACTGCTATCTACACTATTTACTCCTACTACGCTATCTACCCTATCTACCTGAGCTACCGCTACTTCTACCCCCAAGGGGAGGGACACTACGCGCGAGGAACGGATGGCCGGGAGGCCGCCTCGTTCGACCGCCCGGTCCGCTCTTCCCCCTCCTCCACCGGTTCCTCCTCATCGTCGTCGCCATACGCATAGCCTGCGATGGCCTGGGCATCCAGCCGCCCACTGTCCGAGTCGTGATCGGCCGCGCCTCGTTGCTGCGCTAGCACCTTGTTCACCTCGCGGGTCACCCGTTGGAAGGATGGACCTGAGGCCCGAGGCGTTTGATACTGCGCGGGCTGGCGGCGGGCATCCTGCAGCTTGGCTGCACGTGCTCCCGCATTACCGGCGGGGCCGATCGCCTCGCTGCGCAGGGTCCGGACGTTTGCCGAAGGCGGGGCCAGAGAACTGGGGTACATGCGTCTCCTCATCCTTGCGGGCGCGCAGGCGAGGGCACTCGCGCTTGAGGTGGCCCACCTCGCCGCACGCAAAGCAGCGGGAAGTGGCCGGATCGATCGCATTGACCTGGAAATCAGGGTCATAATCGCTCTCCGCTGGCAGCTCGTAGTCATACGCGTCCTCCTGTGCGACCTCATGGTCCGCGGTGGTGAAGTGGACGCGCCTGGGTGCCGCGAGCGGGAAGCGCCGTGTAGTTGCTGCACGGCGGCGGGCGATCACATCCGAGACTTGAAGCAGGTACTGCTGAATTTTTATCACATCCCACTCCTCCCATGGGACCTCGGCATAGTGCTTGAGCACCTCATCCAAGAGGTCCGGGTGCAGCGCCTCGATGAACCGTGCCTTGTACTCGGTCCAGGTCATGTCGTCAAGCCGGGCAGTGTACGCCTCAAACTCGGTGAGGAATTCGCGAAAAGGCGTGCTGCCCTGACGGAACTTGCCAAAGGCCAGGCGCTCATGGAGCTTGTAGTCCGGTGGCACCAACTTGCGCCGGATGCGGGCCATCAGCTCCTCGACCGTGCGCGGGTAGGTGCGTGACGCGACGCTCTCACAGTGGAGGATGCCGACAACGGACGGATCCATGCACATCGCTACTAGATAGGGAATTAGCACATCAGTGGCCAACTCCCAATCGTGATGCTCGCACCATGCCCAATAGACCGCCAACACCATGCGTTCCCACTCATCGATCTCGCGCGGGGTCATGTCCGCGCGCAACTTGGGCACGGTTTTGAAATCGGGCATGGGCGGAGCCTTGACCGTGGCCGCCCGCGGGCCTCCTTTAGCGCAAAAGGGCGGACGGTTAAAGGACGCCGGCAGCGATGGGGGCCCAGCAGCCCGCGGCTGGCTGTGCGAGGTCTCAGCGCCTCGCCGCAACCAAACGGATGTCGGGTGTTCGTAACCGGGATCGTTGAGGTCTAACCGGCTCAGATTCAGGTTGGGGCCATGCGGCATGCTAGGACGCGCGGGGCCCGTCGCTGGGAAGGACTGACCCAGGCGCGTCTCAGGGCGCTCCTCGGCATCCTCATCGTAGCGGGGGGGAAGTTCGACCTCCCTCTCTTCCGTCGACCACGGTGAGGTGCCCATGGATTGTGGCTCGCTGCTGAACGATACACGACGCGCGGGTTCCGGCCGGGATGGGCTACCGCGACCGCGTCCGCGTCCGTTTACTGACCATGGGTGCTCTAATCGTTGGGCCCGTTGCGCATGGTAAAAGGCCGCGTTCTGGCTATAAGCTGACCATTCGGCTGCGGTTGCCACTGTGGCCGCGGCGGCGGTTGCAACTGTGGCGGTTGCTCATGCTGCGGCTGCAATTGCTGCGGGGGCTGTGCCGGTGGGATGGATGCACTCATTGGATCTGACCTGGGAGACTCCCGCCTCGGGCCGGTCTCCACCCGTTCCGACCTACTGAAAAATTCTCCCTGCATATGCTGCTGCTGCTCGCTATCTATGAACATTCCGGCCTGTGGTCTGTACGACTCACGGGCGGGACTAGCCAGCACACCTGGGTGACCTGCAGAGCTGCCCTGCTGGGAGGCTGGGCTCCGCTGTGATATCTCCTCATGTGCCTGTACGGCCGGACTATCTATACCCGTCTCCCTAACCTCTGACCCTTTAGGTTTCCCTTTACCCCTTGTTTTAGGCGCCATGGTTACCGTACCACAACCACAAGAAGAGAAGGAAGCAAAAAACAAAGGTCAAGACAACATCTACTGTCTATTATTATATATAATACTGGGGTGGTCGCGGGCGCGCTGGCGAGTCCCCCTGGGAGGGGCGCCGGCGTTCTCGATCCCCCTCCGCTGGGGGTCTCCCCGGTGGGCACTGCCTCCTCCGTGGCCCCGGCGGGCATGCCGGGCGCTGGTCGGGTCGTGGTGCGCGCGCCTGCCGGCCCGGCTGGGGAGACGCCGCAGGCCCCACGTCCTGCCTTTGCTGGCGCCGCTCCCCGCCACTCAGCGCCCGCCGACGGCCTCCACCGGTGTGCCGTGCTGCTTCCCACGGGGTCCCCGTGTGCTGGTGTGTTCCACAACCGTAACCTCCTCTGCCAGCACCTTCGCGCCGTGCACCCCGATCTCGGCGCGGCGGATCTGCAGGCCATGAGCTGTTACCGGTGCCCGGAAGCTCACTGCCAGCGGGTGTACTCCATTCACGGGCGCGCGCTCAGCACGCGCGCGCCTGTGTTGCTCAACGGCCCCTCAACCGGCCAGCAGTCCCGGCCCCCTCCCCCCCTCCCGCCTCGGCTCCCACCGGCTCCCAGCCCCCGCCGCCCGACTACTCGGCCAGTTGGCGTTGGCTTGACACGGTTCCCTGGGATGCATGCGCCATCAACCCGACGTCTACCCTGACCGACCTCCCCCACCGCGCGCGTAGCCTTTTCGCGCAATGTGCAATCGTTTCTCTCCGGCGCATGCACGCCGCTCCGGACGACCCGCTGGGCTTTAAACTGCACATGGTGACCCCCCGCCTGCTCCTCACCCCTCTCGGGCGTGGTGTGCGCGGCCTCCAGGGTGCGGTTATTGCCCGTTGCCGACGCTTTCTGCAGGGGGACTGGGAGGGGCTGTTTGGCGTGCCGCCCCCGCGCACGGCCCGGCTGTCGGGGGAGGTCAACTTCGAGCGGGTGGCCGCCGACGTCATCCGCCTCGTCCGCGAGGGGCAGCTCAGCCGGGCCATGACCCGCTTGGAAATGGCCAAGCTGGCCCCCGCCAATGCGGCTACCCTGGCGGCCTTGGAGGCTCTTCACCCTGCGGAGCCCGGATTCCAGCTGCCCGTGCCGGACCCCCTGCCGGCCCCCCTCCGGCTGGACCGCGACTGCTTCCTGGAGGTGATGCGTGCGGTCCCGCGGGCTTCCTCTACCGGGCCGTCGGGCTGGCGCTACGAGCACTTGGAGGTCCTGGTGGGGCATGGGGGCGAGGACATTCTCTTTGACACCCTCATTGACCTGGCGGCTGGTCGCGTTCCTCCCGCTGCGCGCGAGTGGTTAGCGGGCGCTCGCCTCCTCGCTCTGCTCAAGGGTGTCTTGCCCCCCCCGAGGGCAAGGTGCGCCCGATCGCCTGCGGTGAGGTGCTCCGCAAGCTCGTGGGCAAAGTGATCTGCCGCCAAAAGGCGCCCGAGCTCCGTGCCTTTTTCTGCCCGCCCCTCGCAGCGGGTGAGACCTCGGTGGCGGCCCAGCTGGGGGTGACGACTCCAGGCGGGGCGGATATCCTCATCCATTCGGTGCAGGCCTACCTCGAGGCCCACCCCACCCACGCTGTCGTCAAGGTCGACTGCCACAACGCGTTCAACAGTCTGTCCCGCGCCAGCATGTTTGCGGCCGTCATGGAGTCCTTCGAGGACTTGTACGCTTGGACAGCCGTGTGCTACGGCCAGCCCGGCCAACTGGTTCACATCATGGAGGACGGCACTCGCGGCGGCCTGCTGTCGCGGTCGGGCACCCAGCAAGGGGACCCCCTGGGACCCCTGTACTTTGCCGCCCCCCTCCAGGGTTGCCTCCAAGCGGTCCATGCTGCCCACCCGGCAGTCGCTATTCAGGCCTACTTGGATGATATCTACCTTCTGGGCCCTGTGCCGGACACCACCGCGGCTCTGCTGGCACTGCAGACCGCGGTGGCCGACATCAACCTCCAGTTGACCCTGGCCAAGTGCGCGGTGTACTCGCCCCAAGGTGATTGCTCCGGCTTTCCGCCCCAGCTCTTGGGCCGGGACGAGCGCCTCCATGGGTTGGATGTCCTCGGCGTTCCGGTTGGCGACCCCGCGTTTGTCATCGATGCTCTGCGGGCCGCCCTCGAGGCACGCACTGAGGTACTGCCCTTGATTGCGCGCCTTCATGATTCGCAGACCAAGGGTCTGCTTCTGTGGTTTTGCGCTCACCCTCGCGTCGTTCACTGGCTCCGGGGCGCTCTTCCGGCTCAGGTCCGGCTGGCCGCCGAGGGCCACGACGAACGCATCCAGTCGGCCTTGGCGCAGCTGGTCCCGGGCCCCGACCTCCCGCCACATGCTATTCGCATTGCCTCCCTGCCTGCACGGATGGGTGGCTGCGGTCTGACTCGTGCCGCCCGGCTGGCCCCAGCAGCATTTTTGGGCTCCGTCGCTCAGTCGTGGGCGGAAAGCTGCCGGCTCCTGCCCCTTTTGGCAACGGCAGCGCCTGACCTCCTGGACCCCAGCAGCCCTTTGCCCTTCGTCACCGCCATCCAGGAGGCCTATGCTGAGATCCAGCAGGCCTGTTCTCCCGTCCGTGCCGCTCAGGCGGTACAGCGCCACCTCCCTCGCGGCACTCCCTCGGTCGCCTCCGTTCAATCTCCCGCCGCATTCCCTGCTCGCGTCATCGATAAACACCAGAAAACCTACGCGGGTATTCTGCACACGGCTGATTGGATTGCTCTTTTCGCGGACCTCAACGCCCAGGGACGTGCGTGGCTGTTCTCGCTTTCCTTGCGGAGTGTGGGCTCGGCGTACCTTCGTGCTCTTCCCATGGCCCCCCCATTCGCCTTGGCTCCCAGCCACTACTCGGTGGCGCTCCGGCACCAGCTATTTGCCCCGCAGCCTCTTGTTCCGGCCGGGCGGCCTTGTGGTAGCTGTGGGCAGCCGCTGGATCCCACGGGGACTCACTACCTTGCCTGCATGGGGGGCCAACAGAATCAGAATTGGTATTTGTATTTGCACACTGTCCTCCTGACGGTGGTGCTCGCCATGATTCGGTCGGTTTTCCCCCACGCGAACATCCGGTCCGAGGATGCGGATGGCGCTGCCTTCTATTCCCCCAACCACCGGCCTGACATCGTGGTGCTGGACTTTGAGGGGGGTGGCCGGCATCTGCTTATTGACGTTTCGGTGGCGCGGCCCTTGGCTCTTAGCCACGTGGCTGGGGCCTCCCTCACGGCAGGTTACACGGCGGACCGGGCGGAGCGGGCCAAGCTCCTGGCCTACGGCGACGTCGGGCACCATCGTGTGGTGCCCTTTGTCCTGGAGGAGTTTGGGGCCATGGGGCCCCTGACCTCCGCCTTCTTCAAGGAGTGTTGCCGGCTCCGGGAGGACCGGCTGGACCTAGAGGGCCAGCGGGCCCCATGGTCGGCGCGGACCTGGACGTCATATTGGCGTCAGCGCTTGTCGGTGGCGCTGACTCGGGCCATGGCTGACATCATGCTCCGCCGTACGCGGGCTGATTTTGCGGTGCAGCAGGGCTATTAGGTTCCTCCCGTTAGGCGTTTCCATTGGTCTTATCGTAGTATAGAGCTTTGACATGGCTCTGTATATAGGTTTATAGCTGGGCGTTTGCTTTGGTTTGAGTGATTTCACTCTGCTGTAAGTAATTATATTTTTAATATATATAATACTATAATATTATAGATGAGCCCCTCTAATCACTATGGTCCCGTCACTGGGTGCTGGGCGGCTGGCTAGCGTGTGTGCTAATCGTCAGCTGGTTAAAGGTGACGGTAACCTGCTGCGTAGCTGTAGTGTCCTCTACCCTAGCCAGTGCACTGGTATGTGCGTACCTACGCCCCCTAGATGCAGGACGTGCCCTGGGCCTAATCTCTAGCGATGGGGCTTCTACATGTAATCCTATGGGACGTGTCATGTGTGCCTGGATAAACAGATCTGCTTCCCATGCTGTCCCGAACCCTATGTCTATCTACTATGTTGTTCCTGCAGTCTACCCAGCTATAAAAAATCCCTACCTTGCCTGTGCCCCCATCATGTGCCAATGCGTAATATAATTGCCTAGACCCATCACTGTCCCATCCCCTAAGTGCCCCAGTATGCCTAATACTATTATTATTATTAGACATGCCACGTCTATTGCATGCAGGCAGGGATAGGCAGAGAAGAAGGAACCTTGAGTACCTCTAGTGAGTGACCATCACCTGCTCACAAGGGCTGCCAACAGGCCCTATAATCTAAGAACGCAACGACATTACTTAGACAGGAAAACCTGTCAGCACAAGGGAGTAACCTACGTGACAACCCGCCCGTGTACCGGGCCCCAGCACGTAAGCCACTCCCGCGGAGTCCCTCGCAAGCCAGCCTGTACGGTTATGGCCTGCGTGAACCAACGAGCGAGGCCGGTGTACCCAGAGCCAGCGCTCACAGCACAAACATGAAAACGACAAGAAAACAGGGCTGGGCGCACACAACACCGCTCTACGCGTGCAGAGAGAGGAGGGACAGAGCGAGCAATATGGCTGCTGCGCGCCCTACAACCACCATGGCTGCGTGCCCACCTATTTGCTGCGGATGCGATGTTATCGTTTCTTGCCGTCTTGGTGCAGATCACCGAATTCTCGTCAGGCAGATCACGAGGCCCTGCCCGCTCTGTACGAGCTAGGGTGGCCCTAGACGAATCCTCCGATTACCAGTGTTACGAGCCGCCCCAGCGGCTCTGAAAGACCCTAGTCTAGCGTGGGTTGCGCCTGAATAAACTCGGAATCTGCTATCCGCCCGGACTACGTGAATGTAGCCCTGAATTCTAGCTAGTACGCGGAATTACTAGCTAGGCCCTGAATGCACAACTAGATAAATTATGCATATACATGGAATGCACGAAGGGCGTTAGTGCAGCCCAGATTTGACCCCTGGTTCGGCAGACGAGTTTTACTCAAGTCGATTTTATTCCAAACCAAAGATGGGAAGCCATTGTCACCTACGACATTTGTCCAAGACGGCGTGCATGCCAGCGGGTCGGCTGGGGGCCGAACCTCTAGCGCAGCCTGCAATTAATATCAGCCGTAGATGTACATAGTATCCGCCAGTCTGGCACCCGGTACCTGGCAGTCCCGGGTACAGACCAGTAACACACCAAACCGAAAGCAAAGCCACGGGTACCTGGGCCGGGTGATGGAATAACTCGGCCAAGTCCCCGAATCTAACATAATAACTATCGAAAGTCTCAAACAATATCAAAATGACTTTCGACTGACCAAACTAATTTATTTTAGGAATTGTTACGCCCAAACATGGGTTAGGGCCGTAACATGAGGTCGTGCAACCGCTTGCGACGAGAGAGGAACCGCTGCTTATCCTCAGGGGAGGGGAAGGTGAGTAGGACTGATGGGGGAGCCGCCTTGTCCCGTGAGTGGGGAAGGCGGTGGCACCCACGCAGTTCTACCTCACCTACCAGGCCCATGAGGGTAAGAAGCTGGTTCTTGAGCTCGTCAGCAAGAGAGGTTGACGTCTCACCTGGCTTCTGGGGGAAGCGACGTAGCACCACTCGGCACTCGCGGCGAGCGCGGTCGGTGACCTCCCGTTGCTGGGCCTGGCGGTGGTCCTCCAGCTCCGCCTGGAGCTTTGTGGCGATGGCGTCGGTGGTGGAGGCAGTCGCTGACCGCAGCAGGTCCGCGTAGGAGAGCGGCGGGAGGTCGCCAGCATCCTGCCGGGGTGGCTGGGATGCAATGGTGGCCGTCTGCTCCGCTATCTTGGGGACCTGTGTGGCCAGGGCCTCGGTGTGGGCGGTGATGGCCTCAAGCTTCTTCAGGAGCACGCCACACTTGCCCTCCACCTGGTTAAGGCGAGAGACAAGTGCCGCATGCGTTGCCGAAGCCTGCGCCGCGGTGTGTAGCGCCGTGAACTGGGGTTGTAGCTTGTGGACGACCTTGGTTTCCACGTAATGGAGACCCGGGCCTCGACCGTGTTGAGCGTGGTGTTCAGCGATGTCAGCTGCTCGGCCAGCGGCCAGGTCACGTGCTCCTCCAGCACTGCGCGGATGTCATCCTTGCAGAGGGAGGAAGCCGATGGGGCTGCCGGCTGTGCGGGGGCTGGGGTGCGGAGCGTGCGGGTGATGTCGGTGAGGCGGAGCTGGAAATGGCTGGTCAAGATAACCAGGCGTTGTTGTACTTCGTTCAAAGCATAGAGCCAGGACATGTCTCCATTGTAGTCGATAGCCGCCCCCTTCACGAAGAGCTTCCGCTCCTGTTCGAGGAACTGGAGAACCTCAATGCATTCCTGCGGCGACAATTCTTGCCACCCGGTGAGGGAGAATCGGTCGCCGGGGAGGAACTGTCGCCATTTGCGAGCGTGGCAGGGTTTCTTGGGCTCAGGCGAGGCGCTGGGCGATGGGTTTGCTGGCGGTGGGTTGGCAGGCCCAGACGGCTGGTTGGCGGGTAAGCCTGGCGGCTGAACAATGGCGAGGGCGAGAGGGTTGGGCTGGGCACTGGGAAGCTGTGCCAGCTCCTTTTCCAGCCCTCGTTTTGCTTTGGTAGTCGTCATAGCTGGTCACGTGCGTAACTTTGTCTATACTGCGTGGCAGCCGTAACCGTTTATACCATGGCAAGTGCGTCTTAGAAAGGCGCATCGAATGCAAGTGGTCTGACCGAATTTGGGGCTCAGACGCAAAAGATCTGAACTCCGCCGTCAGCCATACCGCCGTCAGCCATTTTCGTCATTGATGCCATGATCTTCATGCCAAAGGCATGCCACAGCTGCATTCGGGCACGTTAGCTAAACGGACACGCTAACGATCCGGCAATCTGTGGGTGCAATAAGACCCATGTGAGTTAGAATGCGGTGGGATATATTGCTTGAGAACACTGAAGGCTTGGAGCAATGAATTGCTTGGTTCATTAGAAAATAGGTTTACCCTTTATCAACGTTCCTCTCACCGGCTGCGCCGCCAGTGACCGTTGGGTGCAGACCGTTGGCCCGAGGCCACACGATGACAGGTAGCAGTCTAGTCACTGCATCGTGCGATCACAAATCAATGCACGCTGCAGTACGGTCCCTATCTAGGATACTCTAGTACCGTCCAATGACAGGACACTACGTATACTGGGTACTGACATCTGTCACGTACCTCAGTACCCAAAGTACCTATCTAGGGAAACGTATGCGACTCGACTAGCATTCCTATCTGTATAGCCCACGTGGTATTTATATTCACATACCAACGTAGGTTTACAAGGCTTATTCATACGTTGTATTCACAATGCCTTTGAGACTTAGTCTACAGCAAAGCATGGAGACTAACTCCAGTATTGTTTTATTATTTATTTCTTAATGCAGGTCTGCACCCCCAACATTATTGTTATTGTTTTTAAGTTGATTAGGGGTACAAAAGAGACATGGCTGGTTGAGCCAGGTTGGTTACAGCTGGCTGTTCTGGCCAGGTGTTATATTGCACATTAAATAAGGTGTACACAGCTGGCTGGTTTGGCCAGTTACTGAAGCACACATTAAGTAAATGGATACAAAGCTTGTGTCCTCAAGCTGCAAATGGATACAAATCTGACCTAGCCAGCACTCACACCCCACAACGAATGTGTTGAATTTTATGGCGCCCAGCAGCTATCGCTGTGGTAAGGGGGTGTGGTGGTTGTGTACTGTGCTATGGCCAGTCATTTATTCAAACACTGACTCTGATATCATAGGGGTTCATGTTCTGAAAGAGGAGCTGGTACTGTTGGCCAGCAGCATCCCGCAGCTTCGTGAGAGCGTCTGCTGGGTTGTCCTCATCATCCACATGAGTCCAGCTGGAAAAATAGGTGGCCTCCTGTTTGAGGATCACCCAATCCAGGTCAGTGTGGACAGCAGCAGAGACAGATTTCTTGGTTAGAAAACTGATCACAGATTGGCTGTCAGTATAGAGATGTGAGATGACATTGCATGTGCTGCCTGCCTGGGTTTGTAGCCAGGTGAGCATGTGCTGCAGGGAACGAGCATGCAATGCAGCAGACACCACAGCACGACATTCAGCTGAGTTGCTGCTGCCAGGTTTTCTGCGGTGTAGCCTGCTGTACCAGGAAGTGAGGGACATGTAATCTGACCTGTTGGTGAGAAAAAACAGCCCTGATTCCCGTGCCCCCATCTGATTGATTGTTCTGCTCTCCATGGAGCTGTCCATGACACTGTGATGTGGATGTCTTCCATCAGATTCAGGCCATGGAGGATGAGGGGGGGCAGTCATGATCAACTTCCTGATGTGACTGCATTTGATTTGACTAGAACATCATGGGTGACCCTGCTGATGACAGCTAAGGGAGCCCCACAGATGGCTGACCACCACCCCAGTTTGCCCTGAACAGTGGCACACATGTGTAAGGGGAGGTGTGATGCAGCAGATCTAGACAATCTTGATATATTCTGCAGGAGGAGAGAGAGAGCAGACCCATTGATCTGGCTGCCTGTGCAGCTGCAACATGATGCCACAGAACTGGATGGGGGTTGTGCTCAATTCCACCTGTTTGCCAATCTCATATGATTCCTGGACCTGCTGAATAAAGGTTTCCACCTCAGCTCTAGGCCCACAAATGAGTTGGTCATCTCCATGCCACACAAAGAACAGCAGTCCAGAGGGGGTGGGTACAACAAAAAAGCATGGGTCCAGGTCATCATACGTGGCCTTGAGCTTTTTGAATACTTCCTCTGCTGAGTCTCTGAAAATTTTTGGGGCACTGACAAGCCCTTCCACCCCAATGTTGATGATAAGGTGGGGCTCATCAATATAAGGTTTCCACACAGCTGGGGTGTCTACCACGTACACCTTCCCTTTCCACACAGATTCAGCCTTTTCTGGGTCCCCCCTGAGGAAGGCCCTTTTAATATCAGTGGCTTTGCAGACATAGTCTTGGCCTGCATTGAGGTTGTGGAGGAATAGGGAGAGCATGATCCTGAGTGAGGTTTGTTGCAGCCCAGGTGTGTATGTTTCCCCTTTTGGCAGTGTGGATGTCCCCTTTAATTCTGTGACACATGGTCTGGCATGGAAGATTGGGGAGCCCACTTTTTGTGGTTTTTGTTTGAGAACAAATTTTAATCTGAGCTTTTTGGCTCCCTCTGGCACGTCCCATGAAGGGGTGACAGGCGGTTTGTATTGAGGGTTTTTGGGGTTGGGCAGGACCCATTCCTGCCTGGCTTGGTGGACAATGGCCATCAGCCACTTGGTAAACCCTTTTTGTGTTTTGCATTCTTGTATGACGTGGGAGATTTGGTGGGGTGAGTGCATGGCTATGTCCCACTTACCCAGCCCAAAGGCTGAGGGATGGAGGAACTGGCTGTGCACTAACTTGTCCAGATCAGGGATCTCCCCTGGTGCATACTGAGTGTTGACTGCCTTGATGACAGCATCCATACCAGGGACAATACTGGAGAGAGGGATTTTAAAGTGGTCCAGAGGAACTGCACCCACCCCTGTGACACTGAGCTCATTAGCTGAGATAAGCACCCCAGGATAGGATACAAAAGGTTCCCCCAACAAGGTGTTACCAGAGTACCCCTCCACCACCTGGAAGGGTGTCTGAATACCAAGTATAGGGAGCATCACTTGTCCCACTACATCCAGTGAGCTTTGGCCTGAGAAATCCTGCACCCGTGCCCAAAATGAAGGTGCAATCTCAAGACCAGGGATGGCTTGTGCACTGATCACACTGACCTGTGCCTGAGTGTCTATTGCCAGGGTCCAGGGGTCCTGACTAGTGCACACAGCTGAGACTTTTGCCAACCCTGCGGCCACAGCAGCTTGTTGCTTATGTGACCTGTGTAATGCTTGCAAGGCGACTGCCAATTTGACCTCAGAGCGGGAGGTTGGCAGACAATTTGGTGCCTTGGGGCTGAGCTAATGCTTCCAACCCAGCTACCTCGTGCCTGGTTAAGCAATCCCCAGGTTGTGAAGTGGGCCTGGCTTCACTGAGGGTGGAAGGGTTCACAGAGGGTGCTGTGGTGCTGTCAACAGCAGTAATTGGTGGCTCAGAGCTACTGCTGGGCATGCTGGAGTTGCCAGATAGAAGTAGTGAGTCCATGCTTAAAGACTCTTCCCCAGGCACGTCTGCCATGGGAGAATAATACTTCTTAATTCTATGACAGCTCACCCTGTGACGCTTCCCATTGATATTGTGCTTGACCTCCACGGTCTTGCTGTTTTTGGTAAATCCACGGATGGTAACTGGACCTAGCCAAGTTCCAACCTTACCAAAGCTGTTTTCCTTGTAATAGAGAACTTGATCACCTTTTTGGAATACTGGCCTGGAATGGGTTTTATCTTTTTCTGCCAGTTTTGCTGAGGTTTGTGCACGTGCAGTGTTGTACAGTGCTATCACCTCTGGGGGATATACACCTGCCTGCAGGCCTGCTGGGATTACTTCACCCCACGTGGCATGCAAGACAGGTCTCATATTTAGGGTTGTGCACATTTCATGACACCAGAGTGCCCTGTCACAATAGACCCCTGAAGTAGCATCCTTGGAAGGATTTTTGGCTAGTAGGGTTTTGACAGATCTGATGGTTCTTTCAATGACCCCCTGACCCTCATGATCTTCCAGCCCAGCAATCTCTATTGCTTCACACCCTTCCAGGTCAGTCAGACAAGAAAATTGTTGATCAAGCAAAATTCTGTCAACTGGGTAGAATCTGGGTAAAGCAATCATGAGTGCAACACGTAGCTGCCCTGCAGACATGCCAGGTAGGGGTTCCATTACTGTGAACCTGGACCATGAGTCTTTTAGGATCAGGTAGGGTTGGACATCTTTGTTGATGTGCATCACATCCCCCACTATCATGCCCCTATTGGTGGAAGGAGTTGCAGTATGCCATTTTTGAGGTTTGGGGCTATTGAACTGACATTCTTGACAGTGTTGTCTAGCCAGTTTTACTGCATTCCTGAGTTGTTTTCCCATGCTACTACCCCCCAGCCGTCTGGCCAGTTCCTCAGCCACTGTTTCATGACCCATGGCTAGGTGCAGCTGATGAGCAAGCTCCTTGATATCTATGGAGTTGTCAACAGTAGGGGTTAGTGCTTTTATGTAAGGTTCCAGAACAGGGTGTTGGGAGGACAGTAAGGTTGCTGCCTCAAAATCAATTATGCCCTGGTTGCCATCCCCAATGGTAATGAGATCATCATCCTCAGAGTACATAAGGTGAGTGAACTCACATTGATTTGGGTAGCGAGGCCTGTTGCAACGGCTGCCTGGAGGCCCCAGGGGATGACGTGCGTGCCAGCAGCCCGGGCAGAGATCCACCCCGTTGGCCAGGGAGTCGTTGTTGGGGCAGTTGTGCCGTGCGTGCCCTCGTTGGAAGCACCTCAGGCACCTTATGGACCCCCCAGGGTTGCCAGGCTGGTTGTTGTTGTGTTGTTGTTGTTGTTGTTTCCCTGCTGGGACCGGTTCTGGCCCTGCTGGGACCTGTTGTTGTTGTTGTTTTGGCCCTGTTGGGACCTGTTGTTATTGTTGCCCTGCTGGGACCTGTTGTTGTTGTTGTTGTTGTTGTTGTTGGGGTTGCCATGCAGGGGCACACGGTGCCACGTGTTGCCACGCCCCTGAGAGCCACTGCCCCCTTGGTGGGAGGACTTGTGGGTCTTGGGTGCCCCCCCTGGCTGGCCTGCCCCTTGCGTTTGTGGCCTTGGACACCCTGGACCTTGGGGTCCTGGGCCTGGTTGTTGCCAGTACCCAGGGGGTCCACTGCCTCCTCGATATAGAGCATGGCAGCTCTGAAGTTGTCCCAGAGGGACTTGAGGCCTGTAAGCAGGGTAGCCAGGACAGAAGGTTGCAAATTAGCTTTTGTTAGCCAGGTGTGGATGAGATACCTTGGTTGGAGCTTGAGAAGCTCAAGGTCTTTCTCAATCATTACCCTGTATGTTTTTGCATCCCCAGAGAGGTTATTCTTGTTCACCTTATATGCAGCAAGCCAGTTGAAACGTTCTACTGCTTCCATGTGGTTATTGGTAAGCACTAGCTGTTTCAGATCAGTGATAAAGGTAGGCCACTGTTCAATGGCTGCTTCAGGTGTCAGGGTACGTTCCTGATAGGTTTGAATCAATGCTCTGATTGCAGGAGATGATTGATGGAATGTGGAGGAGGCCCTGAGAGCCTTAAACTGATGTCTAAGGTTAAGACCTTCCATCCCATACTCCAAAGCAAAAACAAATTGCTTAGCTTGTTCAACAGTGTGACCCTCAGGCAAGCCAGCAATATTGATTTTGGATTCCTTTTTATGAGGGTTAAACACACCTGTGAGAGGGGGGTTGGCCCTCAAGAAGCTGTCGGTTGCTTGTTGCAGGCGGGTGGGGTCCAGGTTGATGGTCCCCCGCTCATACCGCGACATCAGGGCGCGCAGGCCCTCGACAGTTTGCAGCTGGTTAGCTGTTAACTGCTGATCTTGCAACGAGGCCAGCTGGGCCTGGAGAATGGCGAGCTGTTCCAGGACATCCCCGCTCCTTGGGGGGGCCTCAGCAGGCCTGTTGGGTGCCTGTGGCACCTCTGCACCTCCCCCCAGGGCCTCCTGGGGTCCTGGCCACCCCCCCTGGTTTGGGAGGGGGCCCCAACCCACAGGGCGAACCTGGGGTGGTGGGGGAGGGGGAGGGGGGGTCATGGTGGCCCTGGGGGAGCCCGGGGGTGTCCGGGTAACCCCACTGGGTCCAGCCCCATCGGTGGAGGGGCGGGCAGGGGTGTCTGCCTCTGCTCTCCTCCTGGCCTCCTCCCGCATGAGACGCTTCATCTCCTTGCGTACCTCATGCTCCCGGAGGGCTGCCTGAAAGCAGCCTCATCCTCGGGTATGTCAGGGAGTGGTTCTCCCATGATCATAGCAGGCCGGACTGGACAGTCCGCCTCTTTGCCCTTCCTCGCGCCCAGGGCCAGCAGTCCCTCCTTGTACTGCAGGGGTTGGGGGGGAGAGGGTTTCTTGCTGGTGGTTTCCAGCGGGGGGGCTTCTTCAGCTACCACCCCATGTTTGGCCAAGATGGCCTCCGTGACCCTGGCTTGGGTGATGGAGGACATGGTTTTAAAGTGTGCTGACCGAGCAAGCTCGGCCAGGTCTTGACTGTCCGCATAGTGCATGGGATAGTCAGCATTTTTTAAGAGGTCACGTAACCGCTGGGTGGCCTCGCGGTACGCGTCCGCCATCGCCTGGTGGGTAGCCAGGCGACGGGCGGCTTCCTCTTCATATTCTTGCCGCTTAGCGGCGAGCCGAAAAGCCGCCTCTCGGCGGACCTCTCGGTCCCGCTGCCGCTCTCGGCGTTCTTCATTTGCCACCAGCGCGGCCTGCTCGACCGCCAGGAGCGCTGGGGTAAGATTGATCTCAGTCTCCCCATCGGGGAGACTGGCAGTGTCGGATACCTCATCGTCGGACATTGGTTGTCCGGCGATGGGTTCCACAGGTTTTCGCACCACCCGTGCGAGTTTAATACTCTCCATGTCCTTCTTCTTGC
This sequence comes from Mesostigma viride, assembly GCA_009746045.1. Classification (NCBI taxonomy): domain Eukaryota; kingdom Viridiplantae; phylum Streptophyta; class Mesostigmatophyceae; order Mesostigmatales; family Mesostigmataceae; genus Mesostigma; species Mesostigma viride. Next base: position 293,811 of record RPFO01000692.1, on the reverse strand, counting down.
GAAGAAGGGACGCAGAGGGTCGCCCAAACGTTAGCTCAATGTGGTTATGTCCCTGGGCGAAAGGGACATTAAGGTTTGATGTGGCGGGACGAAAGGTAATCGTCCCGTCCGGTGCCACCGAGGCCGTCTGACGGGGCATACGCTCCCGAAGAGATGGCAACGTGGGGCCGGACTGTGGAGCCTCAGTGGGGTTTACCACCGAGGTCTCCGCAGCCATGGCCGCGCCAGCCGTGGTTGCGGCTGGGGCGGCCGCCGGAGTCGAGGGTAAGCCGGTCTCCCCGGGGGGAGCCGTCTCGGCCTCCGGCCTCGCAGGGGAGGGGGGTAGGTCGGTCGGCTTTGCAGCCGCCGTCCCCTCGTCCTGGCAACCATTGTGAGTCTTTTTGTTCTTTTTCTTTTTCTTGGAAATGGCCGCATCGCCAGCCGGCTTCTTGTTGTTGTCTCTGGGCATCCGCCGATCCTGCCCATCATCATCCTCGTTGTAGGTAAGCTTCTTAGCGACATTCTTGTTCGTGATAGCCATGGTAGCAAATAAAATTCAAGTTAGAATGCGGTGGGATATATTGCTTGAGAACACTGAAGGCTTGGAGCAATGAATTGCTTGGTTCATTAGAAAATAGGTTTACCCTTTATCAACGTTCCTCTCACCGGCTGCGCCGCCAGTGACCGTTGGGTGCAGACCGTTGGCCCGAGGCCACACGATGACAGGTAGCAGTCTAGTCACTGCATCGTGCGATCACAAATCAATGCACGCTGCAGTACGGTCCCTATCTAGGATACTCTAGTACCGTCCAATGACAGGACACTACGTATACTGGGTACTGACATCTGTCACGTACCTCAGTACCCAAAGTACCTATCTAGGGAAACGTATGCGACTCGACTAGCATTCCTATCTGTATAGCCCACGTGGTATTTATATTCACATACCAACGTAGGTTTACAAGGCTTATTCATACGTTGTATTCACAATGCCTTTGAGACTTAGTCTACAGCAAAGCATGGAGACTAACTATGTGAGCATGGCATAACAAGGAGCGCGGGCGAGTAAACTGATCATAGCCAAGACGTAGCGTGGCTGTACAACAATTAAGGACTAAGCTAAGGCTACATGGCTGGTTGTGTACCGTGTGTTAGCGGTACATGCACGTGACTAGGTATGTTGGCAAAGCTAGGCAAACGTTCTAAGCATGGCTGCCATGGCGGCAGTGACTACCAATGGATACAAGCTAGGGCTACACTACTGTACTGTATAAGCTAGTCTAGCCCGCGGGGGGCGTCCACATCTAGTTGTGGTTGATCATCAGGTCCCCGCCCCTCCAGTACACCTTGGGCTTCTGGGGGTCCTGCTTGTGGCGGAGGTACTCCGGCCACAGGTCGCGTCGCTGCTGCTGCTGAGCGGGGGTCAGGTCGTCGTCCAGCGTCCAGCCAGGTGAGGTCGTGCAACCGCTTGCGACAAGAGAAGAACCGCTGCTTGTCCTCACGGGAGGGGAAGGTGAGCAGAACTGGTGGGGGAGCCGCCTTGTCCCGTGAGTGGGGAAGGCGGTGACACCCACGCAGTTGGCTACCTCACCTACCAGGCCCATGAGGGTAAGGAGCTGGTCCTTGAGCTCGTCGGCAAGGGAGGTTGACGTCTCACCTGGCTTCTCAGCATGGGGGAAACGATGCAGCACCACTCGGCACTCGCGGCGAGCGCGGTCGGTGGCCTCCCACATGTCCATGCCGAGTCTATCACGAAAAGTCCACGGGTGGCGGCACTGCCGCGCGCGGCCTGGGGCACGCCATGCAGGTGCAAGGACATATTATCGCTCAGGCTGGGCGGGCTTGGTTGGGGCATGATGCAGATGATACTTGTAACTTTCGTGTAATTATTTTCTAATGAGATTAGCATAGTACTTACTCGACGTGGCATGCCCATGCGCATGACAGTAAGTACTTACTTTATGGCCTGCTGCCCGTATGCGCGATGCAGGGAAAGCCGCGTGAGATCTCACGCTGGGATCATGCTCTCGAGGCGATAACTAGATTGGAGGTGCCCCGTGCCCTGCCATCGGCAGCCGGCAATATAAAATATACCGGGTCCAATATACATGATCACGAACCCATGCATATCACGAGGCTTTAGCCCGTGTTTTTTTACAACGCAATACATCACGTTGTAGGGTTAGAACGCGATGTATCGCGTTGTCACGTGTCTATTAACTAATTAATTAATTGTGTTGTAATCTGACAACTGGCAAACCTATTAAACATGCGATTTTTGGTCTGAAACTTTCAACACAGGTCAGAAACATCTCATAGAATTCAAGAAAAACTCCTGGTATTTTTGGTGTTTTGTTTTTGTGACATGCAGCTCAGTACACAGAAATGCACCACTGAACTTGGTTGGGTGTTTTTGCACGGTACCGCGCGAAGACGACGGCGATGGCGGCAACCTGGCCATGCCGAGTTCCCGCCAGATTTTGTGGTCAGAGATGGTGTTCGACGCGAATGCTAGGGACAGGGGTTTGCTATGTAGGACGTACTTTACGAGTGCCCACGTCGTATTGGGGCGCTGGCTATGTCGCCAAAGCACAGAAGAAGTATAAAACAGACATGATGACGGGTGTCGTCAAGAAGCTGCTGGCCGGTATAGGGGTAGACAGCTTACAAGTGGACGTGTGGAAGGCTTATTTCGCGGCTGACAGGAGCACGGAAAAGCTTACGGAATGGCAGGTCTTGCTGTGGTTAGAGACTGAGAATGAGCAGGAGCAGTGCAATGTGCAGCAGCGGATTCAGGTGATAGAAAACGAATGCGGAACTGGCGATGCCAGCGATGATGATGACGGCACGGGCTAGCTGAGGTGGGGATGGCGAGGAGGATGGAGGTGGTGATGATGAGGATGGAGGTGGCGATGATGTCCAGGAGGAGGATGGCGAGGAGGATGGAGGTGGTGATGATGAGGATGGAGGTGGCGATGATGTCCAGGAGGAGGATCGAGGAGGAGGAGGAGGAGGAGGAGGAGGAGGAGGAGGAGGAGGAGGAGGAGGAGGAGGAGGAGGAGGAGGAGGAGGAGGAGGAGGAGGAGGAGGAGGAGGAGGAGGAGGAGGAGGAGGAGGAGGAGGAGGAGGAGGAGGAGGAGGAGGAGGAGGAGGAGGAGGAGGAGGAGGAGGAGGAGGAGGAGGAGGAGGAGGAGGAGGAGGAGGAGGAGGAGGAGGAGGAGGTGCCAGTGGCGGTGGTGGTGGAGGAGGAGGTGGAGGACGTGCATGCCGACACCTCCTTCCAGTGGCAAAAGGCGTCGTGGGCGCCCTCGCAAATCTGATGAGGAGCGAGCGAAGGTGGCCCGGCCGGCAATCACTGCACCCGACACGAGCGATGACGATCGAGTCTAGTGAGGAAGACACCATGCCGGAGTATGGGGATCCCGAGCTGCAGGCGGACATGGACGAGGCGCCAGTGGCCAGCAATGCACGAGACTGGGTCGTCATGCAAGACAGGCGATCAATGGGACGATCGAGAAGGGCGCCGAGGAAGAGAGTGTGACCATCGACGTGCACCCCTGCAACCGGCCATGCAGCCAAGGTGCAGCACCTGCCCCGGAATTATAAGGACATGGATGCCCTCGGGTGGTTTCATCTGATATGGGAACGCGAGGATTGAGTGGGACAAGATTGCAGAGGCGACCAACGCCTATATATTGAAAGCAAGCAGATGCCTTAGTAACAACGTAGGGGACATCATCGCCCATGAGGTGGGCGTGTTTTTCGCGCTCCTTGTTGCAAAGGCGTGCATTCCGCTATCCAACGAGGGTGACTACTGGTCAGGGAAGACCCACGGTGCAGTCCAGTTTCCTGGCTGGTCAGGCTTCATGTCCAAGGCGCGGTTCTACAAGATCAAGCACAACCTGCATTTCCGCCGCCACGACGAGCGCCCTGCCGACCACAGCTCTCGGGAGGGCAAGCTGTACTTTTGCGAGCACCTCCAGAGGAGATGATGAACAACAACATCAAGAATTACTTTGTGCCGGGGTCTTCAGTCGCCATCGATGAGTCGAGGATTGCCGTATCCGCAACCAGATGTGCAACATCCGGGTCAATGGCCCCAGCAAGCCCTGGCCACTCCTACCACATTCGGATATGGAGGCTCTGCGACTTCGAGACCAAGATTCCCTACCACAGCCAGACCTTCGACAGGATCAAGGGAGATGGCGGCATATGCGGACCATCGTCAAGACGCTGTACATGTCGGAGACGCTGCCCAGCCCAGGGGATACTGAGATGGCGATCCACCGCCTCTACACGACTGTGGACACCATGGACGACCTGCATGAGATGGGCCGGGATCACTGCAGTGGGCGCTGTCATGACGTGCCGGGCCAGGAAGTGTGAGCTGGCCAAGGTCAAGCAGCTCATGGGCAGCAAGCCCCCGCGGGGCAACTATGTAGTGGGTGGCTGCCGTGCACCAGCCAACCGGGAAGGCCCTCACCATGTGGCAAGACCGCCAAGCTGTCACCTGCCTTACCACAGGCATCCTCCCACGCAGCGTGACCATCGGCAGGAGGAAGCTGGGGAAGGGCACGGGGGGGGCACGGCCGGGAGGAGGTAGTTAATGCACTCGTGCAAATGGATGCGAACGTGTGTTGGATTATGCAATGGCTGGCATAATATCAACCCATGCAAGCTTGCCAAGCTGGATTGCATGGGCACGTAGGTTAGGGCAACCTAGCTATCCTGCACTAGTGCTAACCAATGAGGTGCTGGCTCCGTCCAGCTAGATCTACTCCAGCTAGGACTGATACGAGGCCCGCAGGCAACGACTGCCTAACAGCACTACGTGGACGATCCTGGACCTCCCCTAGGACCTCCGTACAGGACTAGCACTGCAACCACCTTGTGGTCTGCATCACAGCTCATAAACCCTACCACGTGAATACCCACGTGCGTGTGCACTACATATCTCAGTGCTAATATCTAGCACCCACGTGCCCATCATGGCACGTGCGGATCTAAATCCTAGTAGAGATATGTCCAGTGTACTACACTACCGTCCATGTCCGTATCCCACTTGGGAGACGGGGACAACGCCACGTGTACTGATAGTCTAGGCCTGAAGCCCTAGAATAACTCCCATTATTACTTTTCTTTGGGGAGTGAGGGGAAGACTCTTCCCACAACCCACTCATATGCCAACCACTACTGATAAGCAAGGTTCCCCACAGGGACAACCAGGACACTGAAAGAGATGCATTTATAAAAGCGCCCATAGCTCCTCCGTGTTGGATACAACATCCCACTGGTTGGGTGCCTGTGTTGGGAAAAACCATTGCCAGAAAAATATGACCACACGTTTTATTGACAAAGAACAAGCCATCAATAAAGGAGGACCCTTCTGACCTCAAGCTTTAATGACGCAAAGAGAGTCTTACGGGTGGGACACTTCAGACCCTGCCACCCCATGACCACCCTCCTATCTGGTGCTAATAGCCCTAGGCTGAGGCACTTCACCCTCTGCCATTATATGGGTTCATCAGCGTGTATAGGACTCTGTACTGAGGCCCTGCAGCCTGTGGCACTTTTGTGAGTGCATCTGCTGCATTGTCAGGGTCTCGGATGTGAGTCTTGGACTCCAGATAGGTACACTCCTGCTTGAGGACAATCCAGTCCAAATCGGTGTGCACAGCCAAGGGGTTGTCCAGGAAAGAGAGAAGGGATTGACTGTCAGTCAGCAGATGGGATTTGACACCAGCATAACTACCAGCCTGATGCTGCAACCACACCAGCAGATGGTTCAAGTACCTGGCATGCAACACAGCTGAGACCACAGCACGGCATTCTGCTACATTGCTGCTGACTGCCTTGCGCTTGTGGAGTCTGCTGAACCAGGAAACCAAAGATTGCTTGCCAGTGGGGTTAGACAACATAAAGAGACCTGCCTCTCTGGCTTGTACCTTAGTGACTACCCGTGACTCCATGGAACTGTCCATCATGCATGTGATGTGGATGGGTTGGAACAGATCCAAGCATGAAGAATAAGGGGAGGGCCATCATGTAACACCTGTTTAATAGCCCTAGACCCTACCTCCATGAGGACATCATCATCCACTCTGCTGACCACTGCCAGGTGAGGAGCACAAGTGGCACACAGCCAACCTAGCTTACCCCTAATAGTGGGACAGAGATCAGGAGTGATGTCAGAGGGAAGAACATCTTTGCAAGACATGACATACTCAGGGGATGCTTTGAGAGAACACACCCACTCCTTCTGCTCCTTAAACAGGTTCAGAATGATGCCACAGAACTTGACAGGATCTTTCCCCAGCTCCAGCTGCTTGCCTAATTCAAAGCTAGCAGACACTTGAGCAATGAAATCCTCCACAGCTGCCCTGGGACCAGTAATGAGCTGATCATCCCCATGCCACACAAACATCATCATACCAGCAGGATGAGGGATGGTGAAGAAACAAGGGTCAATATCATCATACTGGGCCCCCAGCTTCAGGAAGACCTCTTGGGCAGACAGCCTAAAAATTTTAGGTGCTGACTGAAGCCCTTCTACCCCCAAGTTAGGCCTTAGATGAGGTTCCTTGATGTCCCCAGACCAGACTTTGGGAGTGTTTACCACATAGACTTGACCCCTCCACACCTTTTGGGCTATGTCAGGGTTGCCTTTAAGGAAGGCTCGTTTAATGTCAGTGGCTTTACACACGTAGTCCTTACCAGCATTCAGATGGTGAAGGAAAGTGGCCAACAGGACCTTAAGAGACGTCTGCTGAATACCAGGGGTATACAGTTCAGCCTCTGTTAGCTCAGTGGAGCCCCTGAACTCCGTGACACAAGGTCTGGCATGAAAAATGGGAGGTGTCCCATCTGCCTGGGGTTTATGCTTGCAGACAAACTTCAGTCTGAGCTTTCTGGCCCCTTGTGGCAGTGCCTCAATCGGTGTTACAGGTGGTACCTGGGACTTGCTACGTGGATCAGGACAAACCCATTCCTCTCTAGCCCTGTTAAAGGCTTCCATCCATTTCAGAAAACCAATCTGCGTTTGACAGTCTTTGACCACATCATCATAGGACAAGGGAGACATGGACGCTATGTCCCATCTACCAAGCCCAAACGCAGAGGGGTGTAGCTTCTGAGAATGAATGAGGGAATCAACACAGGGTTCCTGACCTGGGAGGTATTTTATGTTGACAGCATTGATGGCTGCTTCCAGGCCATCACTGATCTGTGTTAAAGGAATTTTAAAATGGTCCAGGGTGACCTGCCCCACCCCAGTCACACTCAACCTCCCAGCTGAGATGACTACTCCAGGGTATGAGACAAATGGTTCCCCCAGCAGTGCATTCCCCTTGTAGCCCTCTACTACCTGGAAGGGAGTGGGCACACCCAGAATGGGAATTAGCACTTGGCCTTTGACTGCCATTTTTGTTTTGCCTGAAAAATCTGACACTCTAGCCCAGGGCGAGCGTTGCAGACTTAGGCCAGATACAGCTTGTGCACTGATGATGCTCACCTGTGCCTGTGTGTCTACTGCCAGAATACTGGGATCCTGGTTAGATTCACCCACAGCATTGACTTGTGCTGCACCTGCTGCCATTTGTGCCTTGGCAGTGTGTGCTCTATGTAGAGCTTTTAGAGCCTCAGCAAATTTATTCCTGGGGACAACAGGATCTGCTGCTACGTGTGGCTGTTCCTGAGATGAGGGAGGAGCGACCTGCTGCTCATCCAGTGCACGTTCCTCCTGCCCAGTTGGACCATTGGGCTGTGGTGGGGCTGCACCACTGAGGAACACAGGAGCGTCTATGGTTGTGTTGCTTGCATCAGCTATGTCCCTGGCCAATTCACTGGGTGAGACCAACCCACCAGACTGAGGCTCTGAATCCATGTCCAAGAATTCTACCCCTGACACGTCTGCCAAAGGAGGGTAATAAAGCTTCAGTCTATGCTTGCCAACCATTCGCTCTCTGTGATGCTGAATAGTCACCGTGTCACCTGTTTCTGACAACCTGATGATTTCAGCTGGACCATGCCATCTACCAGAGTGGGCTTTGTTCCCTTCCCCTCCCTATAGTAGAGTACCTGATCCCCCACTTCAAACACAGGCCTGGCATTACTTTTATCCTTTTTTGCCAGCAACTTGGCCAAGTGTTGCCTTTGCGTGTTGTAGTGGTCTAGTACCTCCTGAGAGTAGCTACCTGATTGCAGGCCAATTGATGTGATTTCACCAAAAGGAGAAGACATGAGGGGTTTGGTGTTCAGAGTTCTGCACACCTCAGCTGCCCACGCTGTCCTATCAGCATAGCTCCCAGACTCTGCTGTCCTGGACTCATTTTTCTTTATGAGGTCCCTGATAGCACGCATGGTACGTTCAATCATCCCCTGGCGTTCATGATCTTGAGCCCCAGCAATGTCTATCTTGGGCAGATCAGGATAATCTTGTATCCACGTGAACTGCTGATCCAGCATTAGTTTTTCCTGAGGATGATACCGTGCTAGTGCAATCAGCAGGGCTCTGTGCAGTTGTTCATTGGCCATGCCTGGCAAGGGTTCTATCACCACAAACCTAGACCAGGCATCTTTTAGGACCAAGTAATACACCGTGTCCTTCACCAGGTGTATCACATCCCCTACTAGCTTTCCTCTAGCCAGTGGTGGGGTGGCCACATGCCATCTCTTGGGTTTAGGTGCATGCAGTTGGCACGCTTCACAGTGCTTCCTGACATGCCTGCACATCTGTTCCAGGTCACGGCCATCAATTTTATTGGCCAGCCTTTCTGCCACTGCCTCATGCCCCATTGCCTTGTGTAGCTGCTGGGCTAACCTGGCATAGGATATAACCTTATCTGCTGCTGCATCTAAGGAGGCTATAGTGGGATCTTGGGCCACCTGTGCTAACGTCATGTCATAAGCCAGGTCCCAATCCACGTCCTCACTGTCAGGCAATACAGAGCAAATAGAGGGTACACGGCCATTAAGAAACCAGGGTACAGGAGACTTACAGTCGTCCTGAGTGCTGGCTTGTTTTGGGGTGCGCCCCGTCGAGGCTCCCTTCCTGGGCTTGTTGCAGCGTCCCCCTGCAGGTAACGGGTGGCGGGGCTCCCAGCAACCTGGGCACACATCCACATCAGATCCAAGTTCGGGTTTGCCCTTCCAGCAATCATCCCTCTCATGCCCCTTGCATGAGCACCTGGTGCAGTACAGGGTGGAGTCGTGAGGCTTACCTTTTTGACTAGGCCCCTGAGAGGGCCCTGCCTTACTGCCTGTGTTCCCCTTTCCCCCCTTGTCTGATTTCCCTGCTGCTTGGATGACCCCCCTGCCTTCTTACCTTGCTGGGGACCCTTGAACACCGCCTTGACCTGAGCTACCACCTCCTTGATGAGCTTCTTCCTGCTAGGCCCTGCACCGTCCTGACTACCCCCCCCTTGGACTTTGTTAACCTTGGGTTCCTTGACAGTGGAGAAGGGTTCTAGGCTCTGCTGAATGAACAACATGGCCCCCCTAAAATCATCCCACTTGTCTTTAAGGCCAGCCAGCAGAACTGCATTGGTGTTCTTGTCTAACTCGGCTTTGGTGAGCCACTGATGGATCAGGTACTTAGAGTTGAGCTTCTTCAACTCCTCGTCCCTGTCTATGTACAGGACATACTGTTTGTTGTCCCGTACGTAGTCAGACTTGTTGACTTTGTATGAAGCCAACCATGTGAACCCCTTGAGAGCCTGCAGGTGTTCCCCCTTGGTCAACAGCCCTTTTAGGTCTGCTATGAATTCTGTGAAGATTTGCACCTCATCTGCCCCAGGCGTGCTTGCCCTCCTCTCATACATCTGCACCATTTGTTTTATGCTAGGTGCAGATTGGTGGATCGTGTTAGACACCCTAAGAGCAGGAAACCAATCACGGATATTATCATGGGACCATGAGTGTTCTATCTTGAAAAGAAACTCAAGTGCATCCTCTTGCACAAACCCCTCAGCTAGACCTGGGAAGGTAATCCTATCTTCCCTACGGGATGCATCAAACCTGGGTCGCTGTGTTACAGCGACAGTCGCTTGTGGTTGAGGTTGCTGCTGCTGCTGCTGCTGCTGCGGTTGCTGTTGCTGTTGCTGCCGCGGCTGCTGCTGCTGCTGCTGCTGCTGTGGCTGCTGCTGCTGCTGGGTTGTCGCTCCAGCGTTGCTGCCGCCCGCCATACCCCCGGTGCTTGCTGGTGCCCCTCCCCCTGGTGCTCCCCCGTCCTTCCCCTCGTCACCATCCTCCTCTGGATGCGACCGCTTGGATGTAGACGATGGTCCATGTGCACCCCTCCTGCCACTTTCCTTGGCGGACCCGCTTGGCGGCCCTCAGCAGTTGCTCGATTGCCTCTGCTGCCCGCGCCCGCTTGGTCGGGTTGGCCTCCGCTGCGTCCAGCTCCTGGTGGAGTAGTGCAGCGATGCGGTCCAGCTCCAGGTCCGTGTCGGTCTGCATGGTGTGTTTGGGTGTGGGGGGTGGGGGGTGGGGTGTGTCTGCGCCAGCGCGAACACGCTCACGCGCGTTTAACAAGGCCGTTCCTCGCTGGGCCCTTGCTGGCTGTGGGGTACGCATGAAGTCCAATACAGCGTCCTCAGGCAGCGGCTCATGTGGCGCAAGACCACGCTCAAACCGGATTGCGTCTCCGAATTCTCCCTGCAGAGCCCAGGTCCTGGCCGCCTCCTGATACCTGCGCAGAGCCCGCTCCTCCTTGCGCATGCGCCTGTCTAGGGCACGTGCATTACGCCGGCTCTTCCTCGCCAGCCGGCCTCCTGCTCACGCCTCGCCGGGCCCACCATCGTTGCCAGTGTCGCCTCTGACCTCTTCATCGCTGCGTCCAGCCGCGCCTGGTGACGCCGGGTCTTCTCCGCTGCGTCGTGCGCCTTCGCACGGAGTCGCTTCATCTCCCGATGCTGCGCCTCCCTGGCTGCGCGCTCCCTAGCCAAACTGTTCTCCGCCATGGACCGCACCATTGCCCTCTTGGCCTTCCGCTGGCAATGCCTGGCGTACTCTATCTTGGCCAGACGCTCTGCCTCAACCATGGCCGGGTCCATCAAAACCAGCTCCTCTCCCCGCGCTCCTGGCTGCATCTCCACCGACGAGTCGGTCTCCTGCAGCACATCTCCAGCCATGCGCCTAAAGGAGCGCGCTGTGCGCCTGTGCGCAAAGGTGTAAAGCTCGTTCTTCTTGCGGAGAACGTATGGGGGCGCCTCTCGCGCGCCTGTCGGCCCCGCGCGCAGACCCGCCCTCGCCACTCGATCCCGCTCCAGCTGCCGCTCCGCGAGCTCCCGGGCTATTCTGTCAATCTCCGTCTCCGCCCGCAGCTGAGCCTCGCGCTGAGCCTCCAGCTCGCGCTGCTGCTCCAGCTCCTTGCGGAGCTGGGCCTCCTGCCGAATGCGCTCTGCTTCTCGGCGGAGCAGCTCCTCGCGTTTCTCCCTATCCTCCGGCAACTCGAGATCCACGAGGTCCTCGTCCTCGTCGTAGCCATCTGACGGGATGTCCCCCAATACCGGCACCACCCTCCCCGGCCCCGTGACCAGCTCGGGGGCCGTGGGCTGCCCTTCCGCCGGTGGTGCATTGGGACGCCATACATTGTATAGCGGCGGCCTTGCCGCCAACTGATCCAGGAACCGCGGGTCCTCGTCCGAAGACGAGCGACCACTGCCGGCATCGCTGCCAGCGTGATCATCCCTCCCCTGCCGGCCCCGCACTGCCGCCCGGTAGTCCAAATCTTCGGACGATGGGGACAGGCTTGACTCCGAAGAGCCCTCACGATCAGAAACGTTCGACATTTTGGAATGATAGAGATGAAAACTGTGAGAGTTTTATAAATGCAAGTTAATGCACTCGTGCAAATGGATGCGAACGTGTGTTGGATTATGCAATGGCTGGCATAATATCAACCCATGCAAGCTTGCCAAGCTGGATTGCATGGGCACGTAGGTTAGGGCAACCTAGCTATCCTGCACTAGTGCTAACCAATGAGGTGCTGGCTCCGTCCAGCTAGATCTACTCCAGCTAGGACTGATACGAGGCCCGCAGGCAACGACTGCCTAACAGCACTACGTGGACGATCCTGGACCTCCCCTAGGACCTCCGTACAGGACTAGCACTGCAACCACCTTGTGGTCTGCATCACAGCTCATAAACCCTACCACGTGAATACCCACGTGCGTGTGCACTACATATCTCAGTGCTAATATCTAGCACCCACGTGCCCATCATGGCACGTGCGGATCTAAATCCTAGTAGAGATATGTCCAGTGTACTACACTACCGTCCATGTCCGTATCCCACTTGGGAGACGGGGACAACGCCACGTGTACTGATAGTCTAGGCCTGAAGCCCTAGAATAACTGAGGTGCCCTGCCCCGAGGCCATTCTGCGGTACAATTAACCGCATCTATGCAAGTGAGTGGACCAGTTTGACTTCCTGCTGACGGGCACGTGGGACATCGAGGGGCGGACCATCTTCCACAAGTGGTACTGCAGCTGGGCCTTGGGCCTCTTCTCCACGATCATGCGCATGGCATACTGCCTGCAGAAGCTGGCTCTTGGCAAGGACGCCATGGACCACAAGGTGTTCATTCTGGCCTTCCACACGCAGCTGCTCAAGAATGCATTTGACGGCACCCCCCGGCTTCGCGGCATGGCCGTTCCCAGCATCAGCAAGGGGCGTGCTGGGCGCCACTCTGGCACTCACGAGGTTGGCTCCCTAGCGCCGCGCGACCTCAACCTGCCCACATCCCATTCTGGCATGGTGTGCGTGGTGTGCCGGGTGCGGTCGATGAAGGCCTGCTCACTGGCCAACACAGACCCACCCAAGCAGGGGGCGCGCGCCCGCACCTGGTGCAAGTTGTGCGACCTGGCCATGTGCTCGCCAGACTGCTTCAACGACTTCCACAACCCGCTCATCAAGCTCCCCTATACATAGACATGGCCCCCGTGGCCAAGAAGCTCCTGGTGGGCGTGATGCTCACCAGCATGCACCAGGACGGGGGGCCGCAAGGAATACAAGAAGAAGGCGCAGTGCTAGGCGCTAGGCGCTACTAGGCTACGGCAGGCGCTGGGGATTAATAGTGATGGTGTCAGCATGCTTGTATGCATACAATAGAGTGTGCTCCCATCGTGTATTTCACGTGTATAGTATCATGTTGACGCACGCTATACTTGCAATCATGGTGCTTCCATGGCCTTATTATAGGCCCCCCACCCCATATGTGGCATGTCGTGATAAGTAGCAGGTGCTTCCTTCTGCGTTGTACTGCGTTGTAATTGTGATGCATAGGAAAAATATCTGCAGCTAGTGGCCAAAAGGGCCTGGCTTTTGTTTCACAGACTCTACATATGTTGCACATAGAGTTGTATGAGAGTGAATGCCACGAATTCCGCCATGGTTCTTGCAGGAAGTTGCCTTTATTAATAACAGGAAACACAGACGTAAGTCACGTCACTTCCAAGACTGCACGCAGCACAGACGACAGGGTCGCAGTGCCAAGAGAACGTGCACGCAAGAACTAGCGTCCCGGTGCGACCAAGTCACACATATAGGTTGTTAGGGACGCGTCCAAGTATTCAGCTGCACTGTCACAGCTGAACTGTCAATCAATTGATTACACAGACTCTGGCACGCCTTTGGCGCGGAGATCTATCAATTGTCCATACGGCTAGTCCTGTGGACCTATCCGTACACTACTCAACATCAATTGTCTCATAGGTCCTGGCGCGCTACAGCGCGCCTACCTATCAATTGACCATCAAGTCCTGTACAAGTCCTGTCAACGTCCTGCGGACTATCAAAGTGACACTTGTACATCCTGTGTCCGTACGCGCCCACAGTGGCGCGCCGGGTACTGTCGGCACAGCCTAGGAAACGTCATAACTTTTACGTTCCTTAACCAAATGAGGCGTTCAAGGTGCCGCTGGAAAGAGCGTAACAATCTCTATCCATCTAACGTAAATCCTTTACGTTAACTCCAATCCCTTCTTTTCTTTAGGGATCACATCCCCTGCCAGGGACCCTTGAAGTAGCTTGAAATGTCCTTCACTCCAGCTTGAAGCTTGAACAGATGTCTTTAATGGCCATTGCCATTCCCCCAGCCTTTTCTTTTAAGGAACTGGAAAAGAAACAGATCTGCCACAGGGAAAACCATTCCATGAGAAATGGATAAAACCTATGGAAGTGGCATTACAGAGTACCACCAGATATTAGAACACACAAAATTAAATACATACAGGTTAATTCTATGAGGTCTTCTCCAGGAATTAATCCCATCACCTCGGTAGAGCCTCCAGTACAATGACCTTCTGGCGGTGAGTTACATTAATCCCAGATACTAATCCCATAAAACCCAGTACATATTCAATATAAGTACAATAAATCCATGACAATTAAAATACCACTTGACAAAGTAAGGCGTATTACAATAGTTTGCCTGTCATTCTCTCAACAGGGGTCTATTGGCGCCCGTCTTACGGCGCCCGTCTACTTGCCAGATGGTAAACTGCCACAGCAAACAAATGACAAAATGAAACACATAGGCAACAATTAAATCCTGCCCTGGGGAACTAGGGAAGTCTGAACAGGCAAACACCTGAACAGGCCAGCTTGTAGAAACATAATACCAGGGAATCGAACCCCGCCCTATAAACCCCAGAATAAAGGTTCCCAGACCATTGTGAGAAGTATGTACAAATATACATTTCTTTTAAAATAGAATACATGGTCTGTAATGGACCTGTCAACCTTGTGTAGTCAACAGCATGAACCCCAGCCAAAACCTGGCTGTATCCTGATTAAAATCAGAGTGAGTGTACCATGGTCCATGAGCCTTAGTACAGACTAAAATACAGGTATTATGCCAGTCACAATGCTGACACTACCACACAATCTGCTCTCCAATGCCCTATAACCAGGCACCAGCTTAGACAGCTTGCTGAGATGGGTCCATCAGAGACTGAAGAACCTTGTATTGCACTGCTGCCTTCTGCACTAGCTTGGTCAAAGCATCAGCAGGATTGTCAACCCCAGGGATATGCTCAATATTGGCCAAGGAGGACAACTCCTTAAGAAGGAGATAATCCAAGTCCCTACTTCTGGCCATCTGCCTGTGCACAAACTGCACCATCCCCATGGAGTCTGTTTTTAGAAGAGTGGTAACCTGAAGTGGCCAAGGAGTGTTAGAAGTCATCTGATGAAGCAACTCCTTCAGATAAAGGCTTGTGTGAATGCCTTCACAAATAGCCCTGCATTCTGCCACATCACTGCTGACAGCCACCCGTTTGTGCAGGCGACTAAACCAGCTCACCAAACTCCCCAGGCCTTCCTGTCTGAGCACAAAGAGCCCTGCAGCCCTGCCCCTGACCTTGGAGACCTGCCTGCTGTCCATTGAGCTATCCACATACAGCTCCATGCAAATGGGTTGTGATAAATCCACTGCAGACAACAGAATGCCAGATGAAGCCCTGACCTGATCAGCCACCTTGGCAGACCCTAGCTCCACCAGCATGTCATCAGGCAACCTGGCTATGACCATAAGGTCTGGCCTGGAAATGCCTGCCACCCAAGCAACCATGCCCCTCACCATGGGACACAGTGCCTGTGTGATGGTTGGAGGAAGCTTGCTAATGAGGGTCTCTTGATAATCATTGCCCCCCACCAGCAGCATACGCCACTCCCCCCTTCTTCACCAGTGTGGCCTCCATGCCCACAAACAGCAGAGGCTCATTCTCCACCTGCCATTGCTCCCTACCCAGAGGAAACTTGGACTTAATGATGGAGATCAGCTCCTTAAGCCACGACGTGGGAGCTATCAGATGTAGGTCATCCCCGTGCAGCGAAGCATACACTGGCAGGCCTTCCCATTGCCCCAGAAACAGACAGGGGTCTACAGGAGAGACCTTCAAGTTGCAATGCTCCTTCAGGAAACGGTTGAGAGTCTCCCTCCAGATTATTGGACTTGACCTCAGGCCCTCCAGGCCCTTGAGGATTTTAAGGAACTCCGTGTGGATGTCCCTTTTCCATACAGCAGGCACCCTAACATAGAAAGGCGTCTTGCCCTCCCACTTTTCCTGTGCCACATCTGCATCCCCTCC
Organism: Mesostigma viride; assembly: GCA_009746045.1. Classification (NCBI taxonomy): domain Eukaryota; kingdom Viridiplantae; phylum Streptophyta; class Mesostigmatophyceae; order Mesostigmatales; family Mesostigmataceae; genus Mesostigma; species Mesostigma viride. The sequence continues at coordinate 277,740 of RPFO01000692.1, read as the reverse complement.
AGAAATGCCCTCTTGAAGTCTACCACCACTGAGCCATAGTCCAAGCCCTTGTTGAGAAGGCCTAGAAATACACACAGCAGCAGCCTCCAAGTGTCATGCAACATGCCAGGGGTATACAACTCCTCAGCAGTGCACTCACCAGTACCCTTGAACTCATTCAGCACTGGCCTGACATGTGGTACCTTGACCCCGTCCACCTCCTTCATCTTGATGACAAACTTGAGCTTGAGTAGACGTCGTGCAGGAGGCAGGTCATTGACAGGTTCCACGCATTTCTTGGAGATCCAGTCCTCCCCAGATTTAATCAGACCCAGTGTGACCTGGGGACACATAATGGGAGAGGACATGAGCTTCACCAGGCCTTGGTAGTTGATAGGGCTGTGTCCAGCAAGTGAGTGAGGACCAATGCCCAAACTGCTTGGATGACTAGCAGCTGGCAATATGAGGTCATCAACCAAGGGCTCCTGCCCCTGGCACACTTGCACACGCTTAACCGTCCTGGTTACTGCACGTGATAGGTGAGTGGTCCTGAAATTAATCAGTGGGACCTGACCAGCCCCTTCCTTAGTCAGGAGAGAGGACGTGATCACTACCCCATCCTGGCATAGGAAATTCTGCCCCAGAAGAGCAGGTCCTTGATAGCCCTCCAAGACACAAAAAGCAGTGTCCTGTCCAAGGATAGGAATGAATACCTCACCCAGTACCTTCACGTGTACCCCGCCACTGAAGTCAGACACAAACTGATAGCTGGGTTCAGACATGCTGTACCCTGCTGCAGCCCTGGTCCCAATGATGGAAACCTGAGAATTAGTGTCTACCTCTAAGGCAGTGTCCAGCCCCAGATTGCCATGCCACCTGAGCTTGGCTACCTTGGGCTGCTTCTTGGCTCTTTGTAGAGCCCCAATCAATCCAGCCAAACTTGTCCCCCTGGGCTTGGTTAGTGCCTTGGGCTTGACAGTTGACTCCCCAGCTGTTGACCTTGCAGCCTGTTCAACAAGTACCTCTGCAACCTGGCCAGGGCTGACAGATTCCCCTGCAACAGATGTGGTCGTTGCGTCAGTGATGTCACCTGGGACCTGAAAATCCTGCAGATCCTGTGAGCCTTGTGCCTGACTGCCCTCATTCATCAGGTTAGGCTTGACATATGACCAACTCAGCCGGTGCACATGCTTTGGTTCGTCCTCCATGCTGACCAAGCATGCGTGGCTAGCTTCATCAACCTGGGTAACCACCCCAGGACTCCAGCTACCACGTTTGCCATAAAGGCTAGGTTCCTTCCAAGCTAGGACCTTCTGACCCACTTGTGGCTCCAGCATCTTCCAACCCCGGTCCTTCTCCCTCAGCTTGGCAAAGGTGACATGTGCAGCATGTTTCCAGCCCTCCAGCACATGTGGTGGGCACAGGCCATGATATAGACCCATTGGGCTGACAGCAACTCCATCATAGTAGAAGTTAACCCTGCTGTTCAGCTGCTGCTCCACGTTCCTCAGCCATGCACTCCTGACAAGTGCAGGTGCAGACAAGGGTACCCAGTCTTCAGAGATGATCAATTTCTTGACCTCCTGGATTGCCCTCTCGATAGCACCCTGCTGCCCATGAGCCTCCCTAGGTGTAACCAGCAACTCAGGAAGGGTAGGATCACCCTTGAGATGCTGAAACTGCATGTCCACCTGGATCCTTGTGGTAGGAAACTTGGCTCTTACATTCTGCAGGGCAGCCAGCAAGTACCTGTTCTTCATAGAAGGTAAATGCTCTAGCACCTTGTATTTCGTGTACCTGTCCACGCACACCAACAGTTGCATGCCCCTGATGTGTTGGATATCACACTGCAGATCACCAATGCTCTGAGGTAGAGCTTTGGCATGTGATTTCCTGGGCTTGTTGGAGGACAACTGGCACTTACACCGTGAGGCAGCTTGCTGACACGCCTTAAGAAGGGGTGCCCTGCCCATACGGAAGGCAAAGTTGTTTGACAGAGAAGTGGCATGCCCAAACATGTTGTGGATTCGGGCACCCAACTCCTGGTACACAGAGGAAGCAGTCCCTGGCACAGTCAGGACTGTGCTGTCAGGTTGTCCAGCATCACCATGCTGACTTCCATCCTGTTCTGACTCAGAGCCTGAGTCACCCTGCTCATGCCCAACACCTGGACCGCCAGCAGGGACCACATGCATACCACCAGAGGCCTTCACACCCCTCTGTGGTTGTACATTGGTTTCTCTCAAAATGAGAGGTCCACCCTCGTGCCCAGCACGAGGATGCATGGGGTCAGACATTCTTACAGCTGCATCAGCTGTCAAGGACGTCTTCATAGGAACCTGTACCTCTCCAGGTGACCTGGGGCCACCTGAACCTGGAGATCACCCTCTTGTTGCCCAGATATAAAATCTGCATTGGAGCACCTGGCCTCCCCCTGGGTGAATTAAGGTGTGTAGGGGTTGCCTCAGACAGTCACTGCTCCTTGTTGTCTTCTTGCTGACTGCCCTTTGAAGGCTGGCCTGCCTGGGACTTGTTGTTGTTCTTCTTGTTGTTGTTGTTATTCTTGTTGCTGCCCTGGCCCTGGGACTTCTTGAAGCTGGGACACTCCTTCTTGATGTGCCCCCACCCCTTGCACAGGTAGCATTGTATCTTTGACTTGCCCTGGCCACTCCCCCGTTGTCAGACGCGTTGCCCTGCTTGGGCTGACCACCCACCCGCCTGAACACCGACTTGGAGTGTGACCTCCTGTCAGAGTCAGGTGAATGATCGCCCTTGCGCTTGTTATGGTTGCCCCTCGCCCTCCTTGGCTTCTGTCAGCCTCAGACGTCTTGGAGCCCCCTGGGTACGCCCACCTGCCTGGGTAGCCTTCACTGCTGGCACTCCACCCTCAAACAGCTCCTCTGCCTCGAGTGCTTGTTTGATTATGACCTTGTAGGCCTTGAGGGTTGAGTGTGGAGCACACATGACCTTTAAGGAGCCACGTGTCGCCTTATCCAGCCCAGAAACCTTGAGCCAGTTGGTCAGGGCTATGTTATCAGCAACATTAAAGCCGTGAGCCCTGCCCTCCTCAACCATTTTACAATAGTTGAGGAAGTTCTGGATCAGGTCCCCCTTGACCTCCCACCCCTGGTATTTATCCTGCCAATGGATCCCCACTTTCTTCCTCTGATCCTCTAGCAGCTCCTTTAACTCTGCCACGTAGCTGGACCAGGCCTTGTTGGCCTTCTTACACTCTCTAGTGAGGTCCTTTATCTGATCTGTACACTTGCCAAAAGTCTGGCTACCTATCCAGATCTGGTAATAGTTTGTACCACCGTACAAACTTGGAAACCCCTCTAGCCCCTCCACAAACTCCTCAGCCTGCTTGGGCTTGTGTCTGACGTGACAGGTTGCAGTTGATTCACAATAAGCAAACCCTGGGTAGTGAGATCATAACCAAGAACAGCTTGTGCATTATTATTATTGTGATGAAGGTTGGTAATCTCTCCGGTAACCCCACGTCATCTACGTGAGCGGTCCACTACCAGCACCACCATTATTCCCACTGGCTGGGGCACCTTTGCTACGGCGCCCGTCTGCCATTCTGCACTACAAGCTATTCAAAAACACCTCAGCAAAGCAGCAGAAAAGTATGTACAAAAATTGTCGCAACTGCCGCCTGCGCCGGTGTCGCTCCGCCCCCGCGAATCGCCGTTGAAAATTCGACAAAATGTCGACGAGTACTGGAAAGAAAATTGGCCGACTAGTAGTCAAGGCCCCTGAAGTCGCAGTACGTGTATGCGAACTCACGATCCTCCATATCCAGCTCTGGACCTGCACCGGTATGTATTAAAACCGGTGTGCTCCCCGCCGCGTAAGTTGCGATGCGCCGACGCGCGACGAGGCGCAGAGGATGTGTAAAGATCGTCAACAATTCCCACCCCGCGGGAATCCACTCTCGCAGAGATGCGAGAAATGCCACCAGGTTAATTAAAACCTGGCGTTCGCGACTGCGTACGCCGCGTGAGCAGCGATAGCAACGCGAGATCTTGAAATAAATTTGTCGACACCGCCGGCGCGCCCCCCGTGCGTAGCGATGCCCAGTTTTGTAAGTTTCTCTGGTAACCGGTGAGTGAAGAGATGGCGTTGTCCAACTCCTCAATGGCAGTGGTGACTTCGGTCACCGACCGCAAACCTCCCCGCACCTGGACCGTAAATGTCGATAAAATGTTGCGAATCTGGTCCAACAGTGCGCGTATAGCCGGCACCAGTGCTGGCAAATCGGGGTCCTCGGGGTTATCCCCGAGCAATGGAGCTGCGCGCTGCTGACGATGAAGTTCGTCGAGCGATCGTGACTTCGTCGAGCAATTGCTGCCACGACGGCGCAGTCGGTCTTGAAAGGATCAGCCGGCGGAGCGGCTATTTCCTCATCGCCGGGAATCCGGAATTCTTCAGAATTTGGCATATTTGGAACGAGGTGTAATACGAGTTGTATGAGAGTGAATGCCACGAATTCCGCCATGGTTCTTGCAGGAAGTTGCCTTTATTAATAACAGGAAACACAGACGTAAGTCACGTCACTTCCAAGACTGCACGCAGCACAGACGACAGGGTCGCAGTGCCAAGAGAACGTGCACGCAAGAACTAGCGTCCCGGTGCGACCAAGTCACACATATAGGTTGTTAGGGACGCGTCCAAGTATTCAGCTGCACTGTCACAGCTGAACTGTCAATCAATTGATTACACAGACTCTGGCACGCCTTTGGCGCGGAGATCTATCAATTGTCCATACGGCTAGTCCTGTGGACCTATCCGTACACTACTCAACATCAATTGTCTCATAGGTCCTGGCGCGCTACAGCGCGCCTACCTATCAATTGACCATCAAGTCCTGTACAAGTCCTGTCAACGTCCTGCGGACTATCAAAGTGACACTTGTACATCCTGTGTCCGTACGCGCCCACAGTGGCGCGCCGGGTACTGTCGGCACAGCCTAGGAAACGTCATAACTTTTACGTTCCTTAACCAAATGAGGCGTTCAAGGTGCCGCTGGAAAGAGCGTAACAATCTCTATCCATCTAACGTAAATCCTTTACGTTAACTCATAGCTCAGGCAAAAGGCCAGAATTTTTACTTTATTAATTTCTGAATAAACACGTCGCTTGCCACCTAGGGTCAAGAAATCGCGGTCATGACCAGACCCCCCTGTATTCATAGCACTGTATCTCTCTATATGGAATAGGAATTTGGTAGGTCTGAGTAGCTAAGAAAAAACTTAGATTTACGGGCTTTCAGGAAAGTATATACATGACCATGAAAAAAAAATTCCTTAGGTGCTATACGCGTTCTAAAAAAAGCTTACAACGATATATCGCGTTCTAATTTAAAAAGCACGGGTTAGACCCTGTTGGATAGGAGACCCCCGGCCGGGCACCATGGGCGCTCAAACATTGAACTCCTGACCCTTCTCGATCCAACGTCGCCTGTGCCTCACCATATCCCAGCAATGACCTCTTTCTTTATTCCATTTTTGTTATTGTTATTGTTATTATTACTCTTTACTTTGTCTTTATATATTATTGTTATTTACATGTTCTTTTCTTTTTTCTTTCTTTCTTTTTCTTTTTTCCATTTCCCTTTGTAATGTATACTTCTTGCTTTTTCTTTTAGCCCCTTCGTGTATGTGTGTGTAATTAAGTGAGACAACTACATATGCCTGGATGCATGGCGATCCAACGCCGTGGAAGGACCAGGGTAGTTGTCTGAGAGGAATTAAAGACGCCGCGGAGGCCGTGGGAGCCGCGTGCATGGCTATCTCTAGGATCGAAGACCTGCATGGAGGGAGACCGTCTGAGCGCCCACAAGGTTTACAGGGACACGAAAGGTTTATAGGGATAACACATGTGCACACAAGCCCATAGAGCTGCGGCTGTATGCCCGGCCACCAGGTGGTGTCGGATGGCGACACCACTTGGTTCGCCCAGGTGAAAGAGCACGAGGGCATTCAGGCTAGCGGGCACATTCCCATGAGAAGTTTGAGAACATCAATCACCGCCTAGGCATCTGCCTGCATGGTGCACTGTTAGCAGCACGCAAGGAGCACTTATCTGCCGGGGTTGCTCAGGGTGCTTCAGTACTGAGGATGTGATCATGCACGTACGCACATGTACGTGCACTAGCTTCAGGTATATTGCATCCACATCAACCACGTGGGCAGAATGGGGAGTGGCTGTCACGCGCCATGGCCAACATGAGAGCACACTACTTCAACCGATTCATGACAACTGCGAGAAGTATATGCATGTCAATGTCATAGAGGTGTTGGGGGTGAGCACCAAGGAGGTATGGTGTGGTGTGGTGATCGGTAGGAGTGATGATCCGGGCTGGACACCCGTGCATGGGCCGGGGCGGTGGCTGCCCAAGGCAGAGGTGAACAACAACAATGGGGTGACTGTGGACGTGTGGGTGGTGGTGCAGAGTGCATTTGCCAAGTACTCACCCCCGCCCTGCTTGAACGGTGCAACCCTGGTTCCTCATCTAACCTGATCGAACGAGTTTGTCCACCATGCACTCACAGCCTAGGTGAGCCTTGTGCCGGGGGGCAAGGGCGGGTTCGCTGGCCAGCGATGGCCATATGCGGCTGCCCTGGGCATCCTGAAGTCCCAGATGGGGGAGGACTTCTGGGTGCCCTTGGCTTGCAAGCTGGGCATCGCGGTTCACGACCCCTGCCGTGACAGCCCAGCTTGACACGCTGCGGCAGGAGCGTGCCAACTGCCAAGCAGCAGGCACGCAAGCTGGACCCCGCCATGTCACCCACCCCTGACCTGGCCGTTGGCCGAGAAGCTGACCTCGCTACACACGACGCTCAACACGGTGGAGGCCCGGGTCTCTGGACAATGTGGAAACCAAGGTCGTCCACAAGCTCCAACCACAGTTCACGGCGCTGCACACGGCGCGGCGCAGGCATCTGAGACGCACGCTGCACTTGTCTCTCGCCTAAACCAGGTGGAGGGCAAGTGGGGCGTGCTCATGAAGAAGCTTGAAGCCATGCATCACCGCCCACACCGCTAGGCCCTATAGGGCCTCACAGGTCCCAAAGATAGCGGAGCAGACGGCCACCATCGCATCCCAGCCACCCCGGCTGGATGCTGGTCGGGTGACCTCCCGCCCCTCTCCTACGCGCGGACCTGCTGCGCCGGACAGCGACCGCCTCCACCACCGACGCCATCGCTACACAATGTGTACGAAACTCCAGGAGCTTGAAGACCTTCGCCAGGCACAACAACGGGAGGCTGGCCACCGACCGCGCCCGCTGCGACTGCCGGGTGGTGCTGCGTCGGTTCCCCCAGAAGCCAGGTGAGACGTCAACCTCCCTTGCCGACGAGCTTAAGGACCAGCTCCTTACCCTCATGGGCCTGGTAGGTTCACGAGGTAGAACTGCGTGGGTGCCACCGCCTTCCCCACTCACGGGACAACTTATGCGGCTCCCCCACCAGTCCTGCTCACCTTCCCCTCCCGTGAGGACAAGCAGCGGTTCCTCTCTCGTCGCAAGCGGTTGCACGACCTCACCTGGACGCTGGACGACGACCTGACCCCCGCTCAGCAGCAGCAGCGACGCGCGACCTGTGGCCGGAATACCTCCGCCACAAGCAGGACCCCCAGAAGCCAAAGGTGTACTGGAGGGGCGGGCACCTGACCATCAACCACAAGATGTGGACGCCCCCAGCCGGGGCTAGAATAGCTTGCATAATAGCCCTAGCTTGTATCCATCAATTGCTAGTCACTGCCGCTATGGCAGCCAGGCTTAGAAATTATGTTTGCCTAGCTTTGCCACCATACCTAGTCACGTGCACCGCTAACGCACGGTACCGTACAACCAGCCATAGCCTTAGCTTAGTCCTTGTACAGCCATGCTACGTCCTGGCTATGTTCAGATTACTTGCCCGCGCTCCTTGTTATGCCATGCTCACATGGGTCTTATTGCACCGACAGATTGCCGGATTGTTTAGCGGGTCCGAGTGCAGCTGTGGCATTAAATTAAAATTAAATTAAATTATAACATGCCTCCGTTGGGAGATCATGTAGCACATATTCCTTGATGGGTGGGTGGATTCCGAGTGCAGCTGTGGCATGCCTTAGGCATGAAGGAGACTGGGGGTCTTTGCCCTTTCTCCTGTTGTGCACACACAGGGATTAAAAGCACTTCGGTGCTCCGTGACTCCCCAACGGGAGCACGTGTTTAATTAATTAATTAATTAATGAATAATGAAAATAATCACCCACGCGCATTTCAGCATTATAGTGAACATACAGTTATATGCCAGACTGTCCTCGCGAGCTTATAGTTTAGATTGCAGCTGTGGAGCCCTTGCCTCTGGGCATGAGGGAAGACGGGTGTCTCTGCGCCCCCTTCCCATGCAGTGTGCAACCTACAGGGATGAAAAGCACTTTAACTCTGTATTACTGTGCTCCGTGATTCTCCAACGGGAGCGCGTGTTTAATTAATTCATGGCACACACACACACCCCATTTTTTTCAGAATTTGTTTTTGGTACGCCTGCTGGCCCCAGCCACCCATGTAGGGGTTGGCTGGGCAGGCGGTGGGCTTCGATCATGCCGGATGCCAGGGAAGCAGCCGGCCGGCCAGTTCTTTCTTTTGCCTCGGACCACCCACCCACCCTGGCAAAAGGGGTTAGAGCAGGGGCACAGCTGAGCACTGAGGGCTGGCCCTGCAAATTCACAATTAAATAATTAATTAAACTCGTGCTCCCGTTGGGGAGTCACGGAGCACCAAAGTGCTCTCAATCCCTGTGTGTGCACAACAGGAAGAAATTAGGGGAGAGACCCACTTTCTCCTTCATGCCAGAGGCATGCCACAGCTGCAATCGGACACGATAAACGATCCGGCAAGATCTGTGGGTGCAATAAGACCCATGTGAGCATATCATAACAAGGAGCGTGGGCAAGTAATCTGAGCATAGCCAGGACGTAGCATGGCTGTACAAGGGCTAAGCTAAGGCTATGGCAAATTCACAAAGTGTGCTCACCCTATAGCATACAGATGGCTGTGTTGGGCCATCTGGTAGACCAGCTGCATGTTATTCCACGGTATAGAGCTAGCACACATATTGTAATAAATTCGATGTTTTGTGGTGATGCATGCAAAGCAAGGCCAGAAATGGGTTGAATGAACGAACGAACGAACGAACGAACGAACGAACGAACGAACGAACGAACGAACGAACGAACGAACGAACGAACGAACGAACGAACGAACGAACGAACGAACGAACGAACGAACGAACGAACGAACGAACGAACGAACGAACGAACGAACGAACGAACGAACGAACGAACGAACGAACGAACGAACGAACGAACGAACGAATGAATGAATGAATGAATGAGTGAATGAATGAATTCATGAATGAATTGAATGAATGAATGAATGAATGAATGAATGAATGAATGAATGAATGAATGAATGAATGTGCGTTCGGACTATGGAGAGTACATCAGACACGCAAGCTAATAAGCAGGATGCTACGTTAAATTATACGCGCCGCGCTGCATATTCTACTCCTTGTCTCGTCATTAACTAAAGAGCATGTGTTGCATGTACCCGGGCGAACATGCTAAAGACCCAGGCAAGGTTCCTCCATGCATCACCATTGCCATATGGCCACCAAGATTAAGGAACTGGAAGACAACAGCCGCATGGCAACTTGACCGCGACCATCGCATATGCCGGGTCGTGATCATCGATGAATTGCATGTACATTCATAGTACGTTCAACACTCGTCTCGCTAAATGATCTATTTAGTCTCGCTAATTCACGGAGGCCGTGCCGTGGGTTCCACGTAAAGTTTTAGGTACCGTGCGGTTTCATCCTTTAAGACCATGCTGGTTCTAGTATCAACCTGATCGCCAGTACAGACCTGCTCAAAACTGTGTGGCATGTCTTGTTTGAAAATGGCATGCCCTGCCGGGCCCCAACTACTACGCAGCGGCTGTACACGAGTCCGATGCCTCATCACAGTATTCTCCATAGGCGCACTTCAACAGATCCGCCTCACTGACGCACGTCCCGTCGCGGCACTTGTCGAGCGTGCAGAATTGGCCATCATTGCAGTCTGTGTCCAGCAAGCACGCTGCCGACTCTGTGCACACAGGCAGCGTACACATGCCATATGAGAGGGTGACCGACCACCCAACAAGAGGACGCAAGTCAATACAACAATGACCTACATCTTACCAAATGAATGGCCTCCTCTAGCCAAGGGGTGGCCATGCACTGGTTTTTGTTACGAAGAGAACTGAGAAGCGTTTGCAAAGATAGGCCCATAGTAAAACCAACCATGCCACAGTGACGTTGCCGTGATATGACAATGCTAATGTGGCGAATCCGCCCATCAGCAAGTTGTCAGGTGCGTGCGCATGCGAAGAACGTCATCTGTCTCTTTGGGGAGATAGGCTCGAGCGAGTCAAATCCATGGCTAAATCGCATGTCATCTACAGCCATTGCGGCAAATGCAGGATGACAAAAAGGATGCGAGGAAAAGTACCCTACGGCACAAGGATAGGGCTGTTGTGTGACCCAAGCTTTGCAGACCAGGGATCACGCACACCATGTCACCAACAACTTCACCAACGGTTGAAGCAATGGTACGTCTGAAGCCATGCGCATTTGCTTACAACAATGTGCACACTCCAGCATTCGTGAAGGAAGACATGCTGAGGCAACTCTGGTGAGCACCCCTTGGAATGGAACAGCAGGGTGGTTGCACCACTCACAAAAATGTACCACCTTCAAATTAAACAACTGGATCTGGGTAGTGAGGGGCTTTAGCCGCAGCAGACTGGATAACACAAAAATTACACCTGCATGCCTCTGCGGTGTGGAGAAAGACACCAACCATAATTGCCTCTGCAGTGGGGGAAAAATATAACCACACTTGCTCGGTGCAGTGTGGAGAAACAAACCACACTTACCTCTGCAGCGAGGAAAGTGCACCGCGCCCAGATACGTGGCGGACCGCGGCGCCCCCCAGGGTCCCAACAGGTAGAACGTGCACCCGTCCACAGGGTCCACCGCCATCGCCGACCGGCCCCCAAAGGAAGCCGTGGGGGACAGGTTCGTTCCGGCGACCAGAAGCGTCTCGGGGCTGGGCATGCCCCCCGCGCTAGCCCAGGCCCCCCTCCCGGTGTAGAAAAAGCTCGGGTACAGACCGCTGCTGGCATCCACGGCCGCATACCCCATCGCCACGCCCCCCCATCGGTCCATCGCGGCCGCAGCCAGCCAGCGGGTGGTGCCGTCGGACGCGGTAGCACCCTCTTGGTACACGAACCAGGGGCCGCTGGGCTGGGAGTCGATGAAGGCGCGTCGCAGCTCCACCCACTTGATGCCGCCCTGGGGTCACATGGGCGTGGAGGGGTGATCATGTACTTCCACGGATAAGATGAAGGCAGGACAGCATGTCCGTGGTCCGGATGTTCCAGATTCTTTCAGGCCGGCGCTCAGGGTCGTGTCATGGGTACACTGGTCACTATACTATAGTACTACGACCTGCGCGGGTTGTCTCATGGGTACAACGGTCACTGCACAACAGTATTCAGGCCTGCGCGGGTTGTCTCATGGATACACTACTGGAGTGGTGGGATCAACATATAGGTAGCAGCATAGCGGTGGGGGACATACATAGGGAGAGGAGTAGCGGTGGGGGACATATATAGGGAGAGGTAGCGGTGGGGGACATAAATAGGGAGAGTAGCGGTGGGGGACATATATAGGTAGAGGAGTAGCGGTGGGGGACATATATAGGGAGAGGTAGCGGTGGGGGACATAAATAGGGAGAGTAGCGGTGGGGGACATATATAGGTAGAGGAGTAGCGGTGAGGGACATAAATAGGTAGCAGCATAGCGGTGGGGGACGTATATAGGTAGCGGGGGATAGGTCAACCGGCCACTCAACACTAGGGAAGTACCTACCTCTTGGTTATTCCCCTGCAACAACACGCTGTTGCCAGCACTCCCGTACAATAGCCCATACCACAGCCTATAACATAGCCCATACGATGGCCCATACTATAGCCCATGCTATACCCTCCTGACCATGACATAAAAGCTCACACTGCTGCCTGGCTCACATTGCTGCCTGGCCGTTCCCCTACACACACACCTGCTGATACAACGATTGCTCGTACAACAACAACAATCACTATACCACAATCGCAAGCCAACAATTGCTTGTACAGTGACCGACGGTACATTGACTGGGTTTGCTCACCTCGTTGCCGCCGATGTTGATCGGTATAGTGACCAGCAGTGCCTCGTGTTCACTATACGCGCGGTAGGCCGCCCGCGCCGGCATGCCCACGTGGTATGGCGCAAGAAGCGGGCCGCTGTTGGGTTGCGGAAAACATGCCACGTTCGCGTTGTGGCTGCATACGGAGGAATCGAATTCCGACACCCGCACACTTCCCACGCTGATCATGGTGGACAAACCCGCGGCGTCAAAGTCGGGGCAGAACTGGAAGACCTCCACATAATCCCCCGCCGCGTCTGGGGTATCCGAATGCAGTTCGTCATCCACGGCGCGCACAAACAGCCCGCACGACGACCCCACCCTGGGGCTTCCCGTTAGGTGCCCCGGCATCAGTCCCTGGAGCAACAGTCCCGGCAGCGCGGCCACCTGGGCCCGCGCCATGGCCCGCAGCGTGCCTGCACGCGCCCCGACCAGCGTGGGCCGATCGAGCGTGTACACTGCGGGCGGGTTCTCACTCGTTGCCAGGTAGTAGCCGGCGGGCATGAGCGAGAGGGCCAGGTTGCCCGGGTCGCCAGGCAGGGCGATGGCGTGCCCTCGGTAGAGCAAGCCGTAGGGTATGGGGGAGAGGGACATGAGGAGGCACAGGAAATGGGCGCCCGTGGCGTTGAGGGCCACCTCCATGATCAGCCAGCGATCGGCCAGGTGGTCGTACAGGGTGTAGGGGGCGCTGAGGAAGGGGCCCGTCCGGCAGATGGTGTTGGAGCGGTGGAACTGGGTCAAAAAGGACTGCTTGACCTGCAGCCAGGGGCTCCTGGTGTAGACGCGGTAAATGGACCTACCAAAGCTGGACTGTGCAATTGTGAGGACGTGGTGGGGTCCCACCGCCATCGCGGGAGAGGGGGGTATGCCACCCAGACCGCGTTCGCTGAACGTGAGGCTGGGGGCGCTCAGGATGTCTTCATCTGCATGAGATTGGTGCAAAAGACACGGGGGCGTTGAGGTGGTGATGGTGATGGTGGTGGTGGTGGTGCTTCAGACTTGGGCAAACGTGACAAAAGGCTGAGGTTCGCAAGCAAGGTTCCCTCCCCTCCCCTCCCCTCCCTCCCCTCCCCTCCCCTCCCCTCCCCTCCCTCCCCTCCCCTCCCCTCCCCCCCTCCCCTCCCCTCCCCTCCCCTCCCTCCCCTCCCCTCCCCTCCCCTCCCCTCCCCTCCCCTCCCTCCCCTCTCCTCCCCTCCCTCCCCTCCCCTCCCCTCCCTCCTTCCCTTCCCTTCCCTTCCCTTCCCTCCCCTCCTCCCTCCCCTCCCCTCCCCTCCCCTCCCCTCCCCTCCCCCCCTCCCTCCCCTCCCCTCCCCTCCCCTCCCTCCCCTCCCCTCCCTCCCTCCCCTCCCCTCCCCTCCCCTCCCCTCCCCTCCCTCCCCTCCCCTCTCCTCCCCTCCTCCCCTCCCCTCCCCTCCCCTCCCTCCTTCCCTTCCCTTCCCTTCCTTCCCTCCCCCCTCCCTCCCCTCCCCTCCCCTCCCCTCCCCTCCCCTCCCTCCCCTCCCCTCCCTCCCCTCCCCTCCCCTCCCCTCCCCTCCCCTCCCCTCCCCTCCCTCCCCTCCCCTCCCCTCCCCTCCCCTCCCCTCCCTCCCCTCCCCTCCCCTCCCCTCCCTCCCCTCCCTCCCTCCCCTCCCCTCCCCTCCCTTCCCTTCCTTCCCTTCCCTTCCCTTCCCTTCCCTTCCCTTCCCTTCCCTTCCCTTCCCTTCCCTTCCCTTCCCTTCCCTTCCCTTCCCTTCCCTTCCCTTCCCTTCCCTTCCCTTCCCTTCCCTTCCCTTCCCTTCCCTTCCCTGCCCCACCTCAACTTTCCTCCCTTTCCGCCCTTGTCCCGCCTGCTACCCAAAGAGCATCAACCAGTGCGCTATATTATCAACCAATGCTAATTAGCACCAAACAATGCTTTATCAATAGCGAGGGATGCTGTGCCTGGGTTCACGCCGCGTGTCTGACAGCGGGGCGCAGTATGTTGTGTGATGAACAGATACACACGTGATGGGGTGCAACCACATACGAATGGAGTATGCCTGACAACTAGCACATACTCACCTGGGGGTGGTGCCCAAGGGGTGGGGGGCGGAGGGGGCGGGGGCGGAGGCGGTCGAGAGGGTGCAGGTGGTGGAGAGGGTGCAGGGGGTGGCGAGGCTGGAATCGGCTCGGAAATGATGGCAATGTCTAGCTGATAGGTGCCTGACTCTCCATAGCCATCCACCACCTGCATAACAACGCAACCAACAACACAATCAACAGCAACGCAACCAACAACAACGCAGCCAGAGGGCCATGCAACCAAATGGCAATGCAGTAAACGGCAATGCATTGAACGGGAACGCAGGAAACGGCAACACAACCAACAGGCGACGCAACCGACAGGCAACGCAGGAAGCGGCGCGACAAGGGGCACCAAGCACGGCCGCGGGATGCCCGTGGGTCCATGATGGGTCACCAGCGCAAGCACGATTGGAGTCAGTGATGGGTTACTACTACCTACGGCTTCGCAAAGAGGGCGTTGGATTGTGAAAATGCTGACATAATGATGGGTGAAGTAGTGGTGACGAGTTACAAGTGTGGTCACTCTTTGTTGCTTTGTCGGTGTGAATGGTCAGTGTCGCGCCTTGCCATGTCATGCAGAAGAACAGCACGGCCATATATCCAGACATGCTCTCTTTTTATAGATTCCACTCCAACGGGACTGTTGCACCACATACCAGCAGTACGAAAATAAAAATAATCCATACAAATATAATATACAATATACATCCAAACGCTCTTGAATATGCACAGGGAGCGCTGGAGGGTGGACCCTCACCACATAGTACGTGACGCCTGCCAGCACTTGGACTTCCAGTCGTGACCGTCGGCCGCACGTCAAGACATCATCCACACAGTTTACCAGCGTCGCGGTGGGCACTGGTGTTGGGGGGCGACACAGGCGCAGGGAGAGGGGAGGGAAGGGAGCAAACCCATGCGAGAGATAGCAGGACGGCAGAGGGGAGGGAAGGGAGCAAACCCATGCGAGCAGAGAGCAGGACGGAGGGGAGGGAAGGAAGCAAACCCATGCGAGCAGGACGGCAGTGCCAGGGGTTACTTTGCCATGGGGGGATGATAAACTATTGTTATTATTCCGGAGGAGCCCATTTGCGGAAGAATCAAAGATTCGAAGAAAGGGCAAAGCCAATTATTTGGAGAGGTGCGTGAAGAGCGGACGCGCTGAGACGATTTCCATTGGCGTCTTCTGATTGGACGATGGATCTTGGCGCAAAACTCCTGACTCTGCGGCCAAGATGGTACGACAAAAATAGGATCGAAGGATTTCGGGGAAAGCGCAGGTCCTGTAACCCACCCATCCATCCATTTATCCATTGATCCATTGATCCATCCATCCATCCATCCATCCATCCATCCATCCATCCATCCATCCATCCATCCATCCATCCATCCATCCATCCATCCATCCATCCATCCATCCATCCATCCATCCATCCATCCATCCATCCATCCATCCATCCATCCATCCATCCATCCATCCATCCATCCATCCATCCATCCATCCATCCATCCATCCATCCATCCATCCATCCATCCATCCATCCATCCATCCATCCATCCATCCATCCATCCATCCATCCCTCCGTCAATCCGTCCGTCCATCCGTCCATCCGTGCGTGCGTGCGTGCGCCCGTGCGTGCGTCCGTCCTTCCGTCCGTCCGTCCGTCCTTCCGTCCTTCCGTCCTTCCGTCCTTCCGTCCTTCCGTCCTTCCGTCCTTCCGTCCTTCCGTCCTTCCATCCTTCCGTCCGTCCGTCCGTCCGTCCGTCCGTCCGTCCGTCCGTCCGTCCGTCCGTCCGTCCGTCCGTCCGTCCGTCCGTCCGTCCGTCCGTCCGTCCGTCCGTCCGTCCGTCCGTCCGTCCATCCATCCATCCATCCATTCACCGAATTTGTGCTGCTTCGCAAGCCTTAGTCCTGATGAAGCCAGCGGTGAGCGTGCGGTGAGCTGGTGACCGCCTGACTCTTGACCCCATCCATCCACTAAATTTATGCTTACTCGCAAGCATAAGGCCTAAGTCCTGGCGACACGTGCGATGAATGAGCGCAGAGTCAGGAGTTTTGCGCCAAGCTTCTGTTTTTGTCGTACCATCTTGGCCGCAGAGTCAGGAGTTTTGCGCCAAGCTTCTGTATTTGTCGTACCATCTAGGCCGCAGAGTCAGGAGTTTTGTGCCAAGTTCCTGTTTTTGTCGTACCATCTTGGCCGCAGAGTCAAGAGTTTTGTGCCAAGGTCCTGTTTTTGTCGTACCATCTTGGCCGCAGAGTCAGGAGTTTTGTGCCAAGTTCCTGTTTTTGTCTTACCATCTTGGCCGCAGAGTCAGGAGTTTTGTGCCAAGATACATCGTCCAAATAGTAGACGCCAAATAATCGTCAAGGTGCGCCCACACTTCACACACCTCTCCAATAATTGGCTTCGCCCTTTCTTCGAGCCTAGGTTCTTCCGAAAATGGGCTCAGCCGAAGACAGTGAAACTTAGCACGCACGTTACTTGATTCGATTACAATTACTGATGCCATTCAGTTGTTAATCACAATAATGTGCCTCAAGGAGGGATGGTGTCTTCAATTTTCAAGTGTGTTGGTCTGACCGTACATCGCCCACAGGAAAAAGTGGCGGGGAACTGCCCACAAAAGCGTGGCGATGGACCCGCCAAACAGGAGGCAGCAACTCCCCAAAGCTTTTCAGCCTCCTCACGCCCCCTGCCCCGTCGAGCCTTGTTTGGTCAGATGGCACCCACTTTCAGCACAGCACACCTAGAAGCTGCCTTCTCAAAAGCAGGCATCAAGAATGATCAGTTTGCAGAGGGGCGGGCCAACAAAAGGCAGCCAAGTTACACAGAACAGTAGGGATGGGACAAAAGGCAGGAAGACAGCTCAACTAGGATGGTCCCACGCCCTGCACAAAGAAAACAGACTAGCATGCACCAAGTGGCCGTAGGTAGGGGAGGAATGGGGCACAAAGAACAAAATGATATTGGTACTTACAAATACTACATACTTTGATACGCTGCATCCTTATAAGCACGCACGAGATGGTACAGTGACCACGCGCGGGATGGTACAGAGACCCCAGGGTGCTCACCAAGGAAAATGCACTCACGATCGGCATGGGGGCCACGGTACAGTGACCTCACGTACACACCAGCTAAGGTACAGTGGCCTCATGAACACGCCGGCTAAGGTACCGTGACCTCAAGAACACACAGGCCACGGTACAGTGCCCCCGGGAGGACCCCCACTAAAGTACATGGATCTCAAGGACGCCCGGCCCACGGTACAGTGACCTCAAGAACACAAGGTAGAGTGACCCCGGGGCGAGTGACACCAAGGCGCTCACCTCCCGTGCGCGTGCCGCAGTCGGTGCAATCCGTTCCCAGCGCGCAAACATCATTCAACATGTCAGGGCCGCCGTCGTCGCACTCGCCATCGCCCGAGTACAAACAATCCTCGTTGCAACGGGATGACATGACCAGGGGCCCCTGATAGACCAGCAGAACCGTGTCAAAGGTGGTGGTCTCGTTGCACGTGCTAACGGACACGCTCATGTCTGTTTCCGGCGTGAAGGAGTAGGTCACGTCGGGAGCGGTGACCTTGTCTGCCGTGCATTGAAAGTTATTGTCCCTGGCAGAGGCGTAGGGACGTAACGCAGAGGAGAGACAGAGGCGCCGTAAAACGTGCCCACGAAAGCGTAAGCGATCTATCTAATACTGCCATGCCTATTCCACCTCATTCCTTCGAAGCCGACAAACTATAAAACATCGCAATATTTTCCATCACTTCACAAAATTGCACGACATATGTTTCACAGTACATCATTGTTGGAAACATGTTACGTGCGCCAGTAATGTCTTCCCAATTTACACAAGGACCTCTATAAGGACCTCTATAAAGCACTTCATAAGGACCTTTACAAGGAACTCGGCCGTCCCAAGTACCTAGACAATCCTATTAACCCAACTCCGATGCGCTCCACTCACATGTTGCCGTACAATACGCTCGAGTGCACGTGGGAGAAGGGCAGGCGGGGCAGCACAATCGGCCGCATAAACCCCTGGCCACACTTGGTGCACACATCCCCGTCCTGGTTGGTCACCGCCACGGTCGCACTCGCGCCATTAAACCTGGCATCCGCACTGCTGGCGTTCACCATCAGCGCTA